>JANBPO010006761.1:597245-714680 GCA_024336825.1 Amorphophallus titanum
GCCACACCCCCACAGCACCACCCCCCCCCACCCCAGCCCCCACCCCACCCAGCCGCCACACCACCAACACCGCGCGCCTCCACGGCGGGGCCCTCACCACAGACGACGACGGCGGCGGCTTCGATGCTCGGCGTCCGGTCTCGGCAGTAGAGAAGAAGAAGGGAGAGGAGGCGTCATCTGCTCGGCCACCTAAGAGAGAGAAAGAGAGAGGGAAAATGGGGGATTTGAAAGGGGGTGGCCCGTTCGAATCACCCCGTCCCCTATTTATAGGGTGAACCAAGAAAAAAAGAGAGAGAAAAAAAGCCAGATAAAAGTCATCCCTTGTGCTGAAATAAACCTAATGTCAGCAATGTCATTATGATTGGCACCTGACTTCCTATCAGGGCCAATCAATACAACTGAATTGCTTAGACCTTCTGTCTAAAACCAGATATGTAACAACCCAAGATCCAGATACCGAAAATTACTTGATACCATTCGAATCCTATCTCGTCACCCATGAGCCAGAGGGATCGGAAGGGCTAAAAGGTGTATGTGGAGTACATAGAAATATGAAATAGAGTAGCACTAATTCTATAATTAATAGTCTATATGACTGAAATAAAATTACATTTTCAATTAAACTACAGAGTCCGGTCCAAATAAAGAACAATCTACAGTGAATGGAATGTATCCAACACCAAGTGAACACTCAGCTCTGGCGAGTTGGCAGCTAAGAACTGTTGCACTTCACCTCTGAACCTCGAGGAAGAACTGCCACACCTAAAAAGTAGGGGGTGAGCCTCCTATCACTAGCTCAATAGGGGTCCCGCAGAACCCCAACCGTAAAACAACGGCAGTAACAAGCAGCGCTAATAGAACAACAACAACAGTAGGAGTAGGAATGGGAATGACAATGATGAAAGGAACAAACGTAATAGAGAACACGGTGGTTGGTAAAGCCTCGGCACTACAACTACTCCTATAGTACCAAAAACACACTCCGATCTCATAATCAGGGGATCACCGGACTAACAGAAAAACTCTGGCTATGGTGCCAGAAGAAACACCATGACACTTCTATTGTGCAAGCCTGTCTTCACAGATGAAGGCCTAGTCAAGGACCATGTGGTCCGGGGGCACGGTCATGACCTCACCATCATGAACCCTACTCCGTCCAGGGAAGACCCAGGGTAATCCCTACCGAAAACCCTAGAACTATCAATAGAGAAAACACACTAGAATTACTTGTAGAACCACATCTAGCAGACGGGAAAGTAAATCTCGAGTCACGAGAGTCTCATCATGTGACGGGAATACTATCCACTAGAAGCAAGGCCAGATGCGTCCCCTGACAACTTAGTCCGTGCCTCAGGTGTCTCCCTACTCTCCCTAGGAGGATGCTGAGACACTGTACCGGTAACCACAAAAAAAGGACTAGCTAGGGTCGCGCTCGTTAGCGCGGGTCTGGAGCCCCCAGCCACGTGTGCACACACGGACTATGAGCTCTAAGATCACATCGTTCATGAAGTTTGGGTTGTGATATCATGCGGTTGGGACCACGTTGCTTAAAGCCTGTTCGATTTGTTTAAGCTACAATTTTCATTCTTCATATAGGCTTGTGTTGATAAATTCATTCAATTTTAACCCTTTGTCATGTTTCATAGCTTAGTTTCATTATTTTACTTGTTTGGTTGCATTGGTTTTCTACATAAGTCTATCTGCCTGGCCATTTCCTAGAGGCTGGTCACGGTCAACTATTGACCGCGTGCTGTTGGCCACGATTCTTCTGGAACCGCGTTCTAGTCCTTACCACCCTGCCCTCTTCATCTCTCACACCTCTTCCCTAGTTGTATTTCACATTGATTTTCCTATATTTTGGGTAAGTCTCCGCCTCTCTCATGTAGTATCACCTTAATTCTGTGTATCCTTCTCCCCAAGCTTCCTACTTACGTGTGGAATCTTCCTCTTATGTGGGTCTTTCTATTAATAGTCCCTCTGACCCTTTTGATGAGCAAGCAAATCTTATGCCCCATATCTCTTGCCTTGTTCACCAAACTGACCATGCTAAAGCCCAAAAGTTTCTTGCAAACCATTTCAATGGGCCTTCTTCCCATGCTGCTAGTCCAATTGGTCCATATTCTAATGTTTGACCTAGGTCCATGTATCCTTCCACTCCTGGAATGGGTTCTTCTTCTTCTCAGTCTGGATCCTACTATTCAACCCATTGTTCTAGTCCTGGTCCATATTCATAACCCTTCTCTCAAGCTGGCCCGCATTATTCTCAATCTCTCCCAATCTAGGAGATGATTTCTCAAGCCCAACGCTAGTTTGATGAGCTTCAGCGGTGAATCGATCCTAAACCTTCTTTAAGTGTTCCATATGCATTCCAAAATCTTCATCTTCCACCCCCTTCGTGAATCCCCGATTATTGTCATTATGGTGGAACCGGTGATCCATATGTGCACTTGAAGGAGTTCATCTATGAGTCAGCTCAATTTCAGCACGACCACTGCTTAATGTCTTATTTATTTGGTCTATCCTTAGAAGGTCTGGCTCGGGACTGGTTTTTCTCTCTGCTGCACGATCAAGTTGTGAATTTTCAGATTCTTCAAGAGAAGTTCATCTTGCAATGTCAAAACTAGGTTGGGCCTAGGTATTCAGTTGTTGATTTGGCCCAAGAGAAGATGAGGCCCGATGATGCAAAGATAACGAGGGAGGGCACTGAACCCAACACTCTTCTCGGCAGAGGACAGAGACCGGGCAGGCTGTGAGGTCGACAGCCTCTCAGGGACCGATGAGGCCCCCACAGGCTCCTCCCAGGGACAGGGATGAGGGACCAGCAGAGAGTGGTGGTGAGAGTTAGAGAGAGATATTTGTAGACCACTCCTGCTTTTGTGCACAGATATTTTATCACAGATATATATAGATATGAGTTTTTGATGTTACCAGGCACTGCTTTTGTCATCGTCCCTTGTGGTTGTTCCTTGTGTCCCCTTTTGTTCCTGTTCCTATCTTTTCACACTCAAATAAACAGATTAATTCATTTGTCTGGGTTGGCCCCTTGTTCAATAAGCAAGGGGTTAATCTTCTTTGACCTTAATAGGGGGGTCAAGGGGCCAAGCCTTTAATCAACTAAGGCAAAATAATAACGAGAGATAAAGAAAATGCAGCATGCAAGCAAGCAAATGGGTACTGAAAATAAGGATGATCAAGCACTGTGCAATCAATGACACATTTTTTTGTTTCTTCTTTTCTTTTATTTTATTTTCATCTCTTTTTTTGTCTTTTGCCTTTTTTTGTTGTTTCTTTCTCTTTTGTTTTGTTTTGTTTCCTTTTTCTTTTTCTTTGCTTTTGTTTCCCTTTTTTTGTTTTGTTTTTAAAGTACAGACATTATGAAGTACTTACTCGTTCATTACCTAAAATTCATTAGTCATTCTTAAACAACTTAACAAAAGATCAACGTGCTTAAGGGTTGCTTTTGCCCAGCCTCCCCGTACGACACTTCTTCCTAAACTTATCCCTATCGCCCCTTGAGCTTAGAGCAGGCCTCGGGGGGGAGACGGAAGACAGTAATGTGGGAAGTTTACGAGAGAGGGTAGAAATGGTTAGTAGATGACCTTGCACAATCCTATTGCCCATTGGGGCTCGGTCTTTTGCTTTGAGTGACTTTTAATTGCCCATGCCTTAACTGTTACATGCTTAAGACCAGGGTTTTCCCTCCGGGGACTTTGCCCTCTTGACATGTTTGATTTTTTATTGAAATGGTCTTTTCTCGTGGATGCTTACGCCCAGGGTTTTCCCTACGGGGACATTGCCATTTTGACATGCTATTTTTGTGGAGGCTTTTTGACAGATTTATCCTTCTGGGCCTTGACTTCCACCTACTATGGGATTTGATGATATATATGCTGTGCATGCTTTGATGCTATAATTTCACAACTATTGTTTTGATGCTTTGCTTTGAATGAGTCATATAACTCGTATGCTTACTATTTGTTCGAATGCTTTGATCAATGCTATGGCCACTATGCTTAAATTACTTTATACTTCATTATATCTTGGCTAATGACTTTTTGAGCACAAGAAGAAGCTCTTGACCCCACCGTCCGGGCATCATCATCCAAGCTCCACGGTGTTTGCACCTCATTTCTCAGTTCTCTCATGCTTATTGCTGTCACCATCTCCCTGTATGCATTCCTACTGTATGCTATCTATGCTATTAGATTATATCAAGGACCTTGTGGCTTTGGTAAATCTGAAATTTGAGTTCTCCTTCATCAAAAATAATGATGATTTCATAGGAATCTTAGTCGCACGGATAGCTCATTAGGTCATCCAAGACTGGGGACGATGGTTCTTTTTTGTGAATTGGTGGGCGGATAAACGGGCTTCGACTTAGTATCAGCTCATGAAATGAGTTTCTTGACTCAGTATGGATAGCTTAACAATATTATCCTTGATTATCTTCTATTTTAGTTTATTTTAATTTTTCTTTTAAACCCAGCATGCATTCATGTAGGACCTTGATATAACTATGAAAGATCATTCGCTCAATCCAATTGTGAGAATCACTATACTCCAGTTCTAATTGATATGAGATATTCCACTCCGAATTGAGTACTCAGATTCTTTGAAGTCATCTCGAGTTATTTCTTCATAAAAGACCCTTGTTTGGATTTTTATCCTCAATCCTTCCTTTTTACTTCATTAGATCCACCTTGGCTACAGCACTTTTACATTGGTTGGTAATCGCTCCCCAACGGTGAAACCTGCAAGTTCACGACATCGGGTACTTCCACGTACAGAAGTTGATCCCTTCTCCTACTCGTGCCTGAGCGCATATTATTCTTTTTGTTATTTAGCTTTTCATCCAAACAATTTTTTATTTCAGAAAGCCTTCTTCAAAGTTGTTTCATTGAAGCTTTGGAAATGTTCCAAATCGTGTGATGTTAAGAGCGCGTTTCATCGCACATTGGTATCTACTTTTAAGTCTACTCTCACTTCGTTCATTACATTCTATTTCATTTCATTTTATTCCATCTCATTTCACTCTGTGTCATTCCCCTACAAAGCAGACGCCTAAAAATTTCCAATTGGGCATAGCCCGACCTTCTGATAATTGCCATTTGATATACTGAGGTTTCGACCCTACAAGCATGTATTGAGATGACAGAATATGTTTGCATATATCCATAAGTATTTATGATAAACGCAGAGTCTAACTGAAAATAAGGACCCTTCTATTCTGTTTATTCTGTTTTTTATGTTGATTTTATTGAGGTCTAATTGTCAACCATTTATTGGGATTTTTTTTTAAAACCTTTGATAAGGGATCAGAGAAAAAGGGGTCAGACTGGTTTTATTTGAAAGGCTAAAGGAGCTGAAGAATGGGATTTGGCAGAACGAGCACGAGTCAATGGCGTCGCCACTGACTTGTGGCAAGCAAGTGGTGAGTCAGTGGCGTCGCCACTGAATCGCCTAAGAGAAGGTGGAAGTCAGTGGTGTTGCCACCGAATCACCGACCTCTCCCTGGATTGAGCTCCCAGCAAGTTCTCATGAGAATGTTTGACCTTCCCTTTGGACGAGTGAAAGTTTTGAGGAGTTTAAACTAAGATTAAGTCATGATTTTTTCTTTATTTCTTTGTTTCACTTATTCATGGTTTCTTATTGTCCTCTGCGAGGTTCATACTCCAGCACCGCTGTAGTCAATTGAAGATATAGGAATCCTTCACCATAGTCATTCGACGATCCCAAAGTTCTGAAAACAAACGGGCAGCATCTCCCTATGACAGAGGATGCTCCATTTATCAATCGGATTAACACACGAAGGAATTCGGTGTTAAGCCATAAATCAGTAAGAGATCCCAGATGAGATATCCCAGGACCCGAGGTCAGTGCACCATGAATCCCGAGGGCAAGCCTTGTCACGCCCCGAGCCTTTAATTACAGCAGAAGACTAGCTCAGGGGAAACATGTACAGCCGGCATGGTAAGCCTCTTGCAAGCAAGAAATAACCAGAGCGCAAGACAATCACACATCAAGATGTAATTACACAAGCATTTACTGAAACTCCATTTTTATTCCATTAATAATCAAGTATTCAAATACATCCACCAATTCAATTTTCTTTCAACTTCACAAGACTCAAGAAATACGAAAATTACATAGACTCAATCTAGATAATATTTGACTTCTAAGTCTTCACTCTCATTTTAACATGACTTTCATTCGCTCTCGGACCCGCTACTTGTATAACTCGAATCTGAATTCGGGCTAGCATGCAAAAGTATGTGCGCAAATGGTATTCTATTTTAAAAAAGGGGAAGGCTACATGTGCTTCAGGGCATACCCCTACTTTACCTGTCAATGAAAAAGGGGGGAGGATGCTCAATCTACTCCCCAGAAGATTTTCTCAAGAGGAAGAATCTCGACGTAAGGGAATTCTATCATGTCACACAGTCAGTTCCTCTGTTCTTCGAGGCGCGTTAGCTCAGACATCACAGACATTGTCTCGACTCTGGCAACGACAAGCTCCTCTATCTCTCTGACCACAGCCGCCTCGGCTTCAACCAGCTCGGCCTCGGTCACGATGAGATAGCCCCTCAGCTTTTCTATTCTACTTGTGAGGGCGCCGAAACGACGGTGGCTTTCGTCCAAGGCCTTTTCATGCTGCTCTTCATTGCCTTTCCGCACCCCCAGGGCCTGCAGGTACTTGTCCTCCTGAGCACTAATGGCAGCAAACTCGCTAGGAGCCTGGGCCTCAAGGAACTCACGGCGGTTGATGTATTTCAGTAATAGTAAGACTCGCCATGACCATTCCTCTAGAGGGCAGCCTAACATCTGCAGTGCCCCGGTCAGCTGCGCCACCATGCTGTGTACCCCTCGATATGTGACGGAGGGATCGGCGAAGATCATCGACCGTAATGCCAGCAGCATCTGCCAGACCGGTGCGTCTGAGGTGGCGTAGCCAATGGAGGGCACGGCCGAAGGGTCAAACTCGACCAAGCTATCCACAGTCACCCACAAATCCATGTCCATCGTGCCCGAGGAGGACGAAAGAGTGGAGGCCAGGTCGCTCGAGCGTTCGACCTCAATGAACGACTCCTGGCCAGCCATCGCCAGAGGAGCTGGTAGAGCTGTGACCGAACCACCCAACTCCATCATCGCGAGGGGCTGCTCCACCCTACTCTCAGTTGGAGGAAGGGCGTAGAGTGAAGCTAAATCAGATTTTACTACTGAAGGGCTTACGGCCCTTTCCGCTTGTGCTCCCTCCTCCCGGGAAATTGTAATGCTTGTCAGCATCTTCCCCAGAAGTTGGTCCTCCTCGGGTGTCATGAGCGGTCGGGGAGGCGGAAGAAGAACCATGAGTTTCAGCACATTCCCCGACTACAGGAAGGACACCAGGCGCTCCACCTCTGATTCCAAGAGTAGTTGCGATCCACCTGCCCCCGCGGGGGTGATTGGTTCCCTCCGTTTCGCAACGACCTTGTGAGCTCTAGCGGTGCACGCCTCGGGGAGCCTTGCCTCCTCCTGAAACACATAAATTGGGGTTAGTCTTCCATCGATCGAGGCGAGCTACCCAAATCTTAAAGAGATGCAAGAGAGGTCCCGGAGGCCCCATGTTTACCTCAGTCACTGGAACTATACTGCTTTCCGGTGCTATTTCTCCCTCCTCCAGAGCCTCACCCATTGGTATTACGGCCCCTACTACTGCTTCCTACCGCAGGACCTTGAACAAGGCCGCCAGCTTCTCCAAGCCGGCGTCCCCTCCCCCGGGTCGCTCTACCGATACATCTGGGGGCAGGTGCCTCCATGGCCTCCGGCTAGATTTACTCCTGCAAATTAACCGAATAACATAAAGACAAGATCAGAGGCTAGCTGTAAAAGGGGGCCCCACGTGAACAGGCTCACACTTACAAAATCCTTGCCCGAAGCCACCTCGTCTGAAAAGTAGTCATAGTCTACCTTCTCGCCCGAAGAAGACTGGGTTGGGGTAGGCTTCTCCCTTGCCTGAGAGGGAGCTTTCATCTTGGAGTCAACGGCCTCCTCTCTGTGCGAACTCGGCGGCGGGGACTTCCCAGATTTTAGCCTCTTCCTCGTGTACGCCTTCGTCAACTTGGGGAGCTTGTAGGCCCACACCCACTCGGGGAGGGGCACGACGGGAACTACCAAATGAAGGAACATTTGGATTAGATAAAGGTCTTTGGGCTCCCAATGAATGAAAATGTTAGCCGCGCCAATCAAAATAATTACCCCGTTCGACTCCCATGGCCAGAGGCGGTCCGGTGATTATCTCCTCGATGGAAGGTGCAACCCCCCGGTGCAGCATCCTCCCCCACGTTCGGAGCAGGAGCAGGTGCTAGCTCCTCCGTGGGGGCTGAAAGAAGAAACCTGCATAAAGACCTTATCCCACAAGGCAAAAGGTGTTAAGCGGCACCACCGGCTGGAGAGTCTAACCTGTAGGCTGGCTTGGCTTGGCCTGAGCGACCACGAAAGCAGCTACAAACTTCTCAGCCTCGGCCTTCCTCTGCTCCAACTCCTGCTGACTAACTACCTCGGCGTAGACCCCTACAGGCTACACGCGTAATCCCGAACGTGCCTCATCTGCACCGGCTGAAAGGAAGAAATGCGTGTGTTATGCATGCACGAAGATTTCACCCTGGGAGGTGACTAAGTCCTGAAGAATATCAGTACCCCAGGAACCTTACCTGTGGGACAGCTTGGTTCAGTCCGAGCTGCGGCAAATTGCACAAAAGAAGGGACTGAAGGCGGAGGGGAGGCTGAAGCAGTCCGAATAGCCTCCACCCTCCTCCGCTCTACCTCCTTCCTCCCGGCTATCTTGGCGGCTGCCAACGCCTTCTCTACGGGTGACCCCTTTTGAGGTCCTTTGGTGGCCTTGGGTGAGGGAGTTGGAGTGGAAGGCAGCTCCGACCCGACCCAGGCCTCACCTACATCGGGGGTCGGCGAGGGCATCGGTTCCTCCCTAGTTGATGGACAAAAAGCAAAAGCATCTAGGTGTAAGCAACCCGTTTCGACATAGAAATAAACTCCACTTGGAAGACGCTTTTGACAGAGGAATCTCACCGGCGGGTTGGCTCGGTTCGACTCGATCGGCCTCGAATTCCTCGAAAGATGGAACCGGAGGTGATGGGGGAATGGTCTTTGCAGCCTTGGCGGCCTCCATCTTCCGACGCTTAGCCTCCAGCTACCCTGCAGCCTTTGCCTCGTCCAGGGACTTCTTCATGGGCGATTTTGCCCGGGACCTCTTTACGCATGGAGGCAAGGGAGTTGTAGTCGGGGCCGGTGGCGCTGTTTCGAAATGCGTCAACTTCTCTGCCTGCCAGAGGAGGTTGCGATAAGTTGCCATCTGCGTGTTGTCCGGATGATATGTAAAGAGGAAGGACATGAAAAGTGAAGAATTGATTAACATCCGGCACCTCTGAAAGAGGCAGCCATGAAGCAAAGGAAGAGAAATGTCAAATATCGTGTGGGCCGGTATAGAGCCGCAGTGATATCAACCAATAACTGAGAGATGACTCTTTGTCACGTCGGGCGGCCTCTCGGACCAACCAGCACACATCCCTGATCGTCTGGCAGCGATCGGCAAGGGTGGCTAAGTCTGCATGTCTCTTGGCAGACAGATGGCAAAATAAGTTGAAATGATCCATCCCCCATCCTTCGGCATAATGGTAGGCATGGTCGGTAATTTAACTACTCTAATTTCAAAAAGAGGTGTGCTAACCTAGAGATTCATAATCACTTCGCTTCGATAACCCACCCACAAGCCAATTGTCACGTCCCGAACCGATAGCAGCGGAAACATGCTCGGAACGTGGCAGCAAAATAGTCATGGCAATCAAAGCAAACCACAAGGCACAATATAACTAGACAAAACATATTTCATTGAAATTCCAAATATAAGTTTATTACAATTTGACTCAAACTAATAGACTTATTAAAAAGAATTACAATAGACCCTCCATCTAGCTTGACTAGACACAAGACTATAGGGTTCATAGTTGATGAAGCTCTCTTCACTCTTGCCCTTGTCCATCTTGATTGTATTCTCCTTCATGATTACCTGAAAAAATCTGGAAAAAACACTAGATAAGTGAACGCTCAGTAGGTCTTATATCTCTTGAACTAAGCTAGCTTTAAATAATTAACAACTTAACATGAATATGCATGTCATGCGAATGCACATAATAATTAGAACTATAATTGGCAAGAGACAAGACAAGAATCAAGAGATAATCCCCAATAGAACATATTTAAAAGGAACAATCATGAAGAGATAATATCATGTAATCTAAGAACAAAATAAGGTGCCTACAATCACAAGGGCATATCATGAAAATATCATTGTAGGATTGGCCGTCATCGTTTGGAGAAAATAATGTTGAACCGAGTGCCTCTGTGCGCGCTCCTGTAGAGGAGTTGCCCCCTCGACGGCGTCGCCTTACTGCCCATGCGTACCGATAGAGTTTTTACAGTGCTCTTCGGGGATCGTCCATGGAGACTACAGCGAGCACGACTGCTGCACCACCTGCATGTGTATCACGTGGGCATAACCATATAGAGGGTGGACAGGTAGATGGTGCGAGGGTGGTCGCACAGCACTGGGCAAGCTCTCTCCCCTTACTGGCGAGAGATTGAGCGTCTCGACCACCGATGACCGTGACTTCTGTCAGAGTAGGGAGAGCCGCAGTGACGAGCTGGCAGGCCGCTACTGAGGTTCCCAGCTAGAGAGGTTCCCCCATGTCCACCGATGCCACAGCAGCCTCCAGAACCTATTCAGGCCGAGTGGGAGCCTTGTCTGCCTGGTCGGCGTGGGTCGCCTCCAGTTGGGCCTCCGAAACCACCACCTCCACCACCACCCATTCTGCCTGACCAGAAGTGGTCCTAGTGCTGGGGCCAGCTGGTCCTCGAAGAGATGGTCTCGTCGGCAGGACGGGGTCTCAGACCCTATATTTTAACCAAATCTCTGGAGATCGACCTATACCTGTCATTGTCTAGTCAATACTCAATAGGCAGTGTGCACTTTTAGGGTATCTTTGATAATTAAATTGTCGGGGGTCTGTCGGAGTTTCGTGAGACGAGCCCGCCTCCTCCCTTCACACACAGATGACTATTCGATCTTGTTGATCGAATAAGACTGTCCTACCCAGAATTCAAATAACTACTTACAGTATTTAACGTGCACAACTCTTATTCCACCACCAGAGTCTATGGTTCATGTTCCTGGTGTAGTGTTATGGAGGAAGAGGTTTACGAGGCAAATCCCACAGTAGTAATCGAGTTCTTAGGTTATGATGGGTACTACTGTGTTTCTGTTGAGTATCCACTTGTAAATCATGTAATTGACCCCTCGACTACACTTGGTGTGGTGATCGTAGGCACGCTAATTTTGACATATTATTGATCAAATCTCGTATCACACTGGAATGCTCTTTTAAGTGGCCTTCAAAATTAAAGTATATAGATGATTTTCTAAAATTTCTTTCTTGTTTTTATCTCATTTTTCTAAAATGTGGAGGGAATTTGGCGTTTATCTCGAAGTCATGCCAAGAACTATTGACGCGTATCTCGTAAGGCATGTCAGGAGTCTCTGACGCGTTTCAAGTTAATTTTTCATAGTTAAAAGAGTTCTATCTATATTAAAATTAAAATTTCTATTTTTTTGAGTCACGTCGGGACCTCGTGACTTTTTGCAAGTGATACATGGTGGAGCGTTTTGACGTCTTTCAATTCGGTAATTACTAGGGACTTTCCTTATTTTATTGCTATACTTTGAAAAGAGTCCAATTGAGGGCAAAGTTGGTTTGACAAATAGTTTGATCGAGGAAGGACTTCCTCCTTTGAGTAATTCAAGATCCAAGCAAAGTTGGGCTCTCTTCTTCCTTATGAATGGAGCACTCTGCTCCATTGCTCAAGGCTAATGGTGAACACGATTTTGAAGGAGCCGAGGCAATGAGTTTTTTCTGAAGAAGGGAGCCTAACCACGCTCTCTTCTTGATACCAAATTAGGATTTTTCTTCCTCCTTTCTTCTTTCTGTTTTCTCCTTCCTCACTGTTAGAATAAAAAGGAAAAAGAAAAGAAGAAAAAAGAGAGAGAAAAGGAAAAGAAAGAGAGAAGAAAAAGAGAGAGAGGAAAGGAAGAAAAAGAGAGAGAGAGAGTATACGTATATGTATATACTCAAAAAAGAAAAAAAGAAAGTATATATATATATATATATATATATATGTATGTATTCATATATATACGATGATGGCATACGTTAGGCCAGGACCGTCGTCTCCCCCGGACGTCGAGACCTCAAGTCCGACCCTAAAGAACCAGTGCACCCACAGGCACCGCCCGGCTCATTCTTCACCTGCGACACCCGTGGGTGGGGGGCATTTGTGGACATGTAAAATTACACGTACGCGTGTCCCGGCCAATTCAGCATCAATAAATAACTTCAACAGAAGAGATTGCGGAGGACACGTCCCGTCCGGACCCTCCAAATAAATAGTACACTATTGTGAAGTGACTCCTGGAGTCACGACAGTGAAGAAGAACCAACCCCTAGGGGGCTCACAACTCATGGGCCCTGAAGAGAACAAAGTGGATCGTCAAACGGGCTCAAAACGGGCCTGAATCCACTTCAACGGCACTCCCAGCAGCCCTTCAATGGCATGCCCTAGTGCTGCTCCAATGGCACGCCTAGCAGCCCTTCAACGACACGCCCTAGCGCTACTTCAACGGCATGCTTGGCAGCCCTTCAACGGCACGCCCTAGCGCTGCTTCAACGGCATGCCGCTATGGCCTTTATCGACATGCCCCCAGCATGCCTTCGTCGGTATGCCCCTCTGGACTTCTTCAGCGGCACACCGCTATGGCCTTCACCGACACGCCCCCATTGTGCCTTCGCCGGTACGCCCCTCTGGGCTTCTTCAGCGGCATGCGCTCGTG
The DNA here is from genome assembly GCA_024336825.1 of Amorphophallus titanum. Classification (NCBI taxonomy): domain Eukaryota; kingdom Viridiplantae; phylum Streptophyta; class Magnoliopsida; order Alismatales; family Araceae; genus Amorphophallus; species Amorphophallus titanum. Next base: position 610,183 of record JANBPO010006761.1, read on the forward strand.
GCCTTCAATGGCACGCCTACAGACACCTTCATCGGTGCGGTCTGATCCTTCAGCGGCATGCCCTGGGCTCCCGTATCCATTGCATCCAGCAGACAAAATCTTTTGCCCACGTCCTATGGTTCCTCAGCGCGCAGTGAGTGTGCCGAGGTGTCAAACGGGGAGGAGGACACGCTGCCTATGCTCCCTGCCACCCATGACCGAAGTCAAATCCCCATTTAATGACCCACGTTCCCGCCTCTGTCACTCCGCGCTCGAAGGCTCCTGCCGTTGGGGTTTAAAAGCCACTCTTCCACCGGCGAACAACATATGATGGTGGGTGCAGCGGTGGGGGGGGGGGGGTGTAGACGCCCGGATCGGGCGGCGCATGCGGGCCAACCGGCGCGCCGGCCCGCCCCGCCTGGGGGGGGGGGGGGCGCTCTTCGGCAGGTGGGAGGGGGCAGAGGAGGTCCGGCAGTTGCACAAGAGCGGGGAGCTCTCTGGTGCTGATTAGATAGATAGATAGAGAGAGCAAGGAGAGAGGGCGGTAAAACGGTCATTTCCCATTAACGGTTACCATCGTCCGGCATATGTTTCACGGAATTTAACCTGAGGGGTATGGTAGTTCGGGTTATCAGATTTGGGAAGATATTTGAGTAAATACCATAAAGGTAGGGATAGAGAGACAAAGTTAAAAGATTTCAGGGGTACACAGATAATTTTCCCTACCTAAAGGCATGCTTAGCTGGAGTATATGTAAATTCATTTTCAACAGGCCCTCTTTATCAAGAGGGCATGCTTTTGATAAAGCAGAGCAAAAGTTACCATTGCCATCTGCTGTTTCATCAGAATCAGCCTTGCAATAAGAAATTATAAGATCCTGGTCACTTGTAATGTAGATGTTGTTGGTGTTGCAGTCAGGGTGCCACAACAGGTGATCCTCAAAAGAAGTAACAAGTTCCCCTCTAAAGTTCCAAACAGCTGCTGTGCGATTCCGAAATGTCAAAAATAACTGATTCTCATATAAAAAGATAAATGCTGATGGAGTCATAAACTCTGTTCTGCTTACTTCTGTTAACTGGAAGTTTCGAACCTACACAAAATTAAAAGAAAAGATCGTGATCAACAATTAAAAATCACTAAAAGGGTGATTTCTTTCCATTAATCAAGAACAAGAAAATATTACATCAAGTATTTGGAGATTTTCATTTTCTTGCTTGACCAGGAGCTTCTCATTGAACTGTTCTATAAAATCAACCTCTTTGTTCCGATGTAAAAGATGATTGAAGGATTTGATAATAGTATCACCTCTATAACAAGTAATTTGAGAGGAACATGGCTGCTAGCTCTTTTAAATATCAACAACATTATACCTGGACTGTAACATCAACAGAGGGTAAACAAATATGCATCGACACATTAAATTTGTTATCCTCCATTGAATCTAAAAAACTATTGACAAAGCTACTTCAAGTTGCAAGATATTGCAACATATCCACAAAAATGTCCAACAACAAAATTAACCGAAGCCCGCGGCCTCGCCGGTGAGATAGACGGTGAAGTCACCCAGACCCGCGCCTGAGAAGCTCGTTGCCGTCAGGCCGACCGATTGGGTGACATCGGCCACGTCGTAGGCCAGGCCGGCTCCGGCGTTGAAGGTGACCGCGCCCACTGAACCCAAGCCGCCGATCCTGCCGCCGCTGTTGACGGTCACCGCCGAGGAGGCCGAAAGCGAGCCGTCCACGAACAGGGTGCCGTTGTTGACCGTGGTGGCCCCGGTGTAGGTGTTCGCCCCGGTGAGATGGGTCATGCCGCTGCCCGCCTGAACAATCGAGCCGGTGCCGCTGATGGCGTTGTTAGCCTCGTAGGCATTGCCGCGGTTGAAGGCGAGCGTGCCGCTGACGGCCACCACACCCGTGCCCAGCGTGCCGGTGGTCCCGCCGTCGCCGACATTCAGAGTGACGCCGCTGCCAACCGTGGTCTTGCCGCTGTAGGAAGCGTTGGAGCCGGTAAAGGTCACGGTGCCGCCAGCACCGATTGTGCTGCTCATGGTGACGCCGCCCGTCCCGCTGACGTCACCGCTGATCGTGATGCCTCCACCGCTGGCTCCGCCGGGCAGCAGAGTGAGCGATTGGCTCCCGAGGTTGACGTCGCCGCTGACCGTCAGGCTGTTTCCGGCAGTATTGGCAGCGGCAATACGGGAGTTGACGTTCAGCGTGACGTCGCCCGCCCAAGTGTTGGCACCCGTGAGACTGTGCAGGGCACCGGTCTTGCTATCGCTCGGATTCCCATTGAGCGTCAGAGCGTTCCCGAGGGTGACGCCGCCGGTCATGTAGAGTATGTTGGAGGTGCCGGAAGAGGGCGCGACGACATTGACCGCCCCGGAGCCCAGCGCATTGCTGGCGGAGACCGTCACCGTGGTATTGATCGTGGTGCCGCCAGTGTAGTCGTTGGACGCGCTCAGCGTCACCTTGTTGTTGGTGGCGCCGGCGATGCCGATGATGGCATTCCGAGCTCCCGTCAGCGCGTTGGTGTTGACCAGATTAAAGACGGTGCCGCCCACGCCTCCGCCAATGCGGTAGGTAGAGTCCGCAGGCGTGATCGTGCCGCTGCCTAGATCGAGCCACCATTCGACGGCGCGATGAGCAATTTCCGGCGCGATATCGCGCGGCGTGGCTGACATCGGCGTACCGCTCACAGCGCGAAAAAGCACTACATGGGCCAGCTCCTGCCATCGCGCCGGGCCGGTGAGGCGGGCGCTGCGTGTTCCATTCTCAAGCGACAGGCGCACATGCAGCGTGCCGGGCGGCAGCGCTTCGGGCGCGCGCTCGGGCCATTCCACCAGCACGGCGCCCTGGTCCAGCGCGTCTTCAAACCCCAGCTCGGCCATCTCGCGCGCCGACTTCAGGCGATAAAAGTCGTAATGGCTGACCAGCAGGACCGGCGTCTCATAGGTCTGCACGATGGTGAAGGTGGGGCTGGGTACCTCGCCCGTCACGCCCAGCGCGGTCAGGATGGCGCGCGCCAGCGTGGTCTTGCCCGCGCCCAGATCGCCCCACAGCGCCACCGCGTCGCCCACCCGCAAATGGCGCGCGATCGCCGCCCCCAGCCGCCCGGTTTCGGCCAGCGTGGGCAGGGCGATCCGGGCGCGCAGCGTGCCGCCGCAAGTGTCTGGATTTTCAGCCATCCCGTCGCTTTTAGCGCGGGCAAATCGCTTGCGGAAGGGCCCGGTTGCGCCCGCTATGCCAGCATGGTAGCCCCGCGCCGCAAGCAGGCGCAGAGCGGAATGCCGGAACAGAGCCAGGAAAATATCGTCATCATCGGGGCGGGGCAGGCGGCGGCACAGGCCGTCCAGAGCCTGCGCGGCGAGGGCTTTGCCGGCGCCATCACGCTGGTCGGCGACGAGGCCTATGCGCCCTATCAGCGCCCGCCGCTGTCCAAGGCCTATCTGCTGGGCCAGTTCGAGCGCGCGCGCCTGTTCCTGAAGGGCGATGATTACTACGCGCAGGCCGGCTGCGATCTGCTGCTGAACACCAGGGCCCGCGCCATCCATCGCGCCGAGCGCGTGGTGGAGCTGGCGGATGGCCGCCGCCTGTCCTACGGCAAGCTGCTGCTGGCCACCGGCGCGCGGGTACGCAAGCTGAACTGTGCCGGCGCCGACCTGCCGGGCGTGCATTACCTCAAGACCATCGCCGATGTGGATGGGTTGCAGGCCGCCTTCACGCAGGGAAAGCGCATCGCCGTTGTGGGCGGCGGCTATATCGGGCTGGAGGTTGCCGCCGTCGCCGCCAAGCGCGGGCTTTCCGTCACCGTGTTCGAGGCGATGGACCGGCTGATGGCCCGCGCGGTGTCGCCGCAGCTTTCCGCCTTCTATGCCGCCCAGCATGAAAAGGCCGGCGTCACCGTTGAGGCGGGTCATAGAGCATGGTGAATTTAGGGTCCCTCTAGGTAAATTCATTTCTTGAAGTTATAGTATCTATTTAATCTACTTCGTGCAAGCATACTATCAGGTTGATCTGGATTACGCAAACACTAGAAGTTTCATTGCACCGTATCGAAATGAGTAATATCAATATCAAAGTCGTGGTAATACAACATATCATAATTTACGAGACAAATTTAATCATCGCCGTGTCTAATTAAGGAATGTAGTTGAAGGAGCATTTGGGACACTGAAGATGTAGTTTACAGCTGTAAAGAAAGGGAACATGTCTTCTTTTCGAGCCCAAATACTCATGTTAATTACTTACTGTGTGGTCCACTTAATCCACTGAGAACATGGTAAAGATTTTTACTTTTTGCATGCTCTGAATGACCATATATATATAATGTTGCAGGGGACGTAGAAGTTGATCCTACTACACCCGTGACATATCATGATATCCACGAAGGAGAGATGCTAAAGGACACTATTACTACTCAGCTCTGACTCTAACACTAAGAATTTATTGACAACTTTCAGACACTTGCAGTCTGTATTCAGAATGCAATATTGTTGTTTTGTATTGTATTGTAACCGCTCATTTGATTTAGTATTATTTTGTCGGGAATTTGTAGCTATTGCTACTATCTAGTTTTAATTGCTTGCTTCATTGATGTATTGTACTATATTCAGAAGGTAAGTTTATAATTTATTTGATTTAGTGTTTGAAACTAACTATTCATGTCTGGGATATATTTGTAGGTTTGTCGTGTATCAACTCCAGTATGTTTAAGCATGTTTGTTGCCCCCAATTATTTGTGTGCATATGAGAGGCAAATGTGAGGGGTGGAGGGCATAGTCGAGTAACCCCACCTAACTTATACATGCTATCTTCATATGAGTTTTCTTGATGATGGTGACATCACGTCATGATCCACCTGAAGTATGGGCAATGATGATTTGAGAGACGATGACATATTTATACAATGGTTTGATGTCCACTTGTGACAACCCCATTTCAATGGATGATAATAATTTATTCTTCCCTATATTTCTTCACCTTCCTCTGGCACTACGATGCATCATGATTTATTGTAAAATTTAGGTCCATTCTATATTCACTTAATTTAGAAAATTATTTAATGCTTATCTTATTTCTTGTGGTTCATTCTCTTTGCGTCCTCGATCACCGCTTTCTGCGAGCCCTCGACGGGCGCCGGTTCTGGCAATACCGCGCGGTCGCCCTGCTGCATCTCAATGCCGGTGCGCCGGCATTCCATGACACGGCGCGACCAGCCCTTCCCGAAGGTCCTCCATGACTTGAGGGCCTGCAGGAACGCCATCCGCCGCTCGCAGATGCCGGCAATCAGCGCCGCGGGATTCGGATGCTGATCGATGGCCGCGAGCGTCGCCTCCCCGATCTGCCCGTCGACGCGAACGCCGAGCGCCCGCTGCAGCCATTTGACCGACTGAAGCGGCCCGCTGTTCACCGCGCCGTCATAGACGACGTAATCGACCCCCGGCGGCAACAGATCGCCCTTGATGACGTCCCAGTAGCGCGTCCGGTAAATGTCTAGGCGCTCCGCCTCGGTTAGTTGCTTGACGCTGCGGGGGGAGAGGCTAAGAGCCCGGCGATACATGTCATAGACACGTTGCGTCACGCCGCGGTTCGTCGCACCGCCAGGGTCTCGCGAGTCGTTGACGTACCCGCCTTCATGGACGTTGACCTTGGCGTCTGCTCGGGGAAAGCCGTCGATTGTCATGGGTTTAGGTCCTTTCAGGGGTTGATGGCTAAGCGTACCGGTTCATTGAACAGATCGCTCCATAGGTCTACGCCACCCGGTTTGCGCCGATCTCGTTGTCAGCCCCAATGCTGATGGCCGTACCCGAGATGCCGGCCAGCGAATTGCCCGTCACCGCCGCATCGCGGGCATTCGTGCCAGCTATGCCCGTTGTTGCATTGCGGATGACGTTGCCAGTGATGGTGCCATAGCGAACACCGTTCGATGCGCCGCCAGTCAACTGAATTCCGTTGCTGGGATTGCTGCTCGCGCCGAACAATATGTTTCCGGTGATTGCATAATGTTGCAGCGTCAGGCTGTCGGTCGTGCGCAGCCATATCCCATGCGAAGCACTGAAAGAGCGAATAGTGTTGCCTGACACAACGTTCATCCCTGAAATGCTTGCGCCATTGGCGTAGAGTAAAATCCCGGTTCCAGTCGGCGCACTCACGGCCTCAATGTGATTGCCCGCAATGTGCACACTGGAAAATGGTCTAGTGGTCGACCCAACTTCAGGGCTTGCGTCTGTTTCGACCTGAACACCCGTGTCTAGAGTGTCGGCCGTGATGCGATTGTTGCAGGCTTCATTCCTTGCTTTTTTGACTAGAGATCTTGCATCAGCTGTAACATTTCAATTTCAGATAAGTACTAATCCTAGCTAAATAATAACACAAGCACACATACAAACAAGAAAAGCCTTTTGAAATTCTCATATAATCTTCCAGTAAAGAATAGAAAGGTCAGTTGTGAACAATCCCACATTTTTGTTGCATTTATCTGTTGCATGTTGTCATTAACACTTGGGATCATTTGTTTTACCTTCCTTTTGAAGGTGAGCGGCATGAGGGAGCGACCATGGCAATTCCCCAATGGAATATAAACATACGAGAGAATATTCCTCGTGAAGTGTCGCAAATATTTCAGGTGAAGTGATGCATAAGTAGTTGGCAAAAGGAAGAAGACACAATCTTCACCAAATAGTTTCAGGGGGTTATGATGTATACCATGACAAAATATTTTTTTATGCATCTCACAATACTGATTGATGCCTTGCCAGTGAAATAAGTATACTGATGCAGTTTAGAGATGGCTATGAATTTTTTTTCATAAGAAAGTATCGAGTTTATTGGAGAAGTATCAACATGATAAAGAATAGATTTTCCTAAACATTGGCTGGTTGTTCAGTTACAAGTGGGCCTAGTGAACATATATAGAACAAACATCCTAGATGTTTAGTATATTGCAGCTCCAGAGAAAGGAAAGGAGAAAGACAAAATCTATCAGACAGAACCTGTATATCTTTGCTTCGTGGTTGTGCATTGAACACCAGTACATTCTTGTAGCATTGATGTCTGCCTTTGGTGCCACCAATAGAGTTACAAAACAATATAGCATAAGTGAGCTAGATTACCTAATCCATAAGTGTAGCTAATAACAAATGATGTGTCTGGTTACCCACCATGAGCTTCTTGCTTACTCACAAGGCCAGTAATTCTATGTATTTTACACAATATCAAATTTTATTAATGGCTACGACAGCTGTCATCATCATCCAGGCATCAATAGTCATAAACATGAAGCTTACAATTTCACTTAAATTGGACATAAATTGAAACAGGGCATATTTTCAAATATTCATGTCTCCCTGTAGATATTCTAGGCTGCTGAGTTCTCTAGAAGGCCTACCAAGTTTGCTATTCCGTATAAATCTTGATGCAATTACTAAAAAAACAAATGTGTTTCTCTTCATATACGTTTTCATACAATTTGCCCCGGTCGATCAGATCGAGACGCTGCACGAGATCGCGCAGCTCCACGAGGAGCGGGGCGGGGCGCTCGACCTCGCGCTCCAGGCGCTGGCCCGGGCGTGGCGCACCGACGTCGCCGACGACGACAGCCTGATGAAGCTGCTGTCGCTCGCGTCCAAGCTGCGCGCGTGGGACGACGTGGTCACGACGATCGAGGAGGGCGCCGCGGTGGCGCCCAACCCGGACCTCGCCGGCGGCCTGTGGGCGCGCGCGGCGGAGATCCACGAGCACCAGCGCCGCGATCGGCAGCTCGCGATCCGCGCGTGGCGCAAGGTCGAGGAGGCGCGCCCCGACGACGTGGTCGCGCTGGCCGCGCTCGATCGGCTGCTCGCGCTCGAAGGCCGGACCGACGAGCTGGTCAAGGTCGTCGCGCGCCGCGGCGAGCTCACCGACGACACCGGCGTGCAGCTCGTGCTGCTCCACCGCGTCGCCGCGCTGTACGACGAGGTGCTCGAGGAGCGGGCGCAGGCGATCACCGCGTACCGCAACATCCTCGCGGTCGACGACACCGACCTCGCGGCGCTCGACGCGCTCGAGCGGCTGTACCGCGACGGCGGCGAGGCGCGCGAGCTGGTGACGACCCTGGAGCGCAAGATCGAGCTGACGCCGGACCTGCCCGCGCGGCAGGAGCTGCGCCACGCCGCGGCCGAGGTCTACGAGCACAAGCTCGACGACGTCTACCAGGCGATCTCGCAGCTCACGGCCGTGCTCGACGACGACGCGGGTGAGGAGCGCGCGCTCGCGGGCCTCGATCGCGTCTACACCAAGCAGAAGCTGTGGCCCGAGCTGCTCGACATCGTCGACAAGCGGGCGCTGCTCGCGCACAACGCGCAGGATCGCGCGGAGCTCGCGTTCCGCGCCGCGCGGCTCGTGGAGCAGGAGCTGACCGATCCGGAGGCCGCGATCCCGCGCTACGGCGCCGTCCTCCAGGTGCTGCCCGCGCACCCGGGCGCGCGCGCCGCGCTCGAGGCGCTGATGACCTCCGACGATCACGTCGAGGCGGCGACGCCGATCCTCGAGCGCGTGTACCGCGCCGACCGCGACGCGGCCGGGCTCGTGCGCGTGTACGAGCGGCGCCTCGCGGCGCCCTCCGACGACGAGGGCGCGCGCGCCGCCGACTGGGCCGCGCTCGCCGAGGTCCACGAGACGCTCGCTACCTTCCAAATAGGCTTAACCTATCTTTCCAGTAACACCTTTTGATATATCGGGTACTGGGATGAAATGCAAACCTAGGACAAGACGACCTTAGACTCAAGACTTTTTTTTAAGCGAAGACTACCCTAGACTCAACCATGCTCTAATACCATTTGATGCGGGACGAATGAGCTCTGATACCAATTTGATGCGGGATGGGATAGAACTCGGTACCAATTTGGATGCGAACCTAGGACTCTAGGTGATGACGTGACCAAATTGAACACACGACCAACAAAGACGCAACCAACTCAACAGAAGCTCACGACACGTCCCTAGCAAGAGAAGCACGCGGATCTGCGCGGTTGAGAAACTAGCAATAAGTCAGGGTGGTTAACACTCCTTCGTGCCCTGATCGGGTCACGAGATGGGTCACGCTCTCACTCTCACAGCGGTGGTTAAATTTAATCGAGCTAAATTGTCCTATTACACACTAGCAGCGGTAAATATACACATATACGAAATAAGCAAATGCGATAAATACGGGGGCAAGTGTACCTCCACGCTCTGGGAGTGGGGAAGACTATCCCGGCCAAGAACCATAACTCCTAGTACAGTAAATGTTAATAATTATAGAAATGATTTTATGGCCCACTCCATGCAGGGAGGTAAAGGTATACAACAGTGACCCGGGAGTACCTATCTCGGGTTGACGGGTAGCAAGCCAGAAGGGCTTTCAGGCAAGAGGCGGGCTACTGGTCTGACTCGGCACTGTTCAAACTCACTGGATAGCAAGCGAACTCGGCATGTGGGACAGTGGCTTCCAGTCACCTTCTGGCCATGGCGGTCGGTTGGGATGTTGGTGGGAGGTTCCTCTTCGATCCCTGAAGTCGACGGTGGCTGAATCGGGGCCGAAGGACCGATGGGGAAATTATATTTCAGATCTGTCTCGCAACCCTGTGGCTGTACAGATCTGTGCGACCTGAAAAAAATAATTGTTGCGACCAGATCCAGAGGCGGATCAGAATGAAACTAACGCCGTTGCGATGCAGACTCAAAGGGCTACAACATATATTAATTTCACATCCATCCAGAAATAAGATTGGAAATGAAAAACTCTGTGACACCGTTATTGCTTCTGGATCGGATTGCAGACAGTCAGGACAGATTGGGATCTGCTTGAGAATGGCCTTTGACCGAATGGTAAACGGCGGGCTGGTCGGCGTCAATGGCGGCTCGGGCTACGACACCTACTCGACCGCGACCGTCATCGCCGTCAGCGGCGCCGCCAATGTCGGCGGGCTGGTCGGCGTCAACAGCGGCGAGATCTCCAACAGCTACGCGATCGGCGTGATCTCGGCGCTGCCCGTCTTCAACCTGCGCGATCGTCGAACAGCAGGGCAGAGAAGCCGCCGCTCCAAAACGGGGCGCCATCCATTGCTTCACCAGGTCGGAATCGCCATAGAGTGTGTGCCTCATAGCGGTCCTCCAACCTGGTAAGCCACTTCGGTCGATTGCCATTGGCAAATCGCCCCGGACACCGTCAGCGCCACATACACCGCCCCCGCATCACCCACGCCGGTCGCCCCGCGCCACTGGCGCAAGGTGCCCGAAGGGCTGGACCAGGGCGAACCCCAAACCGCACCCCACAAGGTGTTATTGACCGGGCTATAGACAGTCGCCACGGCCGGCGTCGTCACGTCATAGTCGACATTGATCGAACAAGCCGGATTGCTGCCATTGGTCGCCAGCATCACCGGCTTCAAGGCCGTGAACAGCTTTTGCTGCCCCGGCGCATCGAAGAAATTGAAAGCCTGGATCGCATCGGCATTGATCGGCACGCCGTTGTCCGAAAACCCCGCGTCGCACTGGTACACCGCCCCATTGCCGCCGAAGTAAAGGCCGTCATTGAACAGCTCGAAGCAGAACGCATTCCACCCGGTAAAGCGGCACCAGGCGCCGGTCAGCGTATTCATCACATACTGGTAAGACTGGATCCCCGCAATCGCCGGCACATTGATCAACACCTTGTTCCCGATCGGGTACAGGATCACCTGCCAGCCGAAATTGCCGGCATAACTCTGCACGTCGGCATTGATCAAGCTCTGGATCTTCGCCGTCACTGATTGCCCAAGCTGCGAGCGGTCCGTCAGCATCGCCGCCTTCAAGGGAAACAAACCGTCGGCACAAATCACGATCAAGTCCGAACCGAACTTCTCCAGGCAGCGATAACCGATAGGCCGGCCGATGCGGAAATAAGCCTGCTCCGACCAGTTCGCCGCATTTGTCGGGTCATAACCCTCAAACACCACCACCTCGCCGTTGGAAGAGATCGCAACAAAGAACTCGTTCAAGCCCGCCGTGTTATCCACCGTCCAGCTCTGCACCGCCTGCAAATAAGGCGGGCGCGAGCGTGGGCGACGTGGCGAGCCGGCGCTGGCTGGTGTTGTCGGCGGTGATCTCGAAGGACGGCGTTTCCCACGCGCCCGCACGAATCCGCCACTTGCCGCCCGAGTACAGGCACGATCCCAACATGCAGGCCACAAGGGCCTCGATGTTGTTCTCGTATGGCGTCGTCGCCAGTAGAGCAATATTGCAGGTGTAGCGGGCCTGCGTTGTGGCCGTGGGAACGTCTACCAGTTCCTCGCAGATATCCGCCGCGTCACACACCATGTCCCAGTCAATGCGGGCCGGGTCCTCGCCCAACCCGAGACTGTCGTCAATCAGATAGTCGGCAAGGCACAACGCGGGGTTGTTGGTGTACGCGATGTAGCTGGCGTTTGTGGGGTTGGCTCCGGGAGAAGTATCAAGGCGAGGGTCGTAGCACTTCTTTCCCTCAACGTCCCACAGCACTTCGGGTCTGCCCGTCTTGTAGACCTTCTCATCCAGTTCCAACTGGACGGCGCCGTATGCCACTCCCCTCCCCCGGTGATCCGAAGTCCATTCGGTGAACGCGGTGTTGAGGATGTAGTCGGCGGTCTGACTGGAAGTGCCGAGATACCGGCGAATCCACGCCTTGTCCTCGTAGGCTCCATCTGTCACCTTGCCGTCATCAGCGGTTCCGGTAATGGCCGTGATGTCAGCGGACTCAATCAGGTCCTGACCGAAGTACACGTCCCCGATGGCGTTGACTTCATGACCAGCCAAAGCCAAGACGCTGTGAAGCATCTTGTTGTTGTTGCCGCTGGTCAGGGGAGGAATGACGTGCATTCCCGCGACCAGGAGCTTTCCGTAGATGATCCTGCGCGGTTCGATAGTCCCCGCGTACTCCACGTCTGTCTGTGCTCTGGCCCCGCGAGCTTTGCCGGCGAGCTGTGCGCTGACACCACTGAGGAATGCGCCTGTCGCAAGGGACGTTGCAGCGGTCCAGAATCCAGCCGTAGCAAACAAAGCGGGAGCCGCGAAAGCAGCAGCGCCGGCAGTCAGGAGGATCGCGCCGGCAAACAATGCCCCCTTCACCACCTTTCCCATTAGCGCACGCTCCAGACAGTCTTGATCTCGGAACGAGGCAGGTAACGCAGGCCGTCAGGACCCAAAGCAACCACCTTTGAGCCGAGGCAGATACCGACCGCCTCATCCTCTCCACCGTATCCACTTAAAGCGTTTGTTGGTGGACCTCTTTCCTTAGACACCGTCCTTCCTTGAAAATCTAGGAAGCTACTCGACTTATCGAAACATGGTAGTACGATAACACAGGAAGCGTTACACTTGTATCGATCAAGATCATGCAACCAAACCCATGCATTTTTAAAAGATGATATCTACTCTATTAACAAGCTAGAAAGATAATAGAGTCATGTAGGGCAAGGATATCATGAAGTTACAAGAACATAAGCTCATAGATTAGGATCATTTTCTTTCATATCCTTAACTTAATTATGTGTGGATTTAGTTTATATGCAACATAACATGATATATCTACATGCTGGACGATATATGGGTTCAATTAGAACCCCAATTAGGAACTGAAAACACCATAGTCAGACGAATGTTGTAAAACTCAGATGAACCAGACAAAACTGGTTTCTACAGAGGTGGCGATCCCCTAGGGTGCCGCTACCTTCAGATGGCGGTCCCATGGGTGGCCGCTCTCTGCATATTCTCTTTTTTTAAAAAAATATAAGGGGCAAGTTGTGGCCTTATGGGAGGCCGCAACCTGATGTTTGCAGTCTTCTATAAGACCAACTTATTATTTTTTTATTTTTTTGGCTTCATGGTTACGATCTTGTGGATGACCGCAACCTCATGGTTGTGGTCTCCTATATGACCACCTTCTCAATTTTTTTTTGAAAAATCAAAGGGCAGGAAAGGCAATATGTAGTGGCAGTTTATCAGGCGTCGGCTACTTAAATTACGATTCCTGAAATGGCCGTTTTCAAAATTGAACTATCTTTTCAGCGAGTTCATGATACCTCTTCAATGTTTTAACTATAGCATGCTTAATACTGAATAAAAATTAGGCAAAATAATACTAATAGAAAGTGCACTTGAAAACACATAAGATTACATAAATTATTGAAGATTTGGCCTGAGAGAAACATACCTTAAATTGAATTGAAGAGGAAGAGGAAAACTGGATGAAATACTCAAGAGCTCCTCTTCTCCTCCAAATCACACCCCCAAATTGCCTCCAATATCTCACTCAACGTAGCAAATGCCTAAAGGGTGTCTAAGAGGTCTGAGATGGGCCTATTTATAAGAACAATTTGGCCAAAATCGCCATGATTTCTTACCCCAAAATTCAAACTTTGCCACTCCGAAGTTAATGATTTAAGAAGTATACAACTCCTCGACAAACTCCACTAACCCTTCAGGGGCCTCATCAGCCTCTTGGGTGGCGTCCCCAGTTCTTGGTAACGGTAATTCGATATTATCGGGTTATCGGTATCCTGAGTTCTAGGTCGTTACAGTTGGTATCAGAGCAGCGTTGAGGACTCGTATAAGGAATTGAAATTGCATAGCGTGGTCCAGAGCAAGTCCACTTGAGTCGTCTACTACTGGTTTAGGGTTTTTTTGTGATTATGGATATGATTTCCACCGATATGTGCTTCTTAGGTTTTGATGGCGCGTCACCAGAAGTCGCGTGTTTCTAGTGAGGGAAATGGTGCTTCTCCTCCGGTGGTTGTCGTGATGGTTTATGCATCTACGCTGAGTCAAGTTCTAGCGGCTCCCACCCAAGCTGAGGAAGGCATGCCGAGTGTTCAGAGTTGAACATAGAGTGAAGCCGTATTACCTCATCTGCCGTTGGGAGTTGGGCAGGTGATATCTCAAGTGCGTGCCCAGGTTGAGTCCACTCAGCCAATTGTGCGGCATCACCTTATCCCTCAACCGATCGGGCAGTTACAGCAGGTTTATCTGTAGAGTGTCCCTGGAGCTCCTTCCGTTGTTCCCGATGCCGATGGCGCTACTTCTTCCAAGTCCAAAGGCAAGAAGTTCCGGAGATTCAAGAATAAGGGACTTGAGAAACGGCGTGTCCAACAGTCTTCTGCCGGTGCTGTTCCATCGTCAGTCCCATCTTCTCAGCAGCGTCAGGCATCTGTTGTCCGTCAGCCGAGATCGTGTGGGAGGTGCGGTGGTGGCCACCTTGGTAGGCCATGTTCTTTGCCGGTGGTTTGTTTTCGCTGTGATCAGCCAGGCCATGTTGTTTGAGACTGTCCGTTCAGGCCAAGACCGATGCAGTTCTCTCCATTCGCCTAGCCACAGTATCCCCAGTTTCAACCCGTGCCACCACCACCTCAGTAGGACTCACCTGTGTCTCAGCTTCCTCGGGCTGCGTAGTGACATCCTATCTTTTGGAAGGTGCGTTTTCATTTTTCAATTAGTTAATTTGTGTCTTAATGCTTCCTGTTGTTTGAGTTTTATGTGATTTAGTTATCTGTTAATTGTTCATTGTGATGATGTTGTCTGTGTGATTGGGATTTTCTCTTCTTCTGTCCTTGTCATTTCTCTTGTTCTACTTTCTCCCTCATTTCCCTTTTCCCTCTATTTTTCCCAATGTGGGCTATGCGACTGTGCCGAGTTGACTGAGGTAGAGACGCAATGGAATGGGCCAGAATGTGATGAAATGATGGATGAGGTGGACGTTGGTAGGATTCGTGGGTGGATCCTACGCTAACGTGGCTTGACTGTCTTGTCATTTGAAGTTGTCTTGGAAGTCTATTCCTTTGTGCGGGCCCAGTGGCCTATCACCTGCAGTGTCGACAACCCTGTGAAGTAGTCCACATTGTGTTTCGTATCTCTTGTCAGAGTAGTTGATTCTACTCTTTCCTTGTTGTATCCGATTGTTCGAACCTGTAGATGGTTCGGTATTGTTGTTCGATGGTTATTTACATCGTTTGTGTCGTTTGAGAATTCCTTAGTGATATTCCTGTTGGCATTTCCCTTCTGGTCTGGATTTGCTGGTGTTCGATTCTTTTGTCAATTACTCAGGTTGTTGATGACCATTCGAGTTGTGGCAATGGCTGTACATATTGTTATGATACTTTGGTCATCCCAGCTCAAATATGGTCAGCTCTTGACATGTTTTGCTTCTGTTGAAGTTGAGGTGCTCGATTGGACCCCTTTGATTGAGAAGTTGTTCGAGCGAACTAGGCTCTCCCTTCTTGGTGAGCACCTGTAAGTAAGCTCGATGCTTCCCATGTTGTTCGGTGGATCTCATGGTGAGGTTGGCCTTGGAATTGCCATTTCAGTGTCGCCTTGTCCTGTGTCTGCTCAAGTGTGGATAATTTAATTTGAGCTTGATCATCTCGTTATTTTACAGTTGTGTGGCTTTGGACCTAATTTCTATGTCGTGAGCTGTTGCGTACCGTGTCTCGTCGTGCCGTGCCAAACGGCTGACGTGTTGAGTGGCTCAATTGCCATTTACAGGACGCAAGGGTAGGCTGAGATTAGTACTTTTCCTTGGGCTTTGTGCTGAAGCTGGTGCTCTTCTCTATTGCACTTAGACTTTTTCCGCTCAGTTACTCGCAGGATTAGTGCTAGAGGTGTGGTACATTACGACTTTCTGTGATTGTGATGACGCCTAGTGTGTACTGAGATGCGACGATTGAGGTTCTTTCTGATACCTTCGTGCATTGTGGAGTGCACAGCGGAAGTGTGTGGGCTGATGACCCACGAGTCGAGGATTCTTTTCGTATAATTCTGCATGATCGAGAGAATTGCTCCTTCTCGATGTGACTCCGTCTTAGCTGCATGTGCCTAGACGTTGTCGTGACCGTGTCATTGACGGTCATCCTTCTGGTTTTAGTGTAGCATTTGCGAGTATTAGGAAAATCGTCGACTTCCCTACTGATGAAGTACCCTTTACTCTGCATTTATTCTCGTGGGTGTTGTGCTCTCGAGGTGTGTTCATAGTCCTTGAGAAGCGTTCCCTGAGATTGTGGTGTCTCTTGTCATTTTGCAATCGATTTCGATTGTTGTGGGTCTTTTCTTGGTGAACGGCCTGATGCATGACTCGCTCCCTGTAGTCGTGTGCTCAGTTGCCGTGTGCCTTGATACGGCCCTGCTTGCAGTGTGTTCTGTAGTTCTGTATGCCGTACGGAGCCGGGATCCTGCAAGTGTTGTTATCGTGGGCAGTTGTTTTTACAAGTGCTATTTTCGTATGATTCTACATTTATGTGCTGGACCATTGTCTCGTCAGTAGCTTGTTGTGCCCCTTTTCCTGGTGGAGTAGCTAGAAACTCGATCAGATGCAATATCTGAGTGAGGACTGACTTGATGCTGTGTGTGGTCCAATGTTACTGTTTTGCTGTCGTTCCTCGGTGTAATCATCATTGGCATCCTGTGTGCCTGGTGTTCCCTGTCTCCTTTGGCACTGGAGCCGATGATATCGTCAGATTGTCAGTTGAGAGGACTATGTTTCCTTGTGTAAGCTGATGTTGGTGGTGCCTGTCACTTCTGTCGATTCATTTTTCGGTGTCTGTTACTCTGGCAGTCGTGTCTCTTGTCTTGTGAGACGTAAACGACATTGCCTTGTTTCAGAGGTGTCAGACTTGTATTCACTTGTGATCGTGCTCACTCCTGAGCGTGTACCCGTGACAATAGCCTGACGCTGTTCCTCTGAACTTTATTTCTCATGTTTTGTGTCTGTGATTGTCGGGTTGTTCTTCCCTGTCTACCCTTGTCGGTCCTTAAATTTTGAGGATGAAATTTCTTAAAGGAGGGGAGGACTGTAGAGCCCTGGATCTTTGGCGGATCTTTATTGGCTGCCTACCTGATGTCGACCCTTCACAGGGTGGTGTCAAGTACCTGGCCAAAGTAACTTTGGACAGGAGAGGGTTTGGACAGGAGTGGGTTTATATAGGAACGCGTTTGTTAGTTACAGGAAGCCAGTAGGCAGGTAGAAAACTTCAAGGGGCATTGGCATGATGGCATTATTACTACTTCATTTACAAGAGAACTTCTAAGCTCTAAGCCATTATATTTAGTATTTAATGCACTCGTAGTGTGATTGCCTAACTTATTTTTAAGTGTTTTGATTGTCTAGATGAAAAGCAAAGCATAAAGGTTGTTTAATGCACACTTGCACTTCCTAAAAAAGCAAAGCTTAAATGCTTAAAGGTTTTTTGAAATTTAATATGTAGGAAACATTTTAAGATTTCCCATTTTCATTTACTTTCATATGTGGTGCATTCACATTCCCATATTTTCTAGGGACTGTGTGATAAAATCCCTACCCATCCTTGATGGACTGGGCATATACAAACATTTTCTTAAGAGAAGAAAAAAGCACTCTATATGTCTTCTTGTTTAAATGATTTTTTATAGATAATCATTAACCTTCCCTATGTTGCCCTGTGATGTCTCCCAAACCAAATCATGATTTCAGTGAATTGTTTATTCTGTGTCAATGGTGTTTAGTGAATTGCTTCAGAGATGAAGTCATGCTCTCTAAGAAGAAACCTTCAGCTAAACCTTTTGGACTTATCAATGTTCTTCCTCCAGTAGATGATTCTAATTTTTCTCTAGGATATTTCTTATTTGTAGGAAGTCTCACGGAAATGCTTCTTACTGCTATGTTTCTTTCTCTGAAAGTTTTGACAATTTTCTTCATGATAATCGTTTCTGGATGATGCACCTCTATGCTAACAACATTTGTATTGATGGCCAGGTGAAGTCATTTCAGAGGAATATTCTTTGGAGTATGGCACAGATCGAATGGAGATGCATGTGGGAGCTGTGCAGGCAGGGGAACGTGCTATTGTTATTGATGATCTTATTGCAACTGGGGGAACCCTATCTGCTGCAATCAGGCTACTTGGTAATTTGTTGACGATGTCTTCTGAATTTCTTAATACATTTGGTTTGGGGAAAGTTTTGCTTGGGTTGCTAGATTTTTTTGACATTTTTTAATTTATTGTTTTTATCATGCTCTGCATATTTAGGACACATTGTCGTGAACCTGCGGCAGGGACTTGGCCCAACGGTGGGAGTGGCGCTTAGCGTCAAGGAAAACGACGCTGTAGCCCTTGATCAGTCCCTGGGTTGCGATGTTCCGGGCGGTGACGCTCTTACCGGCACCGCTACCGGCGGAAATCAGGATGTGCGGGGAGTCTGCGTTGAGATCCGCCGTAACGGCCGAACCCTCACCATCTACGCCTAGCAGGATCTCACTTTCGGGCAGTGCCCAAAGCGTAGACCGCGCATCCTCGTAACCGAGGATGGTGGGGAACTCTGCGCGCGGCGTGCTCATGCCGCTGTACGGGCCGGTTGAAAAGTCGAAATCCATTGCTCTCAACTCCTGTAGTTTCGTTGCGGGTTGTTCGAGCGAAGGTGGCAACTCCCGTCACGCGTACGGGAGTCACCATCCTCACTAGACGTCGTCGATGTTCTCGTATGAGCCGCTGTCGTCGAGTGCGCGTTGCCACCGTGACCAGTCATCCGGCCACCCTGTCTCGCTCCACTCGCCCTTGACTCGCTTCACCTCTGCGCGCACCTTATCGGCGTCCCCCGTGTTGAGCGCGCGGGTGAGTGCCGCTTTCTGCTGTGCGTACTTCCTGGTGCTCATGATGATGCCTCCAGCTTGTATCGCGGATACCCCTGGCCGTCCGATGCCCAACCGCGATGAACGGTGCGGCCGGACACGCGAACCCTGTCTTCACGCTCCGCGCGTGAGTGTCCAACCCGCTTGAGTGTCTGGTATTCCACCCGCTTACCGGTGTCGGTCACTGCCTGAAAGTCTGTCACCCATACCATGATCAATCCTTCCTTACGGGGTAGATCATCACACCGTGATCACTCCCACGGCGCTTAGCTGCCATGTAGGTACTCAACTCAGCTACGTAGGTAGAGAGATGAACGCCGCACACGCCCGATTGTGCTTCCACATACCGGGCGTTGACCAGCCAACGGGCCTCATTCTTGCACCATGCGGCCTCGCAGCTTGAGCGTGAGCCAAGGATTCCAGTCATGATCAACCCTCCGTTGATTCGTGCGCGTAGCGGGAAGCTACAGGGCGACGCTTCACACCTGCGAGCGATTCGGTCCACACAACCCACGTCGTGGCCTGTACGACCGACGGCGAGACCCCCAGTTTGGCCGCTGCGTTGCGGTAGGCGAGGCTAAGAACGGCATACCGACCCTTGGGTAGTGATTGGCCTCGGTGTTCTTGAAGAACAGGTAATTGACCGAGCGCAGCAGGCGCGGCAAATCTTCCAGCGCCAGCGCGTACTGCCCGCGCAGGCTGGCTTGCAGGTTTGCCATCAGCAGGGCCCCCGACATACCCTTTCCGGAAATATCCGCCAGAACCAGTCCCAACTTGCCTGCCCCGAATTCCAGGAAGTCGTAATAATCGCCGCCCACCGCGCGGGTCTGAATACACTTCCCGGCGCATTCCAGTGTCTTCAGTACGGGAGCCTGTTGAGGAAGCAGCCGGCTTTGTACCTGACGCGCGATCTGCATCTCCTGCTCGGCGCGCCGCTCCGCATCCATGCGCTCAGCCATCTTCTCGGCCAGCGAGATGCTGCGCAGCGACGGCGATGCCGAATTCGATGTGGAGGTGACGCTCGACGCCGCAGCGATCGCGCCTGCGAAGCGCGAGAAGGATGTTCATCACCGCCGGGTATGTGCCTCCGCCGATATCCGCGACAAGCGGCTTGACCGCAAGCCGCAGTCGGGCCTGTCGGTCATGGGCGCCTTGAAGGCCCGCGCCGAGGCCATGGGGGCGAAACTGGTCTTTTATGCCGGCATCAATGACTGGCATTCCGGCAACCTGCCGCGTGACGGCCGGGCGCGGATGCACTCCCCGGTGTTCGAGGACACCCAGGACGGGCTGGACGCCCTGGCGGCGCTGGCCGAAGCCAATAACTGGCTGATCCTGTTCAAGCCGCATCCGAATCTCTATCCGCAGACGGCGCATCCGCATCCGCGTGTGGTGGTGGTGCGCGAGAGCAATGTGCTGGACTGCCTGCTGCTGAGTGATGTGACGGTGACCCTCCTGTCTTCGGTGGCCTATATCGCGCTGGCCAATGACCGGCCGGTGGTGCTGATGGGGCGCAATACCCTGTCGGGTTCCGGCAGCGCCTGGGAGGCGACGGCGCGCGGCGATCTGGCTGAAACGGTCAATGCGGCCCTGGACCGGGCGGGCTTCGACGATCATCGCCGGGCCTTCCGCCGCCATATCGCCGCCCTGCTCAAGGACCATCTATACGCCTACGATCCTGACGACACCCTCGCCGTAAAATCACATAACAACATGGTGGAAGTGATGAAAAGGATGACGAATATGGACGCCAGAACCGCATCGAAATCACGACTTGACGAGACAGAAAGGACTGGTAGCCGTAGCTGAGGTTTCCGACGTCCTGCGGCACGGTCGCGAAGGCCGATGGGTCCAGGCTCACCATGCCACCCGTCGTCGTATCTATCGCCGTCACGATCGACGGCGTCACCGGCGAGCCGACCGTGTAGATCGCCACCGGCGTCGCGGACGTGCCGTTGGTCAGGTCAATGTCGCCCGCCGCCGCCACGGAGATCGAGCCGGTCCCCGAACGGATGAGCGTCGACACCGTCGCCGTCTTGGGGGGCAAGCTGGTGGTTATCTTGTAGCTGGTCTTGATCGTGGACCATTCGGCCGCGATCTGTTGCAGAAACCCACTGGCCAGGGTCAGGCTTGTCTTCACGGAATTGGGCGCCGTGGACGACCCCGCGAAGGTGAATTGACCCGGGTACTGATTGAAGTAGGCGACCGCGGTCGATCGATAGAGCGCACTCGCGCCCGCGGGCGCGGACGAAAAGATGATCGTAATCCCGGACGTGTTGTTGGGGTCCAGGGACGGATTGGCCTTGAGTTCGGCGCTCAGCCACTGCGCCGCCGTCACCGTTTGGCCGCTGACCTTGAACAGCAGGGTGTCGGTCAGGGGCGTGCTGAACGAGCCGCCATAGTTGTAGGCATGGCTACCCTGCACCGTCACGCCCGCGGTGACGCCCGGCGCGATGCGAAGCGGGTCGGCGCTGTCCGGCGCGGCCCCACCCGTCAATTGATAGGACCATGACCCGACCGCGCTCGGACCCGAAGCGGTCGTCACCAGCGGGAAGATTTCCGCGCTGCCGATAGGATCGCCCAAATCGAACGGCATCACCTTCGCTCCAGATATCGCCCCATCCGCGCCAGCGCCTCTTTGATCGTCGCTTCCGAGCCTGCATAGGAGAGGCGCACGAAATTGTGGCCGTCGCGCCGGTCGAAATCGACGCCGGGGGTAATGCAGACCCCTGCCCGCTCCAGCAGATCGCGGCAGAATGCCATGGAATCGTTGGAGAATTTCCTGACGTCGACATAGGCGTAAAAGGCCCCGTCGGACGAGCCGACGCTGCCGAAGCCGAGCCGCGCCAGTCCGTCCAAGAGGATTTTGCCGTTCCGCGCATAGCCCGCCTTGACGCCCTCGAAATAGCCCCGCTCGCGCAGCGCCGCTTCGCCGGCGATCTGGCTCAAGGTCGGGGCGGCGATGAAGAGGCTTTGCTGGAGCATGGCTCGCCCGCCAAGGTGATGGTCACCCCGTTCGAGTTTTCCTTCGATCCGATGCATCCGCTCGGCGGACTCCCCGGCCACCGCGATCACTGGCCTTTTGATTAAAACGCAGTCCTAAACGAGCGCGTCAGACGCCGTTCAGAGAGCGCCCACTAGGTTCCGGCCAAGGCAAGCGATTGCCGTCAACCCGAAAGGAACCGCAAATGGCCCTCTCTATTCTGAAGACCGGTGCGATTGCTGCCACCGCTCTCGTCCTCTCCGTCTCCGGCGCGTTCGCCGCCACCTATGGCCACGTCAACTACGACAGCTGGGTCAAGAAGTCCTGGTACTCGGCCTCTGCCTCTGTCGGCTGGGTCGATGCCGGCGACTACGTCAAGGTCATCAATTACACCAACAAGAACGGCGGCTGGTTCCGCATCGACCCGCCCGGCCCCAACAATGCCGGCTGGGTGAAGAAGTCGGCGATCGACCTCGAATACAACGACTACGATGACGATCCGGATGTCGACATCACCTTCTGCGGCCCAGGCTTCTTCGGCGGCACGTTCTGCGTCC
Source organism: Amorphophallus titanum (assembly GCA_024336825.1). Lineage (NCBI taxonomy): Eukaryota > Viridiplantae > Streptophyta > Magnoliopsida > Alismatales > Araceae > Amorphophallus > Amorphophallus titanum. The sequence continues at coordinate 632,323 of JANBPO010006761.1, forward strand.
ACGCCGACTAAGGGCAGCCCTGTCCCGACACTTCGCCGGTCTCCTTCGCGGGAGGCCGGCGTTGCCGTTTGCCGGGCGGCGGCATATTTCTGGACGCAACAGGAGTTGGCCGTGGCCGCGCAAGGACCCAAGCCCTACATCAAACTCGCCTCCACGCTGGTGCTCCTGGGGATGGGTCTGTTCACGCTCGAGCAATACGGCCTCACGCGCATCGAGGAACCGGGCCGGCCGCTTCACCTCGATCCCAATGTGCTCTCGCTGCTGGTGCTCGTGCCCATCGCGCTTGTGGTTGCCGGCGCGCTCGTCTTCGTCGTGGGGAGGATCCGGCGGCTGTGAGCCTATTCGACCCGCAGCCGCTCGACGTCGATGCCGAGTTGCGCTGGAGCCCGGAAGTCGATGAGACTGATATTGCCACCAAAGTCAAGAATGGAGTTGTTACCCTCACCGGGTTTGTTCACAGCTACAGTGAGAAGCATCGTGCGGAAGTGGCCGTCAAGCAAATCGCAGGTGTTACCGGAGTAGCGAACGACATCGAGGTTCGCCTGGGGCCCAATCAGGAAATGACAGACCCGGAGTTGGCGCGGGAGGTGGTGGAGACACTCAAGCGCGAATGCTATTGGAATCCTTCCTGCATCGGTTCTGTCGCCGGAGGACTACTGGTCGTTCCTCGGGTCCCAGACCGGCCTGTACATGCAGGACGTGGCGAAGGGCGCGTATCGCGAAGGCGAGACGGGCACCATTGCCGGCGTGAGCATCGCCGAGTCGCAGAACGTGGCGCCGCTCACCTGCGGCACGCGCACCAATGCCACGGTCGATCAGGCGTTGACCGCGACGACCGTGCTCTACACGGCGGTGAAGGACACCAACCAGTACACCATCCATCTCGACGGTCTCGGCACCGACAAGACCATCAAGAAGGGTGAGGTGTTCACCATCGACAACTGCTACGACGTGAATCCCGTCACCAAGGCGCGGATCAATCGCAAGAAGCAGTTCACGGTCCTCGAAGATGTCGAGTCGGATTCGGCCACTACGGGTGATGCCGACGTGAAGATCTACCCGCCGCCGATCGGCTCGGGAGCCTTCAAGAACTGCGACTTCGCGGTGAGCGATCTGGATGACGACACCGTGACGTGGATGGGGACGGGTGGCAGCACCTACCTCCAGAACATGATCTTCCAGCGGCATGCGTTCGCGCTGGTGATCGCGCCGCTGGTCGAGCCGGCTGCTGCCGTCAAGGTGTCGACGGCGAGCCACAAGGGGACGAGCGTTCGCATCATCCCCGGCTACGACCAGAAGAACAACGACGAGGCATGGCGAATGGACGTGCTGTTCGGGATCAAGTGTATTGATCCCCGGCTGGCCGTCCGTCTGTCGGGCTCGACCTGAACCAGAAGGAATCCATACTACTATGGCTACGCAGCATCTCACCAACAAGCGTGGCGGCGGCACTTCCTTCGGGCAGGACGCCACCGACAAGATCAGCTTCTACGGCGCCACGCCGGTCGCCAAGACGAGCGTTACCGCGCTCGCCTCGACGGCGGCCGTGTTCTCGGCGGCGAAGACCGGCATGTGGGCCTATGCGTCCTCGACGGTGGCAAAGGCGGCGGATGAAAACCTCCGGTCCATCCATGCCGCGCTGAAGGACCTGGGCATCATCTGAGTGGCCCAGCGTCACAGCTACGCGCAGGGGTGGGAGACTGCCCCTGCGCAACGCCTCTTTCTGGCGATCCCGTCCTACGACGGCAAGATGGAGCCGGCGTGCCTGTTCTCCGTCCTGAACGGGATGGAGCTGCTGCGAAGCGAGGGGATCGCCTGTGAACTGCCTTCGCCATCGCGGCCGGCAACGCAGCCTTGACGATCTCGAAACCGTCCCAGGCATAGGCCGCAAACGCATTGGCCGAGCCGGCGCCGTACTTCGCATCGTATTCCTGGATGACCTTTACCGCGCCGGCCTTGATCGGATTGCTGTCCGGCAGGTCCTTGGCGACCGAGAAAGGTCCCGCGGTCGCGATCGTCCCCTCGATCGCCTTGCCGCCGACGCGCAGGAACGGCGCGTTGATCACCCCGTGCAGGAAGTAGGTCTGGCCCTTGTAGCCGCGCTGCTTCAACTCGATCTGCGGCAGCGCCGCCGGCGTGCCTGACGCGCTGACGAACACGGCGTCGGGCTTCGCCTGAATGACGCGTAGCACCTGGGCGGTGACGCTGGTGTCGTTGCGCGCGAAGCGTTCGTTAGTGACCACTTCAATGCCGGCCGGCTTGGCGAATTTCAGGAACGCCTCGTAATTGTGGTCGCCGAGGCTGTCGGCAAAGCCGAGATATCCGGCGCTCTTAACGCCGTTTTTCTTCATGTGATCGACCAGCCCTTCGACCATGAGGTCAGCGGACTGTGGCAATGAGAAAACGTAGGTGCTGGTCGGGATCGGCGCCAGAGCGATCTGTGGCGTTTTGGTCTGATTGGCGACATCGCCAATGGCGATCGAGTTCGGGATCGTTGTCGATCCGAGAATGACGTCAACCTTGTATTCTTCGACCAACTGGCGCGCATTGCGCACGGCACGACCCGGGTCGCCGCCGTCGTCCAGGATGACGTACTTCACGGTCGTGTTGCCGATCTTTTGCGGCATCAGCTCGATGGCGTTCTTTTCCGAAATGCCAAGTGAGGCCGCGGCACCAGTTGCCGTGACGGTGGCGCCGATAGTCAATGTTGATTCCTGGGCGTATGCAGGAACGGCCGACAGACTGACCACTGCGATAATTCCGAGCAGCGACTTCATTTCATCCCTCCCATATTTTTAAGCTTTGGTAGATTTAAGAAAGCGTTAGACCGCTTCCAAAAGAAACTTGAGATTCATGCGATTGAAGAATTCTGGCTTTTCGAACTGGCCCCAGTGCTTTACTTCCTTGACCTCAACGACACGCGCGTTTTGTGCCAACTCGCGAATGCACATCGCGGTCTTATAGTATTCCTCGCGGTCGTCGGGCGCCGCAAACACCAGCGTCGGCGCGGCGAGTCCACTGCGACATTGACATCTGACGAGACCAAGACGGTGGGCTGTCGCACACATCAGGCTGCTCCTTGTGTCCCCGTCACTCAGAGGTGCACACCGGACGCCAAGCGGGTAGCCGGGAAGCGCACTGGCATGCAGCAAGTCCGGCTATCCATTTCGGGCAAATCCGTGCTTATCGGAGGAGTCCGAGTGTTCTTGAACGGCCGTCAGGCCAGAATCACACCCGATAGGGTGATTGCAACGGTGCCGGTGCACAACCCTTTTGAAGCATTGGCCCAGATCGGGATGGACCGTGCTGTGTCCAAGGTGAAGGGAGGGTTGCTCCTAAAGCCAACCAAGCTCAAACAAATCTGGGTGCCCAGGAGGGCCCGCACCGTCCCTGCCACGGGAGGAAAGTCTGAAAGGGTCCGCCTAGAAGGACCAAAGGAAGATCTACAGGTCGGGAAGACGGCCCCGGCCCACACCTCCCCGACGTCTACTGCTCATGCCCAGTTAGGAGAAGGGTCCCGCCAGTGCAACCTTTGTGGCAAGAAAGCCTGTCCAAGGCGCTTGGCCTACACGCTCCTAGCACAGGGGGCACCATCACCTACCTGTCCGGCTCCACAGGGCCGAAGGGAAGAAAATCATCCCGCCGGAACTTGTCCACGTGGCCCATGGACCATCCTCTCAAGCCGGCAGGGACTGGCACGGACCACGGTAGACATCCAAGAGGGATACCAATCTCACACTCTACCGGGGATAGGGCCGATATGCCGCCAATGCCGCTGCAATATTTCTCCACCTCCGCAAGGGCCGGGGGCAAGGATCACGATCTTCGAGAGGCCAGCCATCCTCCGAAGATCATCAGCTAGAGAAATAGAGAAGGATGGGAGCATTCAGCTCTTTTCCCGCAACATAGCTGGAATAACCAGCCGTTGTGGGGCTTCGCCCTCGAATTATGATGAGGCCACTGGGCTCGCCGGAAGGTCGAATTTTGCTCGTGAAAGAAAAGGGGCTACGACTGATACAGCACAAGCCCCCACCAAAGAACCTCACCCAGATCTGATCACGATGACTGTGAATGTGATCAACGCCGGGGATGACGGCGAGGCACCAGCCCCTGCTTTGAATATGCCATCGGAAGGGCAAGGTCAGGCCTCTAGCTCCTCTATGCCTGACCCGACTACCATGATGTTGATGATACAAAAATATGACCATATCGGGTCATCGCCCGAATATTAAAGAGAGGCCGACAGGCATCCGACAGTGACTCGATGACATTATATTAATTAACAGTCTAATTCGCACTTCTGTCGCGCTTTAACCTCGTTCGCGTCTGTTTATTTCATGTGATTACTATTACCTCTTTAGGCTGCAGGGCTCTTAATTCTGGTAATTAATTAAGGTTTTTTCCTCGTATGAGGGATGCAAATAACATCGTGACCTTTATGGTACACAATCATCTGACTGAGTCAGATCGAGCGCGCCTGTGGCCCTTCGAAGCCTGAATAAATCATCAGTTTGTGACTAGCACGGCCATGCACTTAATAGACCAATAAACAAATAAAATAATGATCTAAAAAATAAAAAAAGTGCGTCCATAAGTCTGGCACGCCTGGTGGGACCAGTCCACCCTTCATCTCTTTGCCGAAAATAAGGGCCCTACAGTCTCTTTCTTGTAATACTAATTGCTCTACTTTGCAAATGCAGGCTGCGCTTCAACAGCAAGAATGGCGCTCACCTTCGGCCCTCAGGTCATAGAGAGTCATGTGCGGAATGGCTACCTGGCTGTTCCCCTTTGCTTCGGGAGCTTCCCTCCCGTGGTGGGCTTCCCTAATTTTCTCGGGGTGGCCTTCGCAAATTTGTTGGACGTGGAAGCATCTGACACTACCGAGGTCAACGCTCCCACTCGTGGAGCCGCCGAAGCTGCTGCTGGCCGATCACTAGCCAAGAATACCAAGGCTGTCCCGACCGGGACAGTGAGTTGCTGTGTACACCACGTGCACCAAACTATCGGCCCATCTCATCAAGGGTCGACATCCCACCAGAGAAGGCTCCGGAGGAGCCGCGCAACTACTGCACCTAAGGGTCGGATCTCCCACTCCGGCAAATTTATCATTGTCGGGAGCATGCGAGTCCACCTTAACAGACAAAGATCTGAGGTGATCTCAGAGCGGGTCGTGCCCACTGTGTAGCAACCCTGAATTTTTGAAATTTAAAATTTAAGAAAATATTAAGACACGCCTTAGTGAAAGGCGTTATATTAATAACACACGCCTTAATGAGAGGCGTTATTTTAACAACTAACGCCCTTTATTAGGACGTTAATTTCATAAGGATAAGAACGGCAAGAGTCCTATTTTGAATAAACTAATAAGTAACGCCCCTGGTCAAGGCGCTACTCTAATTATCGGATCTTTGGATCCCCAAATAAGGTAAAATAAATATTTTCGAGTTCCGTAATGTGACTGGTGAATTATGGATTTTTCGAGGATCACGTGGTAATTTTTGTTAATTTTCTAATGTTTAGAATTTTTAAACCACAAAATTTTTATATAAATATTCCTAACCCTCATCCCTCTCTCATTCTCCTGTTTCTCTCCCTCTCTTCTCTGTTTCGCTCCTTCTCTCTCCCTTACACCTCTGGCGACCGATGGAGTGCGTGGTGGGTGAGGCAGTCAGAGCGACGACAGTAGTGACAGCAAGGATTGAGAGCTCAATCGATAGTGGCGACGTGGCGAGGCAGTTCATATTTTCGAGAAGAACTGGCCGTGGAAATGATGATTTCAGCATGGAATCGATGACAATTTCATGAGATTTCTCCGTGGAAGGTAGGGGGATGTATCCCGACTCACCCTGTGTGATTTCCTCACAGTTCTATGACTATTCGGGTGAGGAAGAGCAGGTTTCCTTTATGTTACAAGAAAAATGCATGTTTGTGGTGAGTGATGATTCCCACTGATTCGAGCGGTGTTTATTAGATTAATTATGTAATGTTGATGGAATGGATGATGGGGAATGGTTCCCCCTTGATTTTCACATGTTTCCATGCAATTTGGGGTTGAGATGAGGCCGAGAGCAGGTTTCATTCATGTTTCAGCAAGGTTTAAGCATGTTTTCAGGGTGAGAATGATTTTGCCAAATCAAGTGATTTTTTAGGGTTTAAATGGACCCTCCCAGTAGGAAGGAGGTTGGGGAAGGCTTTCCCCTTGTTTTCCCCCGCATGCGGAGTGAGCGAGGCATGGAACGAGACCCCACGGTGAAACTCTCTATGAACTGATTGGATTCGGTCGATCGATTGGGCCTATTTGAACAGACCATTTCTGGGAAAAATGGTCGATCGACCTAGGTAGGGCTGGTCGACCATAATTCCCAGTTGGTCGTCCGACCAACTGGGCTAGTCAACCAATACCCAGTGTAGGTCGAGCGACTAGTTGTGCTGGCAGATTGGTTTAGGGATTGGTTGACCCGTTTGACCCCTTTAAATTGATCTTCACCTTAGAACACTTAAACTAATATTATAATCATAAAAATGCATAAAAATTGGCCTATTTTGGCCTCATGTGGGTGTCGGTCTTCCCAAGAATTGGTTCCTCCAAGTGCGGAGTCTTGTGGTTCTCGCGAAGGATTTTCTTGCAAGAGTTAGTGCCTAGCACAAGTAGTTCCTATCTTACCGGTCTAGGATGATTTAACGGCATCGGGCCATATTGTATGGCAATCTCATGATGTGTTGCCTGACTAGAAAACCAATAGTTTAGTAGTCCAACTAGCCATTTGGGGTTTAGTGAGTATCGTGCCATCTTGTGTCTTGAAGTTCATGCGATGGGTGCATGTGTGCAACCCAACAACATTTCAATGATTTTGTCTCTCTGCAGTGACTTCTCACATCGAGTGACTTCCACACTAGTCGTAGCTCACCTAGGCACCTGGGTGTTGACCCACCTAGGAGTGGTGGAGAGCTAGACCTAGGACAGACAGTTTGGGGCAAGTTTCCTTATCGAGTCTGGGCTGAGAGGAAAACCAACTAGAGGGTCTGACATAGTGCAATCAGTCAGTGTGTGCACACGTGGTTGGGAACTATGGATGCGTGCTGACGAGTATGACCCCGACTAGACCCTTATCTTTGTTTACTTGTATGGTGTCTTAGTTTTTGCCTGGGGTGAGTAGGGAGACACCTGAGACTATAGACTAAGTCATCAGTGGATGTATCCAGCCTTGCTTCTGGTGGGTAGTTCTCCTATCACTTGAGAAGTTGTTTCTCCTGCCGTTCGAGAGCTTGGTGTTGGATCCCTTGCTCAAGTGCAACCGGATCAAGAGGGGGGGTGAATAGATCTCTTAAAAATATGCCCTCTTAAAAGCCCATTGACTAGACAAAATTTTGGTTTGAACACTCAATGGATATAGCAATGTGAGAGATAGTACAAACAAGTATCCAATAAAGGCTATGGACCTGAAGTTGCAATGTCTTAGAAGACTCATGCAGTGAAAAGATGACAAGCACCTAAGATCTACATGTAGAGATTCCAATTAGTAGAGTGCTTTCTTAGGTGTGTATGTGAGCCTATGTAGATTAACATAGTATTCTATAAGAGAGGTGTTGAGAGAGCCTAGGAGATTACGCTGTCGTGAAGGTTGTGGTCGGACGGCCATGAATGGCATGGGGGGTGAACCCCCCCACGCTTCGTCCTCCGGTGGGCTTCCCACTGGGGATTCTCCTTTGATGTCACCCATGGGGATTCGAAGGACATACGCTCAGACGTTACTATCGGTCCATCAGAAAGGCAAGGAGGTTGTGATCCCGTTGAAGGAGCCAGGGTTTACAGATCAAGGGGAGCCAGCAGTCTTCTTCTCCAAAGCCGATATCCAAGCTTCATTGAAGAACCTCACCTTTTCCATCATTGCGAAATGCTCCTATGGGAGGCCTGCATTCCCTGAGATTAAGACCTGCTTAACGCAGAGGATGGCTCTCTCAATGGATTTTGTTATTAGCAGACTTAACCAGAGGCATATTCTCATCCGATTGGGGTGCGAAGAGGATTTTCTGAAGTTATTATTACAGAAGAACCTTTATGTGAAGGGATATTTGTTCAGATTCTTTCGATGGACATCAGATTTTGATTTTGTAGTCGACCCTGCTACTGCTCCGGTTTGGCTAGGATTCCCTGCGCTTCTGGTGGACCTTTACCATGAAGACTGCATGAGGTCGATTGCTGGCAACTTTGGTCTAGTTTTGAGGATCCATGACAAAACGCTAGCATTGACAGACACAGCTGAGGCCCTCGCATGTGTTGGATTGGACTTGTCGACTCTGCGAAAGGAAAGGCTCTGGATTAATATGGACGGAGTAGGTTATTGGCAGTAGGTTAATTACCACAAGGTACCACATTTATGTGGAATATGTCATAAGGTTGGCCACCTCGATAATGAATGCAAAAGGAAATTGGGTAAGTCTGTTAATCCTCACCCAAAGGCAGGGATAAATGTAGTGCTAGTTAAGCTGGTCTTTGTGCACAGGCCTTCAGGCACACGAGATGTTCGATAGGAAGCCTCTACATCAAACATGTTTGCCATCCTACAGGGATTGACTAGTTTGGAGTCAGGTAGTATGGGGGAAGTTAAATGTGATGTTCTGAATCACGAAGCGGTTCAGCTGAATGCTCCGGTGTTACCAGGTTGTGATCAGGTCGTTAAGGAGGCAGAAGGTGTGGGTATGGATTTCCAGAATAAAAACAGTGATTGCAACACTATTTTTCCAAAATAGGAAAAATTTCTTGAGCTCCCTTCAGGCCAAATTTCGAATAACCAAATGGTTGCAGAAAAGGAGAGGGGAGGCGGAAGTCCTGGTAACTCTTCTGGAAAAACATCTGGAAAGTCTTGGACAATAGGAATGTCCTTAATCTCGATCTGTTGTTCAGGGGATGTATGAATAAAAGCTAGAAAAGCTTCGCATCCACGCCTCAATAACTTATCAGCACGAAGAGTCGAGATAAAAGACGCCGAACTAGGGTGTTTCACTCCCTTGAAGAATAATTCAGGATGCTTAGAAAAAGACACCGAACGAGAATTGCAATGAACGCTGACCTCATATTGAGCTAACCAATCGACTCCTAAGATGTGATGCGACACGGTTGATTTCAGAGACCGATGATCCATGGGGAAGGTGGACATCCATTGAGTTACGGAATTTAATGATCGTGGGAACATGCTGATAAGTTCAAACATGAAAAGGCCCGCTCGGCGCTACTGTCCTTGGTCGGCCTCCAATGGCTGGCCACTGATAGATGACCCACCGTCAATTATTTCAAATAGTCCATTGTTTATTTTGGTTAGGATTTTTTGAAGGTTTAGATTTTAAAAGTTGATACAAAAGAAATCTGTGGACCTTTTGTTACGTGAAGCGATTGAATTTTATGTGTGATATCATTGGTGTGAAGACCAAGATATTATATTCCCACGGGATTGGCTCACATGGGTGGACGCAATGCACCCAACTCATGTGGGTCAATCTCATCCCAGACGGTTACTCGTTTGGGACAGGTAATAAACATTTTTCATATACAAAAGTTAACTGCAAAGTCTTAAGCGAGTATACTTAAGATCCTTCATGACTCACTTGCCTGTCCCCCAGTCATGGCTGCTCTTGGGGAGGCCTGGCGCCTCCCCTTCTCGCCTTGTCTTCAACCCTCACTACTTCCCTCCCTGCTCCTTAGGCCGCGTCACCCCTGCTCCTTAGGTCGCGTCGACTTATGCCCAAGTTGCGTTGCCTCTACTACCCAGGTCATGTTGACTTCTACGCAAGCCACACCGCTTCTTGTCTAGGCCATTGTTCCTGCACAGGTCGCGCCGCCCCAGGCCGTTCCTCGATCCTTTGCCCAGGTTTTGTGTTCCTCCCTCACGCTCCCTCTGCTAAATCTTCCAGTGCACTCTCTCACCTACGCAGACGAAGACGAGTCACCTATATTAATTATACCCTACTAAGGAGATAAAACGATCTCTTGCTTCGTTGCTTTATGATGTACGCCACGACACCTCTGTCGCGGAGGCCTGTGCTCACACACGAAGACCGACAACGAAAACACACGCAAATCCTCATCTGGCAAACGAGAAACGGGACCTCGAGTCATGACAAACTCACGTCATGTGACGGGAGTACTTGCCGACCAAAAGTAAGGTCGGATGCGTCCACTAACGACTTGGTCCGCAGCCTCAGGTGTCTCCCTACGACGACCCAGGCGAAGAGTGAGACACCGTACAGTTCCAGGAACACAGAACAAGGACTAACTGGGGTCACGCTCGTCAGCGCGGGTCCTCTGCTCCAAACTACGCGTGCACACATAGACCATCTGCTCTAGGTCGAGTCCTCTAGCTGATTTTTTCCCCAGCCAAACTCAGGCTGTAAAGACAAGGGACCCTACGATAACCAGTCTAAAAATCGTCTCACTCGGGTTACGCTCTCCACCACTCCCAAGTGGGTCCGCACACGCGTGCGCAGGAAAGTTACGACTAGTGGAGACTTACTAAACGTGGATACGGAAAACCACGCACGCACCCATCTCGAGTAAAGTGAAGTGTCAGGTGGCTCGCGGCCACCAGACTCTGGACAACCCACTAGACTATAACCCAATGGTCCTTGAGTCACGAGACTCGGGTTAAGACCGCTGCACGTGACGGCCCAACGCCGTCAATCTGGCCTAATCCCTAGGTTTGAAACCACGGTGACACGATCTCCAAGGCAGCTTACAAGCCGCCGAGTTGATCCCTCATCCAAGGGACAGAACGGGGGCTTTTGGGACTGGGTTTTTTTGTGGAGTTTGTGGATGGGGTGTGGAACCTACCCTCAAAATCTCAGCTTCAGAAGAGTTGGGTCCTGGGCACGAAAATTTCCGTGCTCAGCCTCTATCCAGCAGAACCAGCACTTGGATAGCACCTCGGAAACACGGATGCGGTGGCTCAACGGCGGCACGGTCGGTGGCGGCGGCAGCTGTGATAGCAAGAAGGGAGATAGAGGGGATGATAGAAGGGGCCTAAGCCCTGGAATCAGAGGAGGAAGAAGAGAGGAGGAGAGAGGGGCGCACCAAGGCTCCAAGGGAGGCTTCTTCCAAATGATTTTTCATTGATTTATCAAATAGAATTACAAGCTTATATATGCCACTCACAAAATTCAATATCCACCCTTAGATCTAGGTTTGGGGAAGGGGATGGACAACTCTTTTCACCGGATCGGTACTTGTGTTTGGTGGTTTTTCCCCGTCCCCGGCAGTGTCTCCTTTCCCTCCGGCCAGGCAAAGATCAGAGACCCTGTGGTCTCCTCCCTCATCCCCTTCCAATCCATCTTACCCAGCTATTCCTTGGCCTTCCATACCGTGGCCCACCTTCGCCGGCACGGTCCCTGGTCACTGTAACCCAACCCCCCAGTTGCCCCGTCCGCGGCACACCCATGCACTTAATAAATCGATAAAACCAAAACCAGTTAATTTTAATTCAATGGAGGTGCGTCCACACGCCCCTCCACTCTATTTCCAGATCCTCTAGATTTTTCTCTCCTCACAGGGCATCGCGCCCTTTTATACCTTCCTCCTCTGGATCCTCCAAACTTCCTCTTGGGGCAGCGTGTCCCTTCTCGTCCCATTCCCCTGGAACCTCCGGGTTCTTTGTCTCATTCTTTCTCTCTTCCGCTAGGGCATCATGCCCTTTTATACCTTCCTCCTCCGGAACCTCTAGACATCCTATCTGGGCATCACATCCCTTTCTATCTCCTTCTTCTGGAACCTCTAGACTCTTCTTTCTACTACACCATCCTTTTCGGGCATCACGCCCATTCTTTCCTATCTTTCTTCTGATTTATCCATCTACTTCTCCAGGACATCGCGTCCTTCATTCTCTTCTTCCTCTTCCATCATCGTTTCCTATACTACTTTCTGGGGCATCGTGTCCCTCGGCATTCTCTCCCTCCGGAACTCCCGGATTCTTCTTCCCATTATGATTTCCCTCCTTTGCCTCTGGACCCTCCGGATCCACCTCTTTCCATTTACCAATTCATCCTTTTGATTCCTTTTGATCCCGAGTCCAACCCGACTTCTTCCACATCCACTACTTTGGGCGTCTGCCCTTTCTCCCACTGCTTCCGAGGCATTCGTCTTCACTCCTCCTCTTGATTTTCTGCTTCTTCTATAGACTGTTCCTTGTGGTCTGGGTCTCTACACCTTAGCAATGGAGTTCTAGCCCTGGCCTCTCTTCCCCTTTTTCCTTATTCATCTGAGTCCGGTCTGGGAACCACTCCTTCTTGTTAAGCCACTTCAAACCTTTCCTTCCAATCCTTTTATCTGCCATTTGAGGACAAATCCTGTGATCATCAAGATCACCTCTGACAGCTGCTGCTTCTTAAGGTTGCAATGTTGTAGTGTTGCGGACCTTGTGCCTTACAAGGGCCCCGCGGTGGTGCCCAGCCAGGATATTGAGCCCCTACCACCTTTTGAGAGTGACCCCACCAATGAGAGCACACTTCTAACCTGGAGAGCCCAGCATGAGCACAAAGATTTGATACTAGTTGAACAGAATGACACCACCAGGAGTGGGGCACTTCAGCGGTACCCTGTGAGGTGGAAGGGCCGACCCCATCAGTGCACACATGGGCGTGCCAGGAAGGACCCTTACTCGACAGGGTCTAGTTCTCCCCACCCTGGGAGTATGATGGGGGCAACACTTACCCCTCCACATTTTTGCAAAGCTCAGGGTTCCTCTGACGCATGCTTTTTGGTCTGTCAGAGATCTCTAACACACCCATAGTGGCGCGTTAGTATCTATAACGGTCACTGGAACGACCGTTACACTCTCCCCGAATGGGCATCATCTTCTTTATTTTTCCAGCCCCTAGAAATGGCCAGAACGACCTACAAATTGACTGAATGGGTCCCCAGACCCATTTCCACCCCTTCATTCACACATGCACAAATTAAAAAATGAAAAAATTAAGGTTTTTAGGGTGGTGGCCTACCTCGGCATCTTGGCCCCATTTCTTCTTCTCTGGCGTCGTAGCTTCCTCCTCGCCATTGGCTGCCTCTCCAGGAGCATCCCCAGCATCCTCTATGGCCAGTGGAGCATCTTCTGCCTCCGGTTGGGCCACCGTCGTCAGCCGCTCCTCCTCCTCTGGCGAGCTCGCCACTGGCGACACCTCCTCCCTGTCCACCCGTGCCTAGAACCGCTTGATTGCCTTCCGCTTCTTCCCCTTCTCCCACGTCATCGGTGGCCGATGGTGTTCGTTGTCGGTGATGGGTCGACGGTGGGGTTTTTGGGTGCTCAGTTTTGGTTTTGGGTGTATGGGCATTTTTTGTTTGAATGGGAGAGGGAGAGCACGATTGGTTAGTTTTTTGAATGCCCAAAAACTGTAACAGTCTATCGTGAGACTGTCACAATATTCTAACGCATTATATTTAGACCGTCAGGTCATTGGGTCATTCACTTTGAAAAATGTAGATCGTTAAATTTGGCTGGCGCACCATTAATCGATCGTTAGAGGCCTTGAATCGTTTGATGAATTATGAATGCCTTATCCATCAAATCTTATGCTTTCATGATTCATGCTTAATCTCCAAAGAACTCCCCAAACGTGTGTTCATTGGCTTTGGCTCCAATGGTGCCTGGCAGCCACTCGTATACCCTGCACCTCCTCTGTTCTGTTCGGCTTGTAGAAGGCTCGGCCACCAATCTGCCAAATGCAAGAAAAATGCCAGCCATTCTGCTGGCCCATCTAAGGCGTCTGGTGCCCCCGATGATGATGTTCCTGGTGCTGCTGTCCAATCTGCATCTGCTCGGCCCCCTGTTCTGCAAAGGGGCAGCGCTGCTCCTGGCCCTGCTGCACCTCCACCCGCTGCTGCCCCCCTTGCGAGTGATCAAGACACCAGCCGCCCTGCTCCACAGCCAATACCAAAGAAGGCATGGCGTCCGGTGGTGACCCCCCTCCCTTCTATTGGTGTCTCTATCCCTGCTGCTTGCATTCGCTATGAACAGCCATCTACGGATGGGTTCCTGCATTCAGAATGCCCCACGGATGTCCCTCCACCTGCTACGGTTTCTGCCCTCCCCAATCTGCAATTGGAGACTTCACTTGATCCTGGCCCTGCTGCTAGGACTGATGATGTGCAGATTGATGTCCCTCCACCTGTTACGGTTTCTGCTCTCCCCAATCTGCAATTGGAGTCTTCACTTGATCCTGGCCTTGCTGCTAGGACTGATGGTGTTCAGATTGCTGCTGTTGGCTCGCCCCTTGCTGCTCCCTTGGCCCATGCTTCAAATGTTCCACCTGATGCTGTTGCTGTGATCCCCTCAAGTGCTGCTCCTGCCATCCCAAAGGCTGCTCCTTCTGGTCTTCTCAACCTGCTGGCTGCGGACCCGGGCCCTTCTTCTCCTTTCCTTGCTGATCGTATTGGCATGGGCGATCTGGCTGGAACCCCGTTTCTGCCCCGAGTTGGCTCTCCTTCTGCCAGCCATTGCTCTGCCCGGGGGGAGGGAGATCCGGCTGCAACCTCTGCTGCACCCTCGGCTGGTGACTTGGCTCCCAACAGTCCTTTGGGTATTGGATCCTCTTCTAATGCTGCTTTGACTGCCGGTTCGATTGAGGTACTTGACAATGCTGATCAATCCTCACCTTCTAATGCATCGGGCGGTTCCATGCCCACTATTATTCAAGTTCTTCCTATCCCTGGTTGGGAACCTTCTGGGATTGCTGCTAGTGCCATTGCTGTCCATAATAGCTTTGTTGGAAAGGCTCCTATGGAAACTCTCAATACTGAAACACAACCCTTACATGAACTACAACAACAACAAAAGAAAATACATTCTAAAAAACTCCTCTCCCCCAAAACCATTCTCAACCTTCCTTTTATAGGCCTTACACCTTCTTTTCTCCTCTCTTTTCTCCACTCTCTGTTCTTTGCTCTCTTATTTCTCTCCACTGCCGCATTGCTCTTCTCCACGTCGCGTGAACCACGCCTGCCGCGTTGAAGCCATTGCGTGGAAACCGGCCGTTCGTGGCCTCCTCCCCCGTGAAGCCCGCGTGTGGAGGCCGCTCGCTTGAAGACCGCTTTGGGCGGTTGCCTGCTGCCAACCTTCTCCTGTTGCATGGTCGCGTGGCAACCGCGTGAAGACCGGCCGGTTTGTAGCCTTCGCGTGTGTAGAAGCCTGCCCCGCCGCTGCCTCAGCGACCGTGCCCGCTCGCGTGGAGACCGGTCGAAGCCCCTCCGTGCAGACTCGTGTGAAGCCCGCTCGCGTGCGTGAAGACCGCCTTGGGCGGTTGCCGACCAAGCCCAGCCTCTGCTAGCGAACGCGTGAAGCTCCTATGCACTTGGGCAAAGGCCCACGTGGAGCCCGCGTTGCATGGTCGACCGTGCGTGAATGGAGCCTCCTGCGCTGTTGCAGCCTGCCTTGATGCGTTCGCCCACGTGAAGCCTCTCTTGCATTATATATTGGTATATATATTATGTATATATATAAGAATATTTATATGGATATATCTATGGATATATTATGTATATAGATATATAGATATATTATGGGCTTGGAGATGGAGGCCACATCGGTGGTCCGCTTCCCCATCGTCCTCATCATCTGGCTCATGGGGGACGCCGCCTCTGCCATGGTGATCGCGTGGGCGGTGAGCTTCCGCAGTGGGATGCTGCTGTTCTCCGACAGCAAGGACCTCATCTTCAATGTAAAGCCGCCTCGGTGCTTCTCTCCCTCCCCCCCTCATTCTTACTGGTTGTTGGCATCATGTCCATGACTAGGGTTTGATTCGTTGTTTTTTTGTGATTCCTCTCCTGGCGGCCAATCTGGGGTTTTACGTGCATTGGCTGCCCATAAAATGATGCTAGTTGAGAAGGTGACGCTAGGGATTTTCAAAAAATGAAAAAAAAATGATGTTCCATTTTTGTTTACGTGCGTTGGCTGCCCATAAAACTAACTTGATCTTGCCCCATGCCAGCTCCCCATCTCCTTGTTCTCTCACTCTCTCTTTCCCCCCTACTCATCTCCCCCTCCCATTCTGATCTCAGCACACCCAATATGCGGGGCAGGCGCCCATCGCCACTTTCTCTCTCAATCTCTTTGCCCACTCTCTCTAACTTCTCTCTAAGCCCTGCCCGTCTCCCGTCCGCTACTACTGTCTCAGCCCCACCCTCTCTATAACCAGCACCTCACCCTCCGTCAGCCATAGCCTCACCCTCCCGGAAGGAACTGCATCTGTCCACTTCCAGCAGCATGCTGCCCCCTCCCAGCCCCTCCATCCGGCCAAGCTCCCAGCCGATCCGATGCACGCGTAGGCCCACAGCTCTGCCTCCCTCTGGACACGATCACAAAGCAGTGAGTACATGGAACCCACGGCGAGTATGGTGCCCCGCCATGCAATCCCCACGTAGTGCCCGTCCTGCCAAGTACGCCAACGGTCCAGGTCGCAACCCCCCCTTCTGAGCATGGTGATCGCTCCATCGTCGCCACCGCTATCGTTGTGTCCCCATGCATGTGAGCCCACCACCGAGCGGCCTGGCAGGCCCTGCACAAGCTCCCGCGAGCAGCCCGAGCATGACGACGTCCCTCCCCCTCCCTCCAAGGCTGGCCGAGCATGGCGGACCCCCCATCCAACACGTCGTCATCCTCGGTGAAGCAGCTGCCAAGGACACATGCTGCTGCCTCATTGTCTCCAGGCCATTATCCTCCATCGACGAGCAGGCTGCCCAAAGTCCCACCACGTTAGCGCTCACCTCACTGAGCATTGCTGCCAGCCATGAACGTCGTCCGAGCCTAGCATCTCTCACCTCCGAGTACTGGTGGAGCATCGAGCACGGAACACTTCACAGAGAAGCTACTGCCGGGAGGACCCAAGCACGAAAGACATGGTGATGTGGAGAGAGATCGAGGGGCCTCCTAGATCGTCCATCTCATGCAGCCTCTGCATCTTCCAAGGAAGGCTGTGTCCGCTCGCCTGCCACCACATCACCAGATGAACTGGGAATCACCGTCCATCGCTCTCGCTTCGCACCTGGATCGAATAGCATTCCCTGGCACAACGAGCGAGAGCACCTGTGGCTGCCAGACATTTGCTACTTGCTGCAAGTAGACAAGAGGGGATTCGTCCCTGCCGTGCTGATTTGCTTGGCGCGTGGGAATTGTGGAGGCGTGTCGGCGTCCATTCTTCTTCCTTTCTTCTCCCTTCTCTCTTCGATTGAGGTAGGTTCTAATAGACCAAACCCTAATTATTATATATGGA
This sequence comes from Amorphophallus titanum, assembly GCA_024336825.1. Taxonomy (NCBI): domain Eukaryota; kingdom Viridiplantae; phylum Streptophyta; class Magnoliopsida; order Alismatales; family Araceae; genus Amorphophallus; species Amorphophallus titanum. The sequence goes on from JANBPO010006761.1 coordinate 649,570, forward strand.
TAGAAGCAGCATCATGTCTTCTTTCATTTGACGTAGAAAATCCCAAATTTTACTATGTATCGTGAGAGAATTTAATAGTTTAGTAAAGGCATGTCAGAATTAGGGTAGAACTTATTCCTCTTTGATTTCAGTAGCGATTTTAGACTATAAATCTTAAATTGATCATGCTAGATTGTAGAGCTTTCCATGCTCTTTCTAATGATACCAAAAGCCCCAAATTCCATGTAGTCTATCCTTCGAATTTCATGTTTTAAATGTAACCTTAGAAACCTCACCGAAGGCGGGCAAAGCAAGGTCAAATCAGATTTTTACCAGACTTGTGCGGTCTTACGATAGACCACACAACTACCCTTGGGTGGACACCAAGATGACCACACATCCTGGGATGGGTGGCCCTCTGATGACCACACAACCCCTAAGGGATGGGCGGCCATCCAGATGACCACACATCCTGGGGATGTACGGCCATACAAATGACCACACAACCCCACTGCCTGAACTGCCCATACTACCATGGAGATGGGCGGCTCATATAGAGTCGCACAACCCCATAGGGGCGGCCCTGACAGAGCCGCACAACCCACTGGGGCAGCCCTGACAGAGCCGCACAACCCATGGGCGGCCCCTGCCCAGCCGCCCAACTATCCAACTTGTAATGTGCAGATTGCCTTTTGTTCTGACAGGTAGATATAAAGTCCAGAAGTGACCGCACATCCTGTAAGTCCAGCAGATGTAAGGTTCTGAACTGACCACACATGCTGCAGGTTAGATATAAGGTCCTGAACTAACCACACATCCATAGATATAAGGTCCTATACCGACCACACATCTATACAGAACATGACTTAGTATGAGTTCTACATGATTCATGTTAGTATCTAAATTGATCATTAGTAAATTAGAAACCCACATGATAATTGGTAAATTATGCAAGTAAATTTCTGTAAATGCATGCTATTTACTCCCACATGGTCTTGTTCATTATCATTATCATCTTGATTCATTCTTGTGACTAAACTCATGTTAATCATGAATTATGGTAAATTGAAATAACTGTTAGGAATTGAATAAAAGTCATTCTACATTATACTCCCTTTTTCATTCTTTTCTTTCTCTCTCTTTTCCCACTTTTTTTTCTTCTCTTCTTTTCCCCTTTTTTTTCTCCCTTTTTTTCTTTTTTGCTTCGGCCTCCCCCCCTTTTCCTTACAAATAGAGGCGGGGGAGTTCTAAATGGCTTACACCGTTTGAACTCCTCCCCCTCCCTCTCTCTTCTTTCCTCTCCTCCCATGACCGAGTGGAAGCCCCCCCCGTCTTCCCTCTTTCCGTCACTGGACGCCGCCGTCATCGTCCTCTTCGCAGGGGTGAGGAGGCCGCCACGGCCCACCCCCCTCTTCCTTCTCCTTCCTCTCTTTCCCTCTCGTTCCCTCTCTCTCTCTCTCTTCTCCTCTTCTTTTCCACTCGACGGGGGACGGGGACCTAGGGCTCCCTCTCTCTCTCCCATTCTCATTCTCTTCCCCTCTTCTTCTCTTTCTCATCTTCTCTTCTTCTTCCCCTTCGTCTCCAGCGCTAGGGACAATCACCGGGAGGGCGTGCCGCGGACGAGGGCACCGGAGCGTGCCGACGAGGGTCCCTATTAGGGTGTGGGCCGGGGAGGTTTTCACCGCGAGCGAGGCACTAGCGTGCCGGTGAGGGAGTATACAGGTAGAGGGCACGAGGGCGTAGTGTGTCGGTGAGCAGAGGGGGGCATGAGTGCACCGGTGAGTGACCTCTTCGGGTGTATCGGGGAAGGCGAGGGTGACCGTGCCGGTGAAGCCCCACTTGGGGGTGTGCCGGGGAGCGCACGGGGTGTGCCGGCGTAGCCCACTTCGGGGTGTGCCGGGGAGTGTGCCGGAGTATGCCGGCGAAGGCTCCCTTCGGGGTGTGCCGGGGAGCGCCCGAGAGTGTGCCGACGAACGTGAATGGGCACTAGTGTGCCGGTGAATGCATTAGAACAAGTGTATCGACGAGGGTCCTAGGGGAGTGTGCCGGTGAGCACTTAGTACAGGGGTGTATCTGTGAGGGTTCGTTAGGGCGTGTCGGTGAGAGAGCAATACGGGTGTGCCGACCAGGGCACATGAGGAGTGGTGTAGCAACCCTGAATTTTTGGAAATTAAAAACTTAAGAAAATATGAAGACACGCCTTAGTTAAAGGCGTGACTTTCATAACTAGCGCCTTAATTAAAGGCGCTAATTTCGTAACACACGCCTCTGTGAAAGGCGTCAATTAACTTCGCGCACCCGTCTCCTTTCTTCTCTTCTTGCCTTGCTCTTCCTTTTCTCCTCTTGCTCTTTGCTCCTTCCGCTTGCTCTCCACTTGTCTCTTTTTTTTTTGCTTCTTGCTCTTGCCACTCTTTTATAGGGCTACCAAGTGGAGCGGAGGTGGTGTAGCTCCGGTAGGTGAGGCTCCTCCGGTGGAAGGTGAAGAGGTGATTTCATAACCCCCCTCCTCCCCTTGCTTCTTCTCTTTTTTTTGTTTCTTTTTGTATTTTTTTATTTTTCTTCCCCGGCGGAGGCGCACGCAACGGGGACCAGAGGGGGGGACCTCCGGTCGTGGCGCAGACCGGAGGACCCCCTCCGGCTGCTGCAACACTGGAGGAGGGTGCCTCCGGTCCTATAGGCACCGGAGCGCCTCCTCCGGTTGCTATATGCACCGGAGGGGACCCCCGGTTGCTCCGCAGACTGGAGGGCCTCCTCCGGTGGCTACAGCACTGGAGGGGGGGGGTCCCTCCGGTTGCTGCCCAGACTGGAGGCACCCCCTCCGGCTACTGCGCAGATCAGGGGGACCCTTCGGTCTCGCGGATAGCGGAGGCACCCCCCTCGCGACAGCATAGGCACCCCCCTCTGGTCGCCGGCACCGGAGGGAAGGTCCCTTCGGGCTTGTGCTCATCCAGGAGAGAGTAAAAGGGGCGGAGGGGGGGCTTTTCATCCACTTTGGCTCCAAAGCCTATAAAAGGCCACTATTTTTTCTGAAAAAATCATTTTTTACTACGAGTGGACCAGAAGTGCAGCACGTGGAGTCTCCTCGGATGCCTTTGGACTTTGTTTTGTTGGGAAAATAATCCTGTTGACCATTGTATGGACCGGGGAAGTTCGGACAATTGCTTGTGCTTAATCATCCACGCCGGTAAGCGGAGTTGCTGCCCTACGGGATTTTTGATGGATCTTTTTGTGCATAAAACACGTATTACATTGCATGGAACCATTGTTCCGAGGCAGTTCGTGGACCATTGTATTTTTGACATTTCTGAAAATTCCTGATATAACCAGAAGTTAATTTTGGGTCCAGCAAATGTCCCCCACGGGGGGGTCCGTCAGAACCGAAGGTGACGACGGGTGGCCCGTGTACATGAAACTCTTTCACACTTGAATGTTGTCATGCTTTTCATCGTTTTCCATGCATATGCTTATTGAACTGGCGTTTGACAAGGTTCTTCTTCTTCTCTTTCTTTTGTTCTCCACAGGGAACGATCATGTCTCGCATGAGAGAGAGTCGTGCCCGCGCGCCGAGGGGACGTGAGAGGGACAATGTCCCTATTGTTTCTAAGAAATTAATGCCTCTGTTGGACCCTCCTAGAATTATAACGGAGAATTTATTCTCCCCTGATTGAGGGTTAAGTGTGATCCCGTAGAGTCCTCTTCCGAAAGACGAGTCTGGTGATGGTATCGTTGACATGTCTTTGATCGTGAGACGTGGAGCCCTTTATCAATATGAACAGCCAGCGGGTTACCTGAAGCACTTTCCGCTGGATAAGCACTTGTTCCCTTTCATTCAGCATTTCATCCCTGAGGGTATGGACGAGGATGACGGGTATTTGATAGCAGAGCGTATTCAATTAGAGCGGGCCATTTGTTGTGGCACTTCGTATCCCGCCTATCCCATGGGTTTGTTGCGCCAAACCCAATTTCCTACGGCTTCACAGTTGGGTTTCTTTAGTGGCGAGACCGGCTGCCCTGTTCGGCTTCAGTCTTTTTCCTCCGTCACCTGGGATTTGTGTGGAAAACACAAGACAGTTTCTGAAGCTGCTTCTGGTTGCTTTCTCACTCCCTCTGGCGCGCGATTCGCTTCTGAAGGTTATGACAAGCTATGTCTGCTGGATAGAATTATGAGTGGCTCTACTTCAAGTTGGTATGGCAAGTGGGCCGTTGTTTCTTCTCACAGATTCCACTTGGGAGCCACTGAGTGGTTTATGGGGATTCTGCACCATTACAGCAGGTTACTTGAGTGCATTGGTATTAGACATGCTATGACTGCTACCCTATGCCGCTACCCTTGTTACAGCGGACTTTTGCGGGCTTTAGCTGAAAGGTTCAACCGCCGATTCAACACATTTGCCACGACCGAGGGTGAGACAACTTTTGACATGTGGAGCTTCCACAGGATTTTGGGCCTCCCTATTTCTGGCCGCCCTTATGAGGAGGTGTCCCTTGATGACCTGCATAGGAATTACTCTACAGGGACGGGAGAGTATGGACTCCCCTTGAGTTTTAGATATTTGATGAAGGTCTGGGGGGACCTAGCTCGCTTTGGTAAAAAGAAAGCTCCTTCTGCCTCTACAGGAGCTGTGCGGGTCAGTTTAAATGCTTGGGTCCAGTATTTTTATAATGGACCGTTCTGTTTTTATGAGAGGTTTGCTGAGGATGACAGGTCCCTGAACCAATATCAACAGCTTATTTTGTCGCCTCAGGAAAACAAAAGACACTTGTCAGCGTCAGAAGATGGGGGGTCGAACCCCCGAGGATTACCCGATCAAGTTTATCTTGCAGCGTATCTGGTTTACTGACTTGCTACTTTTGTAATGCCATATGGTGAGGAGGGCCTAGTGCGACCCGAGCTCATTTACCCTACTTGCCTGCTTGTTGATGGATACAGATTGGCCATCGCCCCTGCCGCCTTGGCGAACATTTATCACAGACTAGGGAGCTTGACAGAGCACAGTTCTCCCAGAGATAGAAGTGTATGCATGGCCACTCACTACTTAAGTGCATGGGCGGGATTACTTCTTCCAGGGCTATGCCAGAATGTTCCTTTTGAGAATCCGGCGGCGCCATTGATTTTCCTATTCCGGAACTGCCCTGATCAGAATTCATTTGAGCATTTGTCGAAGGCGCGAAGACTGCTGTCGTACGTTCCCATTCATGGGGAGGAAGGCCTCAACTTTGCCCATAGTTCTTATGATTTCTGGCCGTTTGCCATTGAGGGGCCGGATGGGCCATCTTACAGCTTGCCTCACTGTGGAGGTGTCGACTTTTCTATTTATGAAGTTGGCTATGTTGCATCAGGCCGAGCATCCTTGTGTTCCGAAAGGGCAGCACCACCATCCTGGAGTCGTATTTCCCTCATCACTTTGCACGAAATTTTGGTTATGACCAATCAGTGCCTCCCAACGCTGATTTTACCTTATAGGGACGTTTATGCAGAAGCCATGACACCCACCTTGTTGCTAGTAGTTGGTGGGACTATTTTTTCAGGGGCGTGCCGGATCAGGGATGTCCCTTACCTGAGGGGAGGGGGATCGGTTGGATCTACCTATACTATGCTCATTGGTGGTTCAAGCACAGTAATGTATTCAGACAGCCTCCTCAGAAATTGAAGGAAGTAGAAGAAGCTCGTCTTGCAAGGACTGATCTGCCTCCACTTCTTATTGAACATTCTTTCCTTCATGCTCATTTTCCACAGCTCGCGAGGACGTGAAGGAGTTTCGTGCAGCATGGGAGGCGAAGAATGGGGCCATTACCATAGATTGGCGGCCATATGCAGGGGCAATCAAGCCTTTGAAGTGCCAGCCGAAGATCTCTTCGGGGCAAGATAAGGCCTCAACAGTTCGCAAGGTGTATTCATAGTGGGCTCATTTGTTATCGGACTGTGGTTACCCATTGGATGCTCCAATGTCCACCCGGCTCTAACTAGAGGGACATACTAGTGACCTGTGGCCTTGGTGGGAGAGGCATTTGATAGGCTCCATCATCCGCGCCGGGCCCTTTGAATACGCCACCCTCGTGGAGAGTGCGAGGACACTGCAAGATCTTTGAGATGGAGTGACAAAAGCTGGCAAGGTCATTGGTGTGCGACCGGAGGGGATGGTCTTGCAACCTACGTTCTCTCCTGCTCCGGATGGTATGTGATTAATATTTCTGCATCTTTCAACTAGCTGGGATTTCTTCCTCTTTAAGTGCTTCTTAAACTTGTCATGCTTGTGTCTCCCTTTTTTTTTGCAGTGAGCTTTATTGTTGAGAAGGGCGGCCGAGGCCGGGGAAAAAGAGCCTCCACTTCTTCTAAAAGGCCGCGGTCTGCCGATGAGGCAGGTCCTAGCACTCAGGTGTGTTGTCCCCGCGCTAGCAAGGATGCTTCGCGGGAGCGGCCAGGTAGCACACCTCGCAGGGCCTTGGCTTGTATTCAATAGGTTAATTTCTTATGGAATTGATGATCTTGCTGCTTCTCAGGTTCTTCTTGTGTGCAAGAAGGGGGGCGCCCTCCTATTGTGGAGGGAACTAACTCGTCGGGGATGATCGAGGCCATGGAAGAAGGCGAATTACAGGATGATGATTATAACCCCGTGACAGGTGCTTCACCATCTCTCTCGGGTGGAGAGCCTTCGAATCAAACTTTCTTTGGTGAGCTTCTTGCTTTCTATATTTAATCATGAATATTCTTCCTTGGACTGGTTAGCGACTTTATAACTTTCTTTTCTTCAGGAGAGGCCGACATGGGAAATGATATAGCCACAGCCTTTAGGGAGAGAATAGGAATAAATGTTGACCTAACCTCCTTGAGTGAGTTTCCTGGGAGTTGTATTCACCAGACCTAGCTCTCCTTTATGCTGTGGGGTCATGTTGCCATTTCTTACTTTCAGGTCCGTTGAATGGGAACTTTTCTGTAAAGGAATTCGCCGTTCTCCTGAATTCAGGGCTTAACGAGAAACTTCCAGAATTCTCATCCACTCTCCCGAATGAAGGAGATACAATAGTCCGCTATTCGGCTGCCCTCTTAGCTGAGTTATATGCAGGGAAAGAGGGGGAACCTAGCTCTCACACGGAGACTGGTGGGGATCCAAGGGGCCGTCCTGGGTCGGGTGCGGTTGAGGGTATCCGTGGTGTTGGTAAGAATGTTTACCACATTCCTTTTGTTTGCTGTCCTCTATCGTATAAACTTGGTGATTGGCACTCCCCTCTTGATTTGTAGCTGACTCACTAGTGGCGGGGCTGTCCGATGCTTTGGAAGAGACCGGTAGGGACGATTTGGTGCGGGAGGAGTCCACTGATGCTTGCCACGGGGCTCACGGGTCCACCCTTGTGGCCGGAGGCGTAGATAATGAGCCCCCTAATGCTGCAGAAATCCCAACTTTTGTTGGCGGAGGAGAGCCTGGTGAGGCTCCACACTTCCCTCTTGTTGCGATTTTTTTTTCTTAGAGAGCGGGGGTCAGCCCTTAAATAATCCAGTGTCATATTCTCCTTTTTCATATATTGCAGTGACTGGAAGTAGCGGGCCATGCTTGGTGGAGAGGGGGGTACGCCTCACGTGGCAACTTCTCCTCTTCCTCCAGATCCAGTGACCTTGACCACCAAGGGAACTGAGGAAGTTGACTTGAGGGGTATGGAGCCTTGCATTAGCTTGTTATTCTCTTGCAAACTCGATTTCCATATTGTAGCTAAACAATTGCTATTGCCTCCCTTTCTTAGGAGTTGTCGCAACACCGTTGCTTGATGACGAGCATGACGGAAGGGAGGAAGGGTGTCTTTCATTTGGCACGGGGCTTGCCACCCAGGATCCCGCGGGCGTCAAGAGCTCTCTTTCAGGTAATTGACCTTCCCTTAAGACCTTCACTATTGATTGCACTTACGTACATCTTCAATGGATATTGTGGTTTACACTTTGCCAGGAGGAACAATATTTCTAGATGACCAGTCCACACCTCCTTCACCTACTCGTGCTGATGCCGGGGAGGAAGGCATGTCTAAGCCCCACTCGAGGGGTGAAACTTTGAGAGAGGTGACCTCCCCAAGTAAGAGGGTAATGACTTTAATTGGTGAAGATGTCAGGCTCTCTTGAGTCATGATGATTATATTGAAAATTCATTCTTTCTTTACAGGCTTGGCAGAGGGTGCTTGTTTGGGAGTGATTGCAGGCGGGCAGCAATCTGCCTTTGACACCGACTTTCCACTGCACAGGGTAGTCTGGCCTGATGACCCGCAGCCCAAACCTTTTGTGGGGGCTGAGTTAATGGTTGATACGCTCATTAATGGCGCCCGCACCATATTCCAAAGGGGAAACCTCCCCGCCGTAGAGAGCGTGCGTGATACCCTTCGGACTGGCACCCGGGGTTACCATGCATTGGGGCTGCCCAAAGAGCCCTGGATGGCGGCTGTGGAGGACATTTGGGCCGAATTCCAGCGCTTACACATGACCTCAACATGGGAAACTCGCAAGGCAGAAGATCCAAGAATTAAAAGCAGAAGTCTGCACCATATCTAGCGAGATAGAGAGGCGTCATTTCCGAGCAGGGCAAATTCAAGACTGTCGTACTTTCTCTTGAGGTGGCCGCAGTCGAGAACAGGAACCAGGCTAGATTACTTAGGGAGATAGAAAGAAATATCTTGCAGCGAGTTGAGGAGTTGGAGGCCACAACTGAATCTGACATGAAGGCCGCATAGGAGTTGTAGACCGAAGACGACTCCCTCATCTCAGAGCGCCAGGTGATGCAGGCAGCGATGGTGGCAAAGCAGAGTGCAATTGAGGATTTGATGAAAAAGAAACCTCCTCATGTACGAGGGTGCACATTTTGTTACCTCTCTCTCTTTTTTTTGATCTTTTATTTTTGTGGTTAGCCCGAGGGCCTGTCTCGGACTCCCATTTTGCAAGTAAATGAGAACGATGAATTGAGCATGAAAGACTCTGATGGAGTGTTGTCATTGCGTACTTTCTTCTTCTTTTTTTTTTTAAACTAGTCGTAGCGCCCTTGCGGGTTTCCACCACGACCAGCCCCTTTTCACTTTTTTTAGCGCGCCCTTTTGGGTTTTCACGCTGAGAGTTACCCATTTTTACTTGAAGCGCCCTTTCGGATTTTCACTCCAGTCGGGTTTCATGACCTTTTTACCCTTAGGCAATCAACAAGTTGGATGCCCAAGTCTGTCGGGGCACCTCAATTTTAAGCCCCATTTTTGCCTTTTTTTTAACTGAACAATGATGTGGTATGAAATGTTCGGATCGCGAGGCTGACTTGCACAAATTGTTGGGGGACGGCGAAGGATAAGATCTGGAGTTAACCAGCACTGTTGTGAAGCCCAAAACATTGGGATTTGAGGCAGACCAATCGATGTTTGGAAGTCGAAACTTGAGATTTGGGGCCGACCCATGATGTGGGGAAGTCGAAACTTGGGATTAGGGGCTGATCAATGATGTTAGGAAGCCAAAACTTTGGGATTTGGGGCCGACCTGCGATGTGGGGAAGTCGAAAAACTTAAGATTTGGGGCCGACTAACGATGTTGGGAAGCCGAAACTTTGGGGATTTGGGGCCGACCCAGGATGTGGAGAAGCCGAAAAATTTAGGATTTGGGGCCAACCAACGATGTTGGGAAGCCAAAACTTTGAGGATTTGGGGCCGACCTGCGATGTGGGGTATTGTAATCATCAAAATCATTATCAAAGACAAAGAGGAGGGAGAGCCACGAACCCAACAGGTCGTGGCATTGTCGACCAGGATGCTGTGATAGTAGGTGGCACTTGTCTACTCTTGGAGATGTATGCCGAGGACTGTGACAGATCGTGTCCCATGGCTCTGTGGTGCGAGCGGATCTGAGGATTGGCAAGCGTCCTTTGGAAGAGTTGTGATGAAGATTTGATGAGACAGAATGAAGGATGGTGCCTATGTATGGAGGTCCATGAAGAGACATTGTTGTTGGAATGGCGATCCTTGGTCTGTGGCTAGCATGGGATCACTTCCCTATAAGTCTGAGTCAAGTGATATGAGGGTGGAGAATTGTGGAATCCTATCATTTGGTTTCACCGTGCTCCCCTGAGAGGGTAGAGTTGGCATGAGGCTTGGATTGGATGTGGCGTCCGAGAGAGATTGGGCTCAAGATGCGGTAATGGTCTGTGGGATAGTCAGTGGATGACTTGTCACGATTTGGATCGTGCCTACTAGGTCGGTGAAGGTTTCCCGTTGACAAGTATCTGGTGGCCAGCGAATGGTCTTTCACAAATAGAAGATGTTGGTTGTTGTGGCTCGAGAATGGCGAGAGCCATGTGCCAGTGAGGCCTTGGGTGGCTGAAGTTGAGATTTCTTTCCTAGATTGGATCTGGGATTTGGGGAAGTTTGTCTTCTGATAGAGCTGGTCTCGTACTGTTGTTGGCGTTCGGCTTGCCGGGTATGGTTGTCCCTCACGTTGAGCGTAAGATCTATGAGTAGGTTGTGAAGCTGATGTTTGTTGGTCCACCGAGCATAAGTTTTGATCGGTGGCTATTTCTCGTAACGAGGACCACGTTTCCTCGGTGAACGAGATGGCAATAACGATGCCATGGTTGGAATTTTGTTGTGACTAAGGTAGAGCCAGACATGCTCCTTTTGTGTTATGCCTACTCTGATGATCGATGTGTGTTGTGTATGGAGCATGGTGCACTATTGTGATCAAGGTCTGGCTATATCCCTCAGGAATTGTGTTTCCGCGAGTATTGAGATTTGGCCAGAGCTCTGACAGCATTGTCAGTTGGTGCAGGGTGTTCTCCCTCTATGGCATGGCGCTTGTCCTAAATTTTGAGGATGAAATTCTTATAAGGGGGGAGGGCTATAATGCCCCGAATTTTTCAAATATTTAATGGATCAGGATTCGTGGGTTTCAGACCTCTTTCGGGCGTCCGAGAGCTTATTTCATGATTCCCACGTGTTTTTCCCGACGAACCTGTGGAACCCTATGTAGGGCACTCCGATGTGTTTACCTACTCTGGGATGGTACCGTTGCGATCAGTGCATTCTGAGGATCGAGAATGTGTGCTTTTCCAATTTTTGGTATTTTTGGCATTTCTCGGGTTTTCTATATAAACCCCCCCAACCCCTCTCTCCCCTCTCATTATCTCACTCTCTCCCTCTCCCTTCTCTCACGCTCCCCTCTCTCACTCCCTCCTCTCTGGCGACGAACGGATCGAGGCTGGGGCGAGGCGGGGTGACGCAGGCTATGAGGACGGCGAGGATGAGTCGAGGATCGAGGCTCGAGGGCGCGGTGAAGCCAGTTCATGAGCATGGAGGCACCGGCGAGGTTTCAGAGGTGTTTCTTCGTGGATCGTCATCCACAGTACGTCGTATCTTCAGTGGAGGTAAGAGGACGGATCCTTAGCCCATGTACTTCCTTTTTCGTGAGTTTTGTAGGTCGTAGTGAGCCGAGTGGGCTTATTCGAGCAATTTAGGAAAAATTCATATTTTTAGGGTGTGGGCCCGATCTAGTGATTTGACCGCATTTTTAGGGTTTAATCGGTCTTCTCGGTGCTAGAGAGGTAGGGGACTAGTTTTCCCATGTTTTTTCCTTCACGTGGGCATGAACGGGGCGTGGAATGAAATTTTTGGGGTGGTTCACCGGTTTCAGTCTGGGGAAGATTTGACGGTCCTTGTAGAGACCGCCACACCCCTGGCGGCCTAAGGTAGGAGCGCCACGGGGTACCGTTTTATCGGCAGAGCTTTCGTCAGCTGGCGGCCGCACGATAAACTGCCAGCGAGGGTGGCGACCGAGCCTTCGGACGCTAACTCTATTTTGACCGTGGCACCTCGGGATGCGTGTTTTTGACCGTTGAGGGTCACGCGCCCTCTAGCAGCTGTAGGTACGGGCACCAGAGGGAGTATAGCGGGCCAATGTTGGGCCGCTAGAGCCTTGTGGCAGCCTGAGATAGGATCGCCAGACCCAACGTGACTCATCTTCTAGCGGGCCAAGGTTGGACCGCTAGAGTCCTTGTGGCGGATGAAGGCTGGGCCGCTCGAGCTGTGTGGCGGCCCAAGGTAGGACCGCCAGGCGATTCTCCATGTTTGCCATGTCCGTTTGCATTGCATTGGTCTTCGGTCAACCCGATTGTGACCTAGTGGTTGACCTTCGGCCTCGTGAATGTCCCAAACACCGTGAGACCTGTGTTTGTGTTTTGGGGGTGTCCGGAGATACCGCATTACCTCGGTTAGCATGCTCGTGAGTCTTGGGGTCCGAGTGACCCCGTGCGTGTGTTCCGAGTCTCGAAGGGGGCCGTATGTATGGCCTTGGACTGTGAGTCCAGTTGACCACCATGGGGCTAGAGGTTTCTTGAGTTCCCTTTTTAAGGAAAGGGTCTCGACAGTCATGAACTGCCTCGTAAGTCATCGCATCGTGGTTTTAGACCCAGGGATTAGGCCAGATTGACGACGTTGTGTCGTCACGTGCGACGGTCTTGACCTGAGTCTTGTGACTCAAGGACCGTTAGGTTATTAGGTCTAGTGGGCTGTCCAGAGTTGGTGGCCTCGAGCCACCTGTTACATCGCATTACTTGCGATGGGTGCGTGCATGGTTTTCTGTGTTCACGTCAGTGACCCTCCACTAGATGCAGCCTTCTTACGGCACGCACGTGCTGACCCACCTGGGAGTGGTGCAGTGGCGTACCCAAGACAGATGGTGAGTAGGCTGGTTACCGTAGGGCCCCCATGTACAACCAAGTGCGGGCTTAGGGGGAATTACCGGCTAGAGGATAGGCCTAGTGTGTATGGTCTGAGTGTGCACATGAGGCTGAGGGTGTCAGATCCACGCTGATGAGCGCGACCTTAGCTAGTCCTTGTTTTATTTTCTTGGTCACTTTAGTGTCTTTGTCTCCACTTGAGACGTCGTAGCGAGACACGGGGGCATGGTGTAAGATGTCAGGGGATGCATCTGGTCTGTTCTTCTGGTGGGTAGTACTCCCATCACGTGACGTGAGTTGTCGTGTCCCAGGTTTCTATTCCTCGTCTGTGAGACGAGACTTCGTATGTTGTTTCAGGAGCATTCCCGTAATCGAGGTCTGGGATTTCAGGTGAGCATCGTCGAGGGCATTTCCTTAGATAGCGTCTGTCGAGCATAACGCCCCTCATGTGGTGCATTATGTTGATATAACGCTCCGGTGTTAGCGCGTTCTCTCGTCTGTGGTGGTTTTCATGTCTGGTTGGCATAACGCCCCTCCGGTGGTGCGTTATGTTCGTATAGCATCCCTCTGCCGGTGCGTTATAGTCCTGTTGGCCGTATTGGCCGTCTGTTTGTGTGTTGTGCGTCCGTCTGTCTTAGGTCCTTGTTTAGGGCGGTGTTTGTCTATCGGTGGTTGTCTGGATTGGTCGGTTAGGTGACTGGGTGTAGTCTTTTCCTAGACTACGACAGTTCCCTAACGACTTTATTTAGAAGCTACCATTGTCCTTGTCTCTGGTCGCATAGCGGCTATCTCTTGACTGTTGGGTTTTCTCTAGCAGTTGACTGATGAGTTACTCTGCCCAGAGTGTCGTCGTCCCCCACCCCTTGTGTTCTTGGTGGTTCTGCTTGCTTGTGCTGCAGCGACGGTGGATGTGCTAATGTGTCGGCGTCTGAGTCTGTCTGTGTCATGTCTGGTTCCCGTCAACCCGGGTTGGCCTAGCGGTTGATAGGAAGCCTTATCTTGTCTCGGTGGCCTCGTCCAATTCGAGACATTAGTTGTGGATGCCTCGAGGTATCATTCTACCTCGATTTGTGTGTCCAAGTGTGCTGAGGGTTCTTAGTATTCCCTCAAGTCTCCGTGTTTTGGTTCTCACGGAGTGCTGTTTTCCCTGGCTTAGGATTAGATTGATTTTTGGCTTGTCCCGCTGTGTGCGACGATCCTGACTCAGAGTCTTAGGACTCAAGGACCGTTGTAGTTATAGGTCTAGTTTACCTTGCCTAGTGTGGTTGGCAGTGTTCTGTGCTGCCATGGTGCGCGTAGTACGGACTGTCGGTACTCCAGTGCTTGTGCTTCAGAGTCTTCGGGTTTTGTGGCTCCTCTTTGCTTGGTGCCTTACGGCGCACCTAGGGCGTGATGGCTCTTGTAGCGGGGCACTTTCTCCCTGAGACACGATTTTTAAGCTAGTTCCGAGGGCCCTCGACTAGGCCGTAGCGTCTGCGAGGGGGGAATACTAGCTAGAGGCCTGGCTTATAGTCGATAGCCAGTGTGTGCACACAGAGTCAGGGGCGTTGGACTCACGTCGACGGGCGTGACCCTGACTGGACCTTGCAGTGGTGGTTTCCACGTGGACCTGTCCTGGTGGAGTAGCTTGCAACTCGATCGGATGCAATATCTGAGTGAGGACTGACTTCTTGCTGTGTATGGTCCAATGCTGTTGATTTTGCTGTCATTCTTCCATGTAATTGTCATTGGCGTCCTGTGTGCCAGGTGTTCCCTGTCTCCTTTGGCACTGGAGCCGATGATGCCGTCAGGCTGTCAGCTGAGAGGACTATGTTTCCTTGTGAAGGCTGCCATTGACTATGCCTGTCGCTCTTATCGATTCTGTCGATTCGTTTCTCAGAATTGTACCCTTAGCAGTTGTGTCTCTTGACTTGTGAGATGTAAGCGATGTTACCTTATTTCAGAGGTGTCAGACTTGTGTTCACTGGTGATCGTACTCAGTCTCGAGCGTGTATCCGTGACAACAGTCGGACGTTGTTCCTCTGAACTCTGTTTATTGTGATTTTGTATCAATGTTTGTTGGATTGTTCTTCACTGCCTTATCCTTATTGGTCCTTAAATTTCGAGGATAAAATTTTTTAAAGGAGGGGAGGACTGTAACATCCTAGATCTTTAAAATCCGGAAGCCGATAGGTAAATAGGGTTGACAGCTTGAGAAGGACATGCATAGGCCAAGCCCATGAGGACAAAAGAATGAACTTGACAATCCCGGCGGGACATATGAATCAAGTCTGAACCTAAGAGGCGAGTTGGGTTGACAGTCCGAAAGGGACATGCAGAGGCCAAACCCAGAAGAAGGAAAGGATGGATTTGACAGCCCTAATGGGACGCGAAAGTCAAATCCGAAAGTTGATAGGCAAGAGATGGATTGGCTGCCCGAGAGGGACATGCATAGGCCAGATCCAAGAGAAGAAAAAGATGGATTTGACAATCCTGGTGGGACGTGAGAGTCAAACCCGAAAGTCGATGGGCGAGATGAGTTGACAACCCGAAAGGGGCATGCATAGTGTAATGCCCCTGATTTTCTTTCGAATATTTATCGGATATTTATGTGTATTTTTCTCTAATGAGCCTTCGGAACGCTGTGCAGGGTGAACCGGTGCGTTCTCTGACTCCGGGACAGTACCACTGCATTGTGCGTCTTCCGAGGATCACAGAGGTAATTTTTCATATTTTTCTAAATTTTTGGCATTTTTTGGATTTTCCTATATATAACTTCCTTAACCTTTCTCTCTCCCCATTCTCTCTTTCTCACTCTCTCACGAAGTCGGGATCGGGCACTCTCTCACCGCCGACGGAGCAACCCAAATGCAATACTAAACTAAGCAAATAAATCCCAACAATGAGAAGTGTTTAGGAGCTCACATGATCGGCGTGAATACACCGATCCCGGTCGGAGACGAGGGCGAGTGGGGAGGCGTGGGAACGCACCCGCATGCCACGGCGATGTCGCTTGACCTGAAAGTGAATGAGTTACAGCACTACTCCTCATGCAGGAGGGGGGTTATTGGGGTGGGGGTTAATGAGTTACACCCAAAACTACCTCCACGCAGGGAGGGGCCTTCAACCGGCCAAGCGGGAGAAGGGATGGAGCTAGAAACTTAAGGTGTCAGACTCCTCGCCGGTGCTGCTAGGTTCTAGAATCACAGGATAGCTAGATGAAGTATACGCAGCCACGGACGCTCCTGAACTCCAAATGGACCGAGACTAGAGCCAAAACACTCCTATCTGGCCCAGAAAGATGTTTGAATTTTCTGGAACAACCTTGAGATGGTCGCTGGCTGGTGCAGGTCTTGGAACAAGGCTGGACAGCATTGATACTGACTGCTCCCAGAGTGTTACTGCTGGAAGATGGAGGCGCAACGGGCTGTCCCAAACTCGGATGGAGGCGCGGCTGGTACCGAGATGACCGTGGATGAGTCTTCTTTCAAATGGGACTGACGGCAACCTCAGAGGATCTCAGGGTAGATCGTACTAGCTAGAAGAGTGGAGGTGGGTCTGTTCAGGAACAGAGGAACCAGCCTGGCGTGACTTTGGTAGAAAATTCGTAACTTCTGATGCCGGGGTCCGAATCTCGTTCCGCTTCTTGGGGATGATAGAGTACTGGTTGAAGATACTCTCAGCCAAATTGCAAGTCCAGATCGGCCAAGGAGTGGTCGTGGTGGAAGATTTTCTAGGGCTCTAGTTCTCTGCCTGGGAGCTCTTGCGCAGTTAGGGGAGAATCACTCTCACGGACAGCTCCGAGCTCGGATGAAGACAAAACCACCGCCCTTGAAAAGCCCTTTGGATGACCTTTCCAGTGGTATATGATTTGCCACCAGAAGAGTTCGGGAAGTGCCAGAGAAGCTACAATCTTTAGGGCCCTTGCTGTCTACCTGTGACCTGCTACCAGAGCTGCACCCTTGTGATGGCTAAGGAAGCAAGGAGGATGGGCTGCAATGCAAGGGGATGGAAGCCTTGTGTGAGTCGGTGGCAGCGCCACCGACTCTCCCCCTTTCGTCGTCTAAATCGGTGGCAATGCCACTGGCTCATTGCCAGTCACCATGAATCGGTGGTGACGCCACCGAATCACCCCTCAACCCAAACATGCTCTGCCCCATAGCCCCCTTGTCCAAACCTACTCTGACCTTCAACCCTAACTCAGCCTGCTCGGACCTCCAGCCAGCCTGCTCGGACCTCCATCCCACTTGCTCTGACCTTCGATCCACCTGTGTCGACCTTGCCCATGCATGCATCGACCTTTGAACCCTGGGGGTGCCTCAACCTTCATGCATGCACAAACCCTGGCCCATATGTGCGTTAACCTCCTTAGGCCTGCATTGACCTCCGACTGCATCCTGCACCGACCTTGCCCATGCATGTGTCGACCTTTGAACCCTGGGGGTGCCTTGACCTTCATGCATGCGCAGACCCTGGCCCATATGTGCGTCGACCTCCTTCGGCCTACATTGACCTTTGGTCACATCCTGCACCGACCTTGCCCATGCATGCGTCGACCTTTGAACCTTAGGGGTGCCTCGACCTTCATGCATCCGCGGGCCCTGGCCCATATGTGCGTCGACCTCCTTAGGCCTGCACAGATCGTCGCCCCTGCGTCAACCCTGTTGTTGGCGTCGAACTTTCCTCATAACATGCTCTGAGCAAGTCGGTGGGGACGCCACCGACTCATGCCCTCCTCTAGCCGCCTTCTTATTGAATCATCCTTCAAGGTCCTCTCAACCCTTGTTAACCCCTCAGGTCAACCTTGTTTGATTCTTGGGACAATTACTACCCTCCACCAAGGGCTTAATAACCTCCCCTGAATAGGTAGTTAATGACTAAACCCT
Organism: Amorphophallus titanum; assembly: GCA_024336825.1. Taxonomy (NCBI): domain Eukaryota; kingdom Viridiplantae; phylum Streptophyta; class Magnoliopsida; order Alismatales; family Araceae; genus Amorphophallus; species Amorphophallus titanum. Next base: position 667,091 of record JANBPO010006761.1, read on the forward strand.
CAGTAAATCATGAGCCTAATAAAAAAATCATCATCAATTAGGTGAATTATTGTTTATCACATCTCAATCAGATTATGTGATGAGCATGGACATATACATATATACATATATATCATCGCTTCGAAGCACGCTTGTATGACCGAACCTTCAGTATATCAAATGGCGTCTGGCAAAGGTCGGGTTACGTCCGACTAGAAACTCTCGCTATGCATGATGGTAGTCTTCGGACCTATGTTCTACGCCCCGTACCGAGGCCTAGACATAATGAATGGTGCTTGCATGAATAAATGAATAAACAAAATCCCGCGCATTGTATCGGCTCCAGAATGGAGGACTTCCCGGGCAGGTCACCCATCCCGGTACTACTCCCCATTAAGCACGCTTAACTTCGAAGTTCTTTACAAGAACTGAGCCGATACTTCAAAGGCGCCTCAGTGATATACAGTACAACTTAGCTATATTTGATGGTGTTACAACCTTCCAACCACAACAATCGGAAGGTGCCTGGGTTGAGATCCGAGCAAAGAGGAGTTGCCGACCTCACCCTATAAACTTATCAGCTCGACGGTATCCCTGTGCAGACCTGTCAGCTCTAGTCCTAGTGCCTCCTCCTCCTACTCCCCTAGAGACGGCCATTGCCAAGAAACAGGAGAGGAATAGAAGGAAGAATCTCAAAAGACGGCTCAGGAAGCAAGCTGAACAAGCGGCTGCCTTGCAGTCCCCAGCAGAGCTGCCACCTCTCCAGAGGTTACAGTGGCTCATCGACAACTTGGAGGAATGCATTCCTTTTCGCCCTACCAGGCTTATCCCACTCGATAGCTACATCCCGTGAGAAGACATGCAGAAACGAGCTTGACTCCAGGACTGGGTCCAAGAAATGATCCAGAAGGTCAAGGAAGGCGAAACTCTCCACATTTCGGAAGAGCTCACCTTGTTCTATAAGGACAAGGAGATCACCGTGGAATAGCTGGAACAGATGCTTCGTGACTGCACCTGTAACATGGTGGCCATCCCACCTCCAGACAATATCAATGCCTCCCGGCGAGGCGAGCCGGTAGCATCCAGAACCAGACAAAGGGCTGTGGCTCCACCCAGACCGCAACCAGCTCCAGAGTACACCGGCCGTGGCCGAGGTCGTGGTCGTGGACATAACAGAGGTCACGACAGAGCCCCTGAGCCGCCTCTTCACCCCTCTCCCTTCGATCCCGAACGGGTTATCCTCCTTCGAGGAGAACAACCTGCCCTGATCCCACTAGTGGAGATCCGGGGGCAACCCAGCATCTTTGACCCAACCTGGCTCCATGAAAATTGGGTCGTCCCCTCAACCCTCCATCAGTGTGTCAAATGCATCAAGGATGGGGAACAACGCGCGATCTTTGCCGACCTATCCCCGTTCACTCTGGCAGAATGCAACCTGGCCGATCCGGCTCTCTACTTCAAGGGAATCAATCCCTTCCCAGTGATCAAGAGCAAGAGCAATGGCTGGCTCTCAAAAGAGGAGGAGGATGACCTACACCTTGGGAATGAGGAAGTGCCCCACTCCATGATACACACCTTCTTTGACCCCTTCGATCCTTATGAGTGGGAGCTCAAGGACCATCCCATACACACACACTTGGCCATCACCTTTGGAACAAGGGTGCACCTATCTTGGCAAATCACATCATTCGACATGGGTCAAAAGTTTGGTCATCTCATACAAGTCACACACACTTTAGGCCCAATGTAGGACTAGCTCACATTAAGATGTGCTGGTCCTCCCCCATTCATCATTGGTCTTACGCATGAAAGGAGCATACATGGATGTCCAGGTCCCTCGACATTTGTCACACCCATGCATGATAGGTTCACCTATGGATGCCTCGACCCTCCTAAGTCTGTCAAAGTCTTCATGACATCAAAGTATGATTGGTCTATATTTGGCTATCCCGGTCCACCTTTGTGCACCATACTTTGCACACCCACACTGCATCGTAGTGCATGGCATACGCATTCACGCAAGCATCTAGTAACGAGCAGTGAGAATCACAAAGAGTGGGCAACAGCTCGTAAGTGCCACTTGGGATTCCAAGTCTGCAACTTGGTGATGGCGACATTGGAGTGGCTCTACTCTAGGGTCACCTCTAAATAGAGGGCACAAGGACTTGGACCTGCCCAAGTTCTAACTGGCTTTGGCAACCTGGCTTACAGGTTGGACTTACCGATGGGTTTTGAGATTCACCCCACTTCCCACCTGGCAGACCCAACATCCTATGCGGGCAACGTAGTGGAACCTATCGAGAGTTTTAAGCCTATGCCTACCCTTGTCAGAGACACCGTCGGAGTACCACCACAAATCAGCTTGAGAGCCCAATGTGAGCACACAGAGGCAATACTGAGCAAGCAAGGTATCATCACCGGCAAGAGGGTGTGTCCGAGCCACCTTGAGAGACTGAAGAGCCGTCCACCCAGCTATGGACGCGGAGGTGAGTATGTAGATCATGGCTCGCCCAGAGCTGCATTTGGTGTACCACTTCCCCAGTGGAACCATACTAGACGGGTCGAGTTCTCCCCACCTCGGGGGTATGATGGGGGCATCCGTTGCCCCTCCACATTTTTTAGAGACTAGGATTGTTCATCGGCATGCGCCATTGTGTTTGTCATGTGTTTCTACGTCTAGTCATGTAATTTTTCAATTTCATTTGAGTCATAAATGAATAAACGAGAAAGAAGGAGAGGGTGAGAAAATGTTTATTGATGATGACAGCGACGGGCTTTGGCGGGAGCTTCAGCGACTGAAGAACAGAATGGCAGGATGGCCTTTTCCGCATACACGAACACCTGGGAGCTCAGTAGGTCCTTCCTTTCTGTCCCGGACTTCGAAAACCGGTTAGACCGGAAATACAAACACACATATATGTATAGTATACATAATATGTCATATATATATATATATATGAAGAGGTGGAGAGAAGATATATAACAAAAATATGGGTGATCAATAAAATAGAAATACACTAATAATATGTGTTTAGGAGAGGTAGAGAGAGAGAGAGAGAGAGAGAGAGAGAAGACTAGATAGAGAGAGAAAGAGAGAACCGTAGGGAGAGGGGGTTTAACATTAATGATATATAATATATTTATGTATTAATATGTGTGTAGAGAGAGAAAATGAGAGAATGGTGGAGATGGAGAGAGAGATAGGGAGTGAGAAAGAGGAGAGAGAGGGATCCCGCGGGCAGGAGAGAGTGAGAGAGAAGAGAGAGATAGGGAGAGGAAGAGGGTTCGATGGCGGAGTGGGGTTCGTCGGCGGTGCCGGTGGGTGGCTGGGGTGTTCGCGCGGTGTGTGTGTAGGGAGGTGGAGTAGAGGAGGTTGGTGGTAGGTGAAGGGAGAGGGGAGGAGTGGTCGCGGAGGGTGGCGGTGGCTGTCGCCGGCGGGGGTGTTCGTCCAGTTAGGAAAGGCGGGGCTGCGTGTGAGTGGGGTGACAGGGAGAGGAGGTGGGAGGCTGGTATGGTGGCACGTGGGTGAGAGGTAGAGAGGGATGGGTGGCTCGCGGGTGTTAATAGGAGGAAGAGGGGAGTGGCCGGTGGTTTGGGCGGTTGCCGGCGTGGGGTTAGTAGAGATGGGGGAAGGCTGGGTGCAGTCATTTGGGTAACAAGCAGTGAAGGGGAAGTGAGGTGTTACTACGGAGAGAGAGGCTTGCGTGAGGGGAAGTGTGGGGTGCTGGGGAGAGGCTGGCAGAGGTGAGAGGTCACCGGTGGTGGCTGTGGCGGTCTGCAGGCAAGGGCGGGGGGGGGGGGGTGCAGGTGTGTGGAGGTGGAGGAGGGGCGCGGGGGAGAGGTTGGCAGAGGTATGGGAGGTGCCGAGCGGTGTGGCTAACGGGGAGAGAAGAGAGAGGGTGACTTTCAAGTCCTTTTGCTTCATAGAAAGTGTAAAGGATCTATTAAGGAGTTTAGAATGTCAATGGGAGCTGACCTATACATTGGCCCTAGGGTCTGACCAACCCTATACTCATAGCGTCACGCTCCCCGCTTTAGGGTCTATTACCTCGGTGTACACCTTGGGCCTTATCACCACCGAGGTTCTGTTGCTCTTCCCAGTTCCCGATGAGCTTGACTTTGCTCCCTCTTAAGGTATTACCGTCCTGAGGGAGGACCCATCTCTACTCCATGAGCTCCCCGTCCCTCTTACCATAAGGAATGAAGGTGGCCACCTACACCTTCAAGAACCCTACATATGGGACCATGACATGGGGGATTCCATCTCATGGGGTCATACCTTCTTTGACCCCTTCACTAGTGAACCTCCCAAGCTATCATATTCACTCCACTTCTTCCAAGGAGTTACTATCACACCCTTTCTCCATGGGTCAGTCATTTAGTTCATTGGGGTAATAAAGAAAGTGCATTTGGTTCTCCTGGCCCACCCAAACCTTTGGAGTATTCCACACCCAGGTCCCATGGGAGTATAATGCATGCTTGGTTTATACTTGGATGTCTAGGACTTCCACATGACGTCAACCTTAAGTTACATAACATGCATACATGGCACACATTTGGATGTCCTAGTCCACCTTTGCTTAGGTTTGGGTAGCATTAGGACTGACTAGTGTGCCTTTTCTTTATTTGTCCAGTTGTTAGAAGTCTACATACGTCGAGTCGAGTCTGTCAGCTCGCGATGTTTATCCCTCTCGAGTACGGGGCAAGTCGGATCTCATGCGTACGTTATGGACTTGCTAGAGAGATATGGGTTCAGCTCTTCTTCGTGAATCGGATCTAGTCACCAATGGGACACAGCGGTGATTCCTAGTGAGTCATTGAGCCATCTCCATTCTTTGAGAGTGACCCCACCCCGGAGTGTCCACCACTAGCCTCATTCCCCGCAGCGTAGAAGAATATATATAGGATGAGTAGGTGTCGATCTCTAGGAGTGGAGCGTACTCCGCGCTTCCTGGTGTGGTGACCGATCCGCCAGAGCGACACACGAGCAGCTACCCCTTACTCGACGGGGTCGAGTTCTTCCCACCCGAGGAGAATTGATGGGAATCAACACCGAGCACTAATATTTTATTTTTACATTTGTGTCCTTTTTTTTTTCTCAAGTTTAAAAATAAGAATAGAGAACTCAGATGTGTTAGGTAACCTCTCTCCTAAATTTTAAGATGAAGTTTCACCTTTTAAAAAATTCCCTCCAAATAAAAACAAGGATCAACTAATTATATTTTTTAAAGAATATATTACGAGACTCGCTAGCCATCCCCTCCCCTCTCTCTGCCTTTGTCCCTTGCAACCCAAATCTCCAGGCCGCCATTAATGGCGCCTCCTGCCCTCCTCTTCTCTCCTACTCCCGATGCACCTCCTCCCCTCCTCCCATCCCCATCCAAGCCCGGCCACATGGCCCCTCTCCCCGCCTTCGTCCCTCCACCCTCCACGCCGCCACTGCCAACCCCGCCTCACCTCTATCTTGGACTTCAGCGCCACCGGCGACGGCAAGACCTTGCCCGCGCGGTTCCGCGAGCCCGTCCAGCCACTATTGCACTGCGCGTCCACCCCGACCACCGTTCACCTCTGCCGCTGTTGCTTCCAAGCCCCCACGGACTGTCTCGCTGCGAGAGGGCTTCTCGCCCTCACTCCGCGCCACCCGCGCCCACCCCACCGGCACTAGTCTTCTGCGACTCACCCGCGAGGCCTGCACCCGCAGCCGCGGCCACTGCGGTGCCGTTTTCCTCGTCGCCAACCCTAGCCCTCCACGACGACGGCTAGTCGCCTTCGGCACTGCCCTCGCTGGCTTGGCCCCACCAGACCACTGTGCCAACTCGTCGCTGCTGTCGCCCACAGCCTGCACAGCGCTGGCTGTCATTCTTCGCCTCTGGGAGCAGAGCCCGTGACCTTTCTCGCCGCTACCCCGACGCGGCCTCCATCTCCATGCCGCCGGTCGTCCCTGCGGCCTTGCCACCGTCGGTAGTTCGACATCCACTCTTGTTATAGCCAATATAGAGTTTGAAGGAATATCCATGTAGAAAATTTAAGGTAGATCTTTGAGACCAGAATTTCAAGGTTGAACAAGATATGTAGGTGATACTTTGACGATAATAACGGTACAACCACGATTCCGATAAATCTAAGTAGAATATGGCTCCTAATCTAGGTGCCAAGACATTAAGAATAAGCATCCATATATAATGGGTACTCGTTCTTGACATGATCAAGCTGAATGAATTAGTGTCCAAGACACATAACTCTTTAAGGATATTAATGGTATGGCTTCCCCATTCCATTAATGTTATAGCTTTCATTGTGTAGTGGCTAAACTTTAGTCCCACATTGGAAGTTTTGAAAACTTCCTTGACTTTATATGGTGGAGAGCTCACCCTTGGGTTAGGACCCAAGGGGCATAGGATGTGGGTTCGAATTGTGTATCGAATAAAATAGACGTAAAAATATTAGTATATTTACTTATTTATTTATCGGTAGAGTCGCATTGATCCATCCTTCTTCTTGACAAATAGCACGGGTGCTCCCCAAGGGGAAGTACTCAATCAGATGAAACCCTTTTTCAATAACTCCATTAGCTGCTCCTTTATCTCCTTCAGCTCTGCGGGGGACATTTTGTAAGTGCCTTAGAAATATGACCAGTACTAGGGACAAGGTCGATTGTGAACAACACTTCCCTTTCTGGGGGTAAGTCGGTCAATACTTCTAGAAAAAATGTTGAGAAAATCCTGAACTACATTGATGTCTTCAAGTTTAGACTCCTCGACTTCCGTGGCAGTCACGAATGCTAGAAAAGCCACACATCATTTACTTATAAGTTTGCTAGCTCGGAGAGCTAAGATAAGAGGTGATCTATTCCGAGGACTAATGTAAACCATTTCTAGGTAATCCACAAAAGTTATCTTGCCATTTCCGCAATCTACAGTTGCTTGGTTTGTAGATAACTAGTCAGCACCTAGTATGACATCATACCCCTTCACATCAAGGCATATCAGGTCGACAGGTAGATTATTTCCTTTAAACATAACCTCACAATTTGGGTAGTGATGTATGATATCGGACTTGTTCCCGAGAGGTGTAGATATGACTAAGCCTAACCATTCGGGCTCCTTAGCAAATGAAGCTACAAATTTCTCGGTTACAAATGAGTGGCTTGCTCCAGTATCAAATAAAACTTTAGCAATCTTAGAACAAACATTTAGTGTACCTTCCACAATTCCACCTTTTGTTGGTTCCGTCTCTTGGAGAGCTTACAGACGGGCGTACTTCCTTGTCGGATGCTTCTCATCTTTAGTGGCTTGCTCATTCATCAATGGGCAATCAGGGATTCGATGTTCTCGGCTTCTACATTGGAGATAGGCACCTAGCTTCCTCCAGCATTCCTCGGTCTTGTGGCCGACTTTGTCACAGTACTTACAAACTTCCTTAGAAGGTGTGATGGTGGAGAATGGCTTGTCATTCTTCTAAAATCTCTTCCCTTTTCCTTAATTATCACTTTCCATCTCCTCCTAACCCAATATGCCATTCTCTTTTATCTCACACCACGCTAAAGCCCCCACGTAATGACTACTCAATGGACCTTTATTCATAAATGCTTATAACTACTCCATTCTCTATGCGGCGGCAGTGCTCCAACTCCTGCGGCCATGTAAGCACCCCGGTGGCGATGACCTCCAGGCACGAGCTCCACCAATTGTGCATCACAGAAGCCCCTTGCTTCCCTGCCCTCCACTAGAGCGCTGACGCCGGCGGAGGCCCCGACGACCCCGATGGGAGGGCTGCCGCTGTCTCCAGCATCACAACTTTGTTGCCCATCTAAGCAGGGGAGAGCCGGAGCCTGCTCCCCGGATCCTTGTCATGTAGCCAAGTCGGAGGCGGACCCGTCGGGGGTTGGCGCGGTCGCCATAGAGGGAGATGGGACCGACGAGCAAGGCTATCCTCCGTAGGACCGTAGGGCATTCCGGCAGTGCTTGACGAAGTCCAACTCCAGCTCGCATCACAACGCCGTCACCACTCGCCTCGGATTCCATTGTGTTGTCGATGATGGCTGCCGCCTCCGGAGCCGACGGCTGCAGCAGGCAGCAGCTAGGTACGGAGTAGCTCGACGTGGCGGGGGAGGGGCCAAGGACGATGGTGGAGGCCATGCTCAGACTCTCCCGTGGAGGCCGGAGGCAGCGGCCGGCGCCATAGGCACACATGGAGAAGAAGTTGCCGCCCGGCATTGAAGACAAGCGCCATGGGCACTCTGCCCTCCCGGTCGTGGCCGACCGCGCAGGGGAACCGTGCGTCGAACATCATGCAGGCGGGGGCACCGCTCCCAGAGGAGGCACCAGAAATGCTCTCGCATGGTGCCGTCGATGCCGGCGAAGACTCTCGCCCTGCCCTCTGGGGGCAGCAACATGGGCTTGTCACTAGGTTGCAGGATCCCTCCGGCGGGCCTGGGAGCAGCATGAGGCGGAGGGGGGGGCCGGGACGGGCAGCCGAGTCGACGGCGTGCTGGACGGAAGAGGCAGTCAGCGGAGTAGCGAGGATGGTGACCTGTTCGCCATCGGTGGAGAACATCCCCGTGGGCCGAGCCTCTCGGGATTAAATCGAACCAACTTGTGGCCCATAGATAGCCCGTGGGCCGGGCCGGCCCATTGACAGCCCTATCCACGCTACTACAGGTGTAAGACCGCCACTTGCCCAGAATGCTATTTCAGCGTCGGTTTGGTTTTCGATTGGTTTGGCTTCGACCCCTTGGTTAGCCCATTGTCCGTGGATGTCTTGGACATCCTATGAGGGTTGTGACCATGTTGTAGGTTGTCTGAAAGTGCCATTGTACCGAGTAGTGTTTTGTGTATTTCGAGAGTTATTATGGTTTCTGGTCAACCCGGTTGTGACCCAGTGGTTGACACGTGACCTCGCGAGTGTCTCGGTTATCCTGTGAGGATCGAGACTCTGGTTTTGGAGGCTTGGAGGTATCATCTTACCTCAATTTACGTGCCTATGTGATTTGAGGGCTTTGATGTTCCCTCATGTTCCGTGATTTGCGTTATGCGGAATCGAGAGTCCTATATGCAACCTAAGGGTTGAGGACTTGTATTTTATCATGATTTTTGGCTTAAGGACTAGGATGATTAATGGTATGTTGTCGTGATGTGCGACGATCTTGACCCGAGTGGTGTGACTCAAGGATCGTTGTGTGTAGGTCTGGTTGTCTATCCTGAGTCTGGCGACAGTTCTGTGTACTATTTTGTGCTTCGTAGTACGTGTGATAGGTACGTGTTAGCATGTCTATACTTCGATGTTTCTGTTTTGAGTCTCTGTGTCTAGTGAGCCTCCACTAGTCGTAGCCTAATGACACTTCAGCGTGTCGGCCCACCTGGGAGTGGTGGCGGGGTGAGTTTTCGAGAGACGATTTTTAGGCTAGTTTCTGTGGGCCCCCTTGCTTTACAGTAGCATCCTACTGGGGGGGAAAACTATCTAGAGGCCTAGATCAAGGCATTGGGCTTGTGTGTGCACATGTGGTCAAGAGCGTTTGGACGAGTGCCAATGGGTGTGACCCTGACTAGTCACTCGTTACTATTGTTCCTTGTACTTGGTATAGTGTCTTAGTCACCGTGTTCGAGGTGAGTGTGAGATGCTTCAGGCGTAGTGTAAGATGTCAGTGGACGCATCTGGCTTTGCTTCTAGTGAGGAGGTGCTTCTCTCACATGACACGTGACTTCTGGTAATGGGGGCATTCCTTGTCCCTCCACATTTTTTCAAAGATTGGATTGTTCGTCGGTGTATGCCATTATGTTCATCATGTATTTCTGAGTCTAGTCATGTAATTTTTATTTTATTTGAGTCATATATGTGTACTCTTTCTTATTTGCCATCTATTCCAGGATTCTCTTCTGTTACCCCTGCTGTCAGTGGTGTTGTTCCTTCTGTTGCTTCTTCTGGTAGATCTCATCACAGGTAATTCAAAAATAAGAAGAGATCTAAGAAGAGAGGTTGAATGGCCGGACACTACCCATTCTCATACAGCATACCGTTGAAGAAGAACGGCTAAAAAACAACTGTCTAGATGAGGGACAACCTATCGTTAGACCGTACAACCTCTGGGGTTTTAAAACACTAAAACCCCTTCATATCCCTCCCTCCACTGTAACCACGGTGGGAAAGGGAGAGCGAATCAAGGGCACTGAGCCCTAAACTCTCCCACTTTCTTTCTCAATCTCATACGCCCTCAATCTTCCTCACTCTCTCATTCTCCACGCTCTTTCATGCGATCAAAACACTAAGCCAGGCGCCCGATGATGGCTGGAGAGGAAGGTGGAGCATCGGTGCTATTGGCGATCACCGCGGGGGAAGACGCCATGGGCTCATTGTAGGTGATCCCCGAAGAAGAAGAAGCACCAACGGCCATTGAAGAAGAAATGGTGATTCCGCCTGCAGCCAGGGTGGACAACGCCGGAGGAGAAGCTCAAGCGCCGGAGGTGACGACGGTGGCGGCTAAACCTCCCAAGATCGACGAGGTAAGCCTTAAATCCAAACCCATTTTTGCATGTTAGTCCTAGGGGGATGATGTTGCATTATGTCCCTATTGTTCTTGATGGTGTCAACACTATGAACACTGTTATATGTTCGTGTCCTTTTTTTTGTGAAGTTCGTGTCGTCTATGTTCGTGTCCTTTTTTTTTGAAGTTCATGTCGTCCATTTTTCCATGTTTTAGTCAGTTGCTTCTACACTTCGTGTCGTTTTAGTTCGTGTTGTTTCTATACGTCGTGTCATTTTTGTGAAGTTTGTGTCGTCCATTTTTTAATGTTTTAGTCAGTTGCTTCTACACTTCGTGTCATTCTTAGTCCGAGTTGTTCTTATATGTTCGTGTCATTTTTGTTTACTTCATGTACTTTTTCCAAAACACACACCTCGTGTAGCTTTTGGAAAGGTTACCTCGTGCACTTCTCAGCCTACCTCGTGTTGTTTTCAAAGTCACTCTTCTCACTTCACACTTCGTGCAGCTTGCTAACTGTAGTACCTCGTGCTGATTTTTCCATGTTATGGGTCATGCAGGCAGCAAAGAGCACAATCGGGGAGTCCAAATGCCTCGAGTCCCCGAACAAGATCAACAACTACGGGTGATTGCATGCACATTAACCCACGCTCAGACGGGCGAATCAAACCCTTTAACTAGAAAGGGGAATATCCTTGAAGGTCCTCCAGTAGAGAAGGCCAAATAGCTATTCGAATGCCCTTAGGCCAATTTGGGGTACAGCCTCAGCCAAGTGGTCCATGGCACCCCTGGGTTCTGATACGGTGGAAACCATCCCAGCGGTTCTAATCAGGTGGTGGCCTGGAATAAGCGACCGGCTGGCGAGGTTCCCATCCGGTGGAAGCCCTATTGGATTGATCTGGTGGCATTCCCCCTTGCGCGTGCTGATCCAGTGGTGCCGCCTCTAGCCGTGGTCCGGTGGATCCTAAGCCACACGATTCGGTGGCACCCCCTTGAAGCCTTGATCTGGTGACCTCCCGCAATAGTTGAGCCAGTGGCCCTTCGTAGAGGGTGATCCTGTGGCCCTTCAATGGCCTTGATCTGGTGGCATTTGCAAGTGGTGGGCCTGGTGGCGCTCCCCAGTTGCTGGCGTCTCCCCTACTGACCTGATCCGCTGGCCCCCTTCCAAGAGTTTGAACCAGTGGCGTGCCTCTCTGCCTCGCCATCCGGTGGCACCGGTGAAGACGGTGGGCAGTGCTCTTCCAGGACCGCCAGACACTTAGCTCATTCTCCGGTGCGCAGTGCTATCAACTCTCACCGTCATGATTCACAGAGCTGTTCCCTGGTATGGACCTAGCCACCAACCTCGTATCCAAAGATCGGGCGTCGACACGGTGAAGAAAAAGACGTGAACAGGGATATTTGGAGATACGTCCCGTTGACCCCTCCCACTCACCGCCAACAGGGCCATGGTGGGTGAGCCTACACATAAAAGAGAGAAGACAGACAAGAAGGAAGACAGAGAGGAGACCCCTTTGCAGCCTTCTCCCCGCTCGCAGGGTGGAAGAGAGTCTGGTTAAAAAAAAGAAAGGAGTGCGCATGGTGGAAGAGGCGACGAAGGAGAAAGAGGGGGGGGCTCTTGCTCCATTCCTCCCTCCCCACTGTTTTGTTCCTCTATTTCCTTGATGCATTTTCTCTTTCGTTTCCTCATCGTATTTTATCTTGGGCTCTCCATGGATCCTTTGTAATCTGGCGTTGACTTTTGCCTTGTAAATAGGCAACCTTATCAGACATGGTTTTATCATTCATAAGTGAATTGACTTTCTTCTTTAAGTGCCTATTTTCTTTTCTAATGTCATCTACCTTATCAAGCAGATCACCATAAGCATCCTCCCAATCAAAAATGGTATAGTGTTCGAATGGAGAGGATACCTCATCAGAATCTTCTTCTTTCACACCATCCTTGGCCATTAGGCAGATTGGCTTTTCTTCGTCTTCACTTTTTGAGATATAGCTCATTATGCCCTCGTCCTCATTGCTCCATGTGCTCACCATAGCTTTTCCTTTAGGAGCTTTCTTCTTTGATTTTTCTTTCAGCTTCTGGGGCTCAGGGCACTCTGCGTTCATGTGGCTGGCCTTCCTGCACTGATAGCACACATTAGTATCAATTTTCTTAGCAGGGTTAGACTTATACCTCGTTTGTCTCCTGTTGCCATACTGTCTTCTTCTGAAATTCCTTCCTTCTTTCCTCAAAAATCTCCTGAACTCTCTGGTCAGCATTGCGAATTGATCTTCTTCAAATTCAGATCCAGAGAGGCTATGATCACTTGATGATCCATTATGACTAGATCGACTAGAACTAGCCTTCAGCATGATTGGCTTCCTCTTCTTCTCTAGTTCTTCGATCTTCAGCAAGTTCATCTCATAGGTCATCAACAAACTGATGAGCTCATCTACCTTCATGTTCTGTAGATCTCTGGACTCCTCAATAATAGTTGCTTTGGTGTGCCAAATCGGAGTCAGAGATCACATTATCTTCCTTACAATCTCGTAATCAGAATACATCTTCCCCAGATTTCTGAGACCACTGGTGATTATGGTGAGGCATGCGTACATCTCCGTAATAGTCTCACCAGGCCTAATTCTGAATGCTTCATATTCTGAGACTGGTAAATTAGCCTTGGTCTCTCTCACCTGCGAGGTCCCTTCGTATATGACCTCTAGTTTATCCTACATCTCTTTTGTTGTGGCGCACGAAGAAATTCTGGAGAACTCTGTGGGGTGAAGGGCACACTGAATGGCGTTGATAGCACTCCAGTTCTGTGTCGACTTGTAGATCTCTTCTTTTGTCCATAGATCCTCATTCTCAGACAAATTGTAAGGACCTTTACTTACCACTCTCCAATTTTCAAAATCTTTTGCTCTTAGGAAAACCTGCATCTGATTTTTCCAGTATGTCTCCATCACGAGGAAAGAGAAAGCAACTCTACTGGGACATAAAGATATATTTTTATTCATAAAATAACTTAAACATGGCGAAGAATGCATTAGAATAATAATTCATTACTCTTGGGATAGTAGGGACTATAACGGATCAGAGTTGCCCCGTTATAGCACATAACAGATCAGCTCTGCCCCGTCATACCTCATAACGGATCAGGTGGGGTGCGTTATATTAACATGGCGTGCCTCCTCTGGTCCGTCATTCCCATCTACTCCAATCCCGGACTCAGCGGTCATGACGGATCAGTGATGGTGTGTCATATGGTCATAACGCGCCACCATTGGTCTGCTATGACAACCCGAGTGATTTTTATTAAGTTTAACTACCCAGAAACTATGACGGACCAATGGGGGTCTGTTAAGGCCACCCGAACATGGAAAATCCACAGTTTTCCCATGACTATAACGGTCATGGAAGGGGGCATTATACTAACGACCTATCTAACATATGCATGAGCATAACGAACTTGGGGTGGTCCGCCATACGGGTATAACGCGCCAGAGGTGGTGCGTTAAACACATAACGGTCACTGGAGTGACCGTCATGTGAGCTGGGCGACGAACGGGTCCGGTTTGAAACCGAACCACTTCCCGGTCGACCGAAATCGATGGGTTCACTTACGAAAACCTATAAAACTCATAACCTGCCATGCCACACATCCATACCAGCCAACAGAAGCTAGAAAACGTAAATACAATGCCCATAAATGATTAAAAATACTAATTACCATATTTTTGGGGAAAAACTAAAAATGGACATTAACTAGGCCAAACGGCCGTGGATGGGCGTGCATGTGGTATGGAAATGATCCTAGCGTGGAGGTGGTTCCATCCCCCTACCTCATTCGTCCCGAAACTGGCGTTTCGGTCGCATGCGGGTGAGGTGGAAAGCACGCCCCACTCGTTCTGTCTCGCTCAACTGTCTCTCGAACCATGCGATGGAGGGCGTCAACGCGTTCCTCTCATTGCACTGGTTCCAATGATACCTCCTGCGTCTCAGTCCGGCCCTAAAATCATCAAAACCAAGAAGGAGAGAGGAAGGAGAAACGTTGGAGAGAGAGAGTGAGAGAGAAATCGGGAGAGAGAGAGAGGGTTAACGAGAGAGAGAGAGTGAGTGGGTGGGGTGGGTTTTTGTTAATAAAAACATTCAATAAGAAGAGGTCAAGCAATGGAGGAGATTCCTCCCAAGAGAAGAAATTCAAGAAGAATAACAAGCCCTTCTCTATCACTACCACACCTTCCAAAGAGGTGTGCAAACATTGCGACATGGCTAGCCATAAGGTTGAGGAATGTTGGAGGAGATTGGGAGCTTGTCTCCATTGCGGGAGCCATGACCATCGGATTCCCGACTGCCCCTTGCTTAATGATCAAGCCGGAGATGAGAAGCACCAGTGAAGAAGCAAGCACATCTCCAAGCTCTTCAATAGGTAGAACAAGATGAAGGCAGACTGGTGGAAGGTACATTAAGGATTTGCTCCAAGTCTGCTCGTGTCTTGTTTGATACCGGCGCGTCACATTCTTTTATTTCCAAGAAGTTTGTTGATCCATTACCTATGGAACCAGAGTGGATAGATCTAGTTATTTCAACTCCTCTCGGAAATGAATCCAAGATTTCACATCATTACCCAAATTGTGAAGTTATGATAAAAGGGAAAAATCAACTTTCCGAACTGATATGCCTAGATATGGATGGGTATGTTGTCATACTAGGAGCCGATTGGCTATCCACACACAAAGCAGTTATAGATTGCCGAAATGGCAAGGTAATCTTTAAGGATTCTCTGGAACTTGTCTACACTAGTTCTCGGAGTCGAAACAAGCCACTTCTTATTTCGGCCCTCTGAGCTAGCAAACTCTTAAGAAAAGGATGCGTGGATTTCCAAGCATTTGTGTCTACCACGAAAGTTAAGGAGTCCAAGATAGAAGACATCCGCGTGGTTCGGGAGTTTTTCGATGTGTTTTCAGAAGATTTGCCTGGATTACCACTACAAAGAGAAGTGGCCTTCACCATCGACCTTGTCCCTGGTACTGGTCTAGTTTCTAAGGCACCGTATAGGATGTCCCCCGCCGAGCTCAAGGAATTAAAGGATCAATTGATGAATCTCTTGAAGAAAGGATTCATCAGGCCAAGTACTTCCCCGTGGGGAGCGCCTGTACTATTCGTAAGAAAGAAGGATGGATCGATGAGACTATGTATCGATCATCGATAGTTGAACCATCTTACTATCAAGAACAAGTATCCCCTGCCGAGGATCGATGAATTATTTGATCAAATATCTGGAGCCAAGTATTTCTCAAAGATTGATCTCAGGTCGGGATATCACCAATCAAGGGAAGCTACTCCTAGCAATCGACAGAAGGGCTGGTCCCAACACAGGAGGTCAGACCCCACCGATCTATCGACAAACACAAGGCCACAAGCAAGGCCTACGAGACCGGACCGAGAGACCTAACTGGTCGAGCGCGGACTAGAAGGCACACACGACCCGAAAGTCATGCATGCACTTCCAGACACGACCACTCACGACTGAACATCGTGCACCAGACACAACACTGACCTCGGGTAACGCCACCGCTAGGCTAACCCAGCCAGGTCACGACACTCGAGAAAACATCGAGAGTCACAAGCCACGTGACAAGGGAACCTCTCCACCAGACAGCCAGCTACGTCCACTGACATCTTATGCTGCGCCAACGTACCAAGGCCAATGACACCTGCCACAACAGGTGGAGTCCGGGTACACACTGTTCAAACCAGAATAATGACCAAGTACGAGTAACTAGTCAAGGGAACACCCATAGGTGTCAGTCCAACGCCCTCAACCACGTGTGCACACACTGGCTCTTGCTTAAGCTAGGCCTCTAGCTAGTATTTTCCCCTCATGGACTCTACGGTCAAAGCGGGAGCCCTCGGAACTAGCTTAGGAACCGTTGAATGGGGTCACCTCTCCACCTCTGGCCGGTGAGCAGACACTCGCACGTCGTGAGGTGACAACAAGAGAAGGTCCATGAAAAAGGTCGAAACGTGAAACATAGGTGCCGAAGTATCGACAAATAACACAAACTGTCGCCAGTACCTCGCAGCACCAAAGGCAGTACCGACAACCACTGACAGACTCTGGACAAGGCAGCTAGACCTACCAGTGCAACGATCCCTGAGCCGGGTGACACGAAGGCAAGATCGTCACGGCCAGCAAGACAAGCCGCCAATAGGTCCCCTCCTAAGCCAGAAGAAATGACACATTTAGTGAGAAGTGACCGACGAAGACCTGAGGGAATACTGAACACCCTCAGGATGCCTGGATGCACGGACCGAGGTCGGACAACACCTCGAGGCATCCAGAATAAATGTCTCGGGCTGGGTAGAACCACCGAGACGCACAAGGCCACGTGTCAACCACTAAGTGACCCCGGGTTGACCGGAGCTAGACCATAATCATCTAATAGTAGGGAAGAGAACCCTACTACAAGCAAGAAGACTCCTGGCCACCTTACAACATGGTCCTAACCCTCATAGGACATGTAAAACTCAACTCGGGAGCTACAAAAGTAAATCGGAACTCTCCCAAAAAGGATCCGAACAACCTAATCAAGATTCGCCAAGACCCAATAAAGATCCGGCAAAGATCCGGGGTGTTACATTCCTCTCCTCCTTTAAGAAATTTCATCCTCAAAATTTAAGGACAAGCAAGGGTAAGGGAGGGAAGAACAATCTAACAACTATCAACACAAAGCACGAGAGACAGAGCTCAGAGGAACAACGTCAGATCATTATCACGAGGACACGCTCGGGAGCGAGCACGACACTAGTGAATGTAGGTTTGACTCCTCTGAAACAAGGCAACGTCACTTACGTCTCACAGGAAAAGAGACACGACTGCCAGAACAACAAACATCAAGGAAATGGAATGACAGAAACGACAGGCACACAAAGCATCAGCTTACACAAGGAAACATAGTCCTCTCAACTGACGACCTGACAACATCATCAGTTCCAGTGCCAAAGGCAACAGGGAACACCTGGCACATAGGACACCAATGATAGATACACGGAAAGAATGATAGCAAAACAACAGCACTGGACCATAAGCAGGATCGAGTCAGTCCTCAGCCGGATAACACGTCCGATCGAGTCACAAGCTAATTTCACCAGGAAAGAAGAGTACAGCAATGCTAACTGACAAGACAATGGTCCATGACAGAGACACAAAACCATGCAGAAATAGCTTGACAGCACTTGTAGGATCCCGGCTCTAAACAGCACACAGAACCGTGGAACACAGCTGCAAGTAGGGTCACATCAAGATATAATAGCAGCCAGATACACAACTACAGGGAACGAATCATGCATCAGACTACTCACCAAGGAAGACCCACGACACAAAAAAGTGACACAAATGACATTCTTAGGGAATGCTTCTCAAGGACCACAGACACGCCTCGAAAGCACAACACACACGAGAAGAGATGCAGAGTAGAGGGTACTCAATCAGGAGACAAGCTGACAAATTCCCCAACACTCGCAAATGCCAAAGCCAACACCAGAAAATTACCAGCAATAGCATGGCTGTAACGACCCAGAGATCCGGGTACCGGTAAACCGATACCAAGACCTGGGGACGCCACCCAAGAGACTGATGAGGCCCCATAAGGGTTGAGAAGTGTTGTTGAGGGGTTGCATAATGAATAGAAATTACACAAGCGCAATAATTCCGCTAAGAGAGACGCATTTGCCTTGTCATCAGACTTTTTGCCATTGCCTTTGGACTTTCCTTCTCCCTTGTCTCCGTTCGTTGGGGAGAAGGCTACCGCATTCACCTCCTTGCTGCTGGCCGGGCGGTCCTTGGAGGATTTGCCTCTGGCAGAAGTTTGGGCCGGGTGATCAGCGAAGAACATTTCAATTTTCGCCACCACCGTATTTAGCTGGTCGAAGCTTCTGATATTTGAGCCCAGAAGTTTTTCACTGACCTCCGTCGATAACCTGCTGCTGCAAATGGTGATTGCGTTTTCGGGCGTCGGAGGATTATCGCAGTGCATGCTGACGTCCCTCCATCGCTTAATGAAGTCCATCACGGTCTCACCTTTCTTCTGCCGGAGAGAACGGAGCTCCGCCAAGGAGATTTTGTGTTCGACCATCTGGAAACGGTCGACGAACTTCTTTTGCAAGTCGGCCCAATCAAATACGGAGTTGGGCTTTAGCCTTGAGTACCACTAGAAGGTGGTGCCAGTCAATGACGTGGCGAAATACCGCAGCAAGTATGCCTCTTCCAGCGTCAATTCACCCATGGTCGTCATCTAAGAAGCCATGTGTTCATGTGGAGAGCCCTGACCGTTGAACTTCTGAAGCTTCGGGGCCTTTGGGCAGTCAGGCGGAAGCTTCTTGAAGATCCCTGGTCGTTGAACTTCTGGAGCTTCGGGGCCTTTGTGCAGTCAGGCGGAAGCTTCTTGAATTGATGGTGGAGGGGATAGGGCATGTTGTACAAATCAACGGTGGCCACACCCTCACCATGTTGGGCAAACTTCGCCTCGACGATGCGCTCGATCATCTGCCTCTGCGCCATGAGGCTTTCTGCAGCAGGAGTGGCAGACGACCGCTCATTGGCTTCGTGTGGCGGGACTTCAAATTCCACTGCCAATGACAATTGTGCTGCGATGACGGAGGCGTTGGCCGCGACTGGAATGGGGGAAGACTGCTGTTCCAGTCCAGCGGGTGCCGCTTGAGGTTGAACAGGGGCCTCCTTTTCGCGTAAGCGCGATTGCAGGAGGTTCTTGAGTTCTTGGTTCTTGCACCGGAGTTCTTCCAACGCGGGAGTATATGCCTCCTCCCCCAGATCTTCCTCGTGCCGGGGGTGGCTATCCCCATCGACACTATGAACGTCCTCTTGGCGCTCTTCATGCCGTGAGGTCTTTGCTCCAAGCAATGGCCTCCCAAATGGTGACATTTGTTGGGAACCGCTTCATATGATGAATGATCTTGTGGTCTGCCCGAGCACGGGTCTTATCAAATGGCGGGATGATCTCCGCCAGGGTCTTCGGCGCCTGGCGAGGCTTCTCCCGCTTTTTAGTAGGGCGTTCCCCCTCGTTCTGGCCTTCCGCATCTTCTTGGAACAGCGGGGCCAGAGACTCCTCTGGAGGTGGCAAAGCTTCATCATGCTGGCCCTCGTTAGAAGGACCTGCTTGGCTTATAGGCTCGACCCCATTAGAGGGGCCAGCCTTGGCTGACGCCTCCTCGCGCACTGGAGGATTGGCTGGCTCTTCCTTTTCATTAGAAGAGGCGACTATGAAGGAGACGCCACCCGACTCAACTTTTGAGTAGGGGCATGAACCCTCTGAGGAGCTCAAGATGAAGGGGATTCCCCGAACTTGGGTTTCCGGGATAGGACCCGGCTTCTCCCCTCTGAAAATTATGACCCGGTCGAGAGTGAGGGATCCTTCACGTCCACGTCCATGTCCTCGTCCTCGGCCGCGACCCCGACCGTTTCTCGCCGAGCGACGTTGATATGTCGCCATGGGAGCCTTGCCTCCGATGTTATCAATCGAAGGCGCGTTGATGTTGTCGGGCGGTGGGATCGCCACCATGTTACAGGAGAGCTCTTGCAGCATTTCCTCGAGCGTTTCGACGGTGAGCTCCTCCTCTTTATAAAACAAGGAGAGCTCCTCCAGGATAGGAAAGTCTTCACCTTCTTCAAGACGGTGAGCCATCTCCCGAAGCCATTGTAGGAGGCGGGCTTTCCGCCGAAACTTGTCCCAAGGAATATATTCGTCCAGAGTGACGATGTTGGTGGGACGAGGGGGAGTGTACTCCTCCAGCTCATCTATGAGCTTTTGAAGCCGCTGTAGAGGAGTTGGCTCCTTAGGGGCCTCCATAGCTGCTGCCTGTTCAGCTTGCTTTTTCAACCTCCTCTTCAAGTTCTTCTTCCGATTCTTCTCTTACTTCTTCTGGAGTGCTGCCTCTTGAGAAGAAAGGGGAGCTTGTCTTGCAGGTGGGACTGGTCTGCCCCCAGACGTCTGTTTTTTTCTCCGGGGTGGCTCCTTAGGAGCCTTGGTGCTACGGCTCTTTCTGGAGACGACCTTAGTCCAGTTGGCCTCGACTCAAAAAATTATGACAGACACAATGGAACCATACTGGTGAGCAACCGGGGCTGTAAAAGAAATGAAGGGTGAGAGATGCCCCCATCATTATAGAACAAGGTGAGCTCTTCCAGGACGCGGAGAGTTTCGCCTACCTTGACCTTCTGGATCATTTCTTGGACCTAGTCCCAGAGGCGAGCTCGTTTCTACATGTCTTCCCACAGGATGTAGCTATCGAGTGGGATAGGCCCGTTAGGGCAAAGAGGAATGTATTCCTCCAAGTTGTCGATGAGCCATTGTAACCTCTGGAGAGGCGTCAGCTCTGTTGGGGACTGCAAGGTAGCCGCTTGTTCGGCTTGCTTCTTGAGCCACCTTTTGAGATTCTTCCTTCTATTCCTAGGGGAGTAGGAGGAGGAGGCACTGGGACTGGAGCTAACATGCCCACGTGGGGATACCGTCGAGCCGATGAGTTTGTAGGGCAAGGTCGATGACTCCTCTTTGCTCGGATCTCAATCTAGGTACTTTCTAATTGTTGTAGTTGGAAGGTAGCATTGATCGCCTGCTCGATGACTTCGAGTGGTAGTTCCTGGTAAGCAGTGATGCTGGGACTGGCGTCCGAAGACGTGGACGTGGCTTGTTGCCTCTGCCGTGGTTGGTGTGGGAGTTTATCGGGAATCAGTTGACTCGTGCTGGCGTTCGAAGATGTGTGCGCAGTTTGATGCCTTAGCCGCAGTGGCGGGGAAGGCTTCCCCTGTTGAGTTGGTGTATTGGTGCCGGTGTCCGAAGACAGGTGCGCGATTTGATGCCTTAGCCGTGGTGGCTGGGATTTCTACTGAGGAGGGGCCTGAGGAGCGAGACCAACATCTTGCTTCACGATCGGACCCCTGTGGTCTGGCTGAGAACAGGGTTGGATGACACCTGACGACATCTGGGGGCCTTGCTGCCCCCTGTGGCTATCTTAATCTCACGCGTTGGAGGGCCTTTGTGATGGCGGACCCGACCTACGAGCTGTAGGGAGAACCTGGTTCGACAGAGCCAAGGTCTCGCTCAACTTTTGCTTCCCCTTTCTATCCTCGAGTGTCGAAGACAGAGGTAGAATAGGGGGGAGACGAGAAGGGCTGGAAGAGTCCGTCCTGGTCTCGCCTACCAGGACATCTTCTCGACCGAGAAGGACTCGAAGGAGTCTTGCAGTGTCTTCCTTGGAAAACCTTGAGTCGCAAGACTCGGGTCAAGATCGTTGCACGTGACAGCACGACACCGTCAATCTAGCCTAGTCCCTAGGTCTGAAATCACAGTAACACGGAACCCACCGACACCTCAAAACACGGACACGAAACTTCCGGGGTGTCCGAGACACTCACGAGACCGAAAGTCGATGACTGGGTCACAACCGGGTCGACCGGAGGCCAACACAATGCTCAAACGGTCACGGGAAAAGCCACTAAGGCTAACCCACAACACACAGGGATGAGCGGTTCTAGGAGGACCGCACAAGGACATGAGCGGTCTGGGACAGCCTGCTCAAAAGGGGGATGGGCGGTCAAGGGCAAGACCACCCAAGGGGATGAGCGGTCAAGTCTTGGACGCTCAAGCCCACGACCCAGAACAGTCTTGGTCAAAATGGTCTTGACTGGACCGCTGAACAGAACCGACCTACTACAGTGCCAATCAAAACGATCTTGACCGGACCGCCGAACACGACCGACACGCAACAGTAGACCAAGGGTCAACGGGGATGAACGGTCAGATCCTGGCCGCTCAACCCAGATAGTAAGATAGGCGGTTAGAACCTGGCCACCCAAGTGGGGATGGGCGGACCCTACCGGGCTGCACAAACCATGTGCGGTCTATCGTCCGACCTCACAAGCCCCAAAACCCAGCGAGGATGAACGGTCCAGAGCCGGCCACCCATACCTTGAATGGGCCCTGGTTCGATCGTCCAACCGTCACGGCGAGCAAACCCAAGGGTTCGTCCGATCGTGGCCTTGCCACGTCCCGTTCGTGCCGAGACGAAAGGGATACAGCCACAATCACCCTGGCAATCACATGGACTCCGACCGGAGTCAAAACGACGCACAAATTGCAAGAAACGGGCGATTCCAACGAAATCACCCAAATGGGGCTGCTGGACTTCCCGGGGTCCCCGCGGTCGAATGGGACCGCCAATCAACGCGAAACTAGTATCAATGGAACGCTGACGTTCCCCAGAGTCCATTGACTCCAACCGATCGCAGAACCGTTGCCGTTTTTCGACGAAACCTACGAACTCCACAAAACCTCGATGAGTCTAAACTCACCCATTCTCACACCGTAAAATGTGAAACTGCGAGAAAATGGAATACACGAGGTGGGAACCGTCCCCCTAACTCCACCGAAGAAACCGTGCGCCGAAGCGAGAAGACGATCCCGGCCAACTACGGACTCCCGGTTAACAATTAATACAGCAGTACAAAGGATTTCGACCCACTCCACATAGGGAGGTAATAGGTCACAAGTGGGGCCCGGGAGTCACGCGGGTTGGGTTGACGGGCAGCATCTTGATGTCGTCCCGGTGGTGCCGAAAGCCGCATTTCGGTGCCGTCCGGATGGCGCGTTCAATGGGGCCATGGGACCCACGGGCCACTCTATCCTCCGGGTCTGCTGTGGTGGGTCCCAAGGTGATGGGACCCCTGGTGGCGTGCCTCCACAGATGGCGGTCAGGCGGGACTCGCCGGTCGGAGGCTGATCGGCTCCGAACTCCAAGGTTTGGAGTTGCTACCCAAGGACTTGAGCATCTATTTTCAGGCGCGTGCCTCGGCGAGAACCGCCGCTGTGACCACTCCTGATGTCGGATCGACGCCCACAAGGTACCGTAAGAAAGCTTTCTTCAAGGGCTCCAACATAGGGCCGGAGATCAGAGATGGATCTAGGCGGATCTACCTTTTACCAATTTTTGAACCTACTACTGGACTATGTCTGAAACCTCAGATCTGCAGAGAGATTTCCTGAGAACTATCATTGACCGTAGGGTAGACCACCGATTCAGGCCTTGGGCTCTTCATAGAACGTGTGGGTATTCAAGTAAGGAAGATGGAGATATTTTGTATGGATGGATTGGAGGTGGCTACTATTTGTTGTGATTTGTAAACTGGTGGGTGGTCGGCTCTGGAAACGGGTGGACAGCATTGTAGAAGGCTCTGAAATTGATTTTTAGAAAATAGGTGGAGAGATGATCAAAAAGCAAGAAAATTCGTGGATGGAGGGTGTGGTGGGTGGAACTCCCAGTAAATTTGGGTGTTCCAGGAAAAATCGCGGACTTCAGAAGCAGACAAACAACATGCATGGACTTTGTGCAAATGCTTGACAACCAAGTAAACAAAATATGCATGGACTTTGAATGTAGCTAAGACATACTATGTAAATGTGCACGAACTTAGACATGCATAGACTCACTATGATGAGGACGAACTTTATTACTCACACATACAAAAATCTACACAGACTTCATTTGTGCATGCCCCTTATGATTACAAATGAATAAACATATATGGACTCTACATCACTTGTGAATGAAGTATGCACGAGCTCCACATGCAAGAATCAAAATTTGCGTTAAAATTTTTAAAGGGGTGATCTATTCAACCCCTCCCCTTCTAGATCACCTCAACCTTCCGTGCATATCATACCGGACATCAGCTTCACCGGAAAGGGCTTCAGCCGGGTAAAGGTGTTAGTAGCGATGGCTCTTCTTCAATTCTGCCTTCGTAAGAGTCCCTGGGATCTTCATTTCTGGCTTAATCTTCTCTTTGGTCTCATCTTTGCTCTTGCTCATATTTCATCTGTCAACAGCACCGCATAGATTGGGCCGAGATGCACGAGGCCATTGTCGAGATAAAAGAGAAAAGAAGGCAAGTGCCGAGGCAGTAAGTGCAGCAACCACAAGCACTGTCACCGTAGCAACAGCCACTACAGTAGTAGCAGCCCGTCCAAGACTTGGGGGTCCATCAGAGCCCCATGCCTAATCATCCTCCCACTCTACAACCTCAGCCGCCAGCACCGGCTCAGGTCAATCTAGTTCAACCCTCGGCTCCCGACGCCGAGTGGTCTTATTACGATGATAATTCAGTTCAACGACTCATGGCCCTTTACCACAACTACCGCAACCTTTCTTCACCCACTGCTCCCATTGTTCTCCTGCCTAACCATCAAACCCTTCCATCATCCACCAGACCTCTCGTCCTACCATCTGCTGCCCCCATTATGTCACCTATCTTGGCTCCATCACTAGCACTCACACCCACCATTCCCACAACCCCATCTAGCCCTGCTCCCGTCACCTCCGCCATCATTCTCACTCCTGCATCCAACCCATCGCTCGTCATCCTCCCATCGCCTACCGTTACTCCATCACCAGTGCCCGCACCCATAATTACCATGCCTCAATATAACCCTTTGCCCATTACCTCTACTACTACTCCCATCACCCCCATTATCTCCACTACACCCTCCACCACGCCATTCATCCACCCTGTCGGGCCTATTAAGCCGTCATCTGATGCCATGCCAGCACAAACCCTTGCCCTATGGAGCGGGTGTTTGTTCCACAGGAGCTATCCTTCCACTCATGTACCTGCACCCAATCCTCAGTCTTCGCAACCGACTACTGATCAGGAAGAGGTAGATCCACTGCCAAGTACCCAATATGATCTGCTACATCACTTGGATGGGGTGCTCGCCAAGATTTCTGTACTGGAGTTGATTAAAAGGTCCACACTTCATCAGTATGCACTTCAAACCTTTCCTTTCCTTCTCCCTCCTATTTTGTCTTCTCTTGTCTCCCCTTTTTTTCTTTTCTTTTCTTTTTAAACACCCCTATAAAAGGGGCAGGGATGGCACAACCGGGCCACCCCCTTCTCTTTCAAACCTCGCTCTCTTTCCCTCTCTTCGGCTCCCGTGACCGAGCGCCCCCCCTTCTCATCTTCTCTTCCTCTTCGCCATCAGACCGAAGCCACCGTCACCGTCGTCGTTGCCGTCCTCATCGCCGGGGTGAGGAGGCCACTACGGAGGGGTCTCCCCACCCCCTCCTCTTCTCCTACTCTCTTTCTCTTCTTCCTCTCTCGTTCTCTCTTTCTCTTCTTCTTCTTCTTCCTCTTCTTCTCCGTTAGAGGGGCTATGGAGCCCTAGGCTCCTCTCCCTCTCTCTCTCATTTCCTCTTCCTCTTCCTCTTCTTCTCTTCTCCCCCCTTCTTCTTCCTCTTCTTTTCCTCCAGCGTCAGGGATGGTCACCGGCCGAGCGTGCCGCAGACGGGGACGCCGTGTGTGCCAGGTAGAGGGCACAGGGTGTGCTAGGGAAGGGCTTCATCAAGTGTGCCAGGGAAGAGGGCATAGGGTGTACTGGGGAGGCAACCCAGGGGGGAAGTGTACCGGGGAAGGCTTGGTTAGGGTGTACCGACGAAGGGCCAGGGGTGTGCCGGAGAACGACCCATGGGAGTGTGCCGGGGAAGGGCACCGAGACTGTGCTGGGGAAGGGCGCGATAGAGCGTACCGGTAAGGGCTACTCGGGAGTGTACCGGGGAAGACCCTTGTGGGTGTACCGGTGAGGGCTACTCCGGAGTGTACTGGGGAAGACCCTTGTGGGTGTACCGGTGAGAGCTGATCATGGCGTGCTGGGGAAGAGGGCACAGGGTCACTTCAACCGGAGGACTTCTGGTGTTGCCCTACGGGGCCCACCACATCTTTGTTGGTGGCCGCCACTCCTTGTGGGCGTGCACCCGTGTTTCCCCTTATGCCTTTGACCTAGGAAAAACTCTGCCAAAATTTTGTTAGAAATTGACGGAGCCTTGGTCACTTCAATAGTAGTCCCTTGTAGACTTCACCCCTCATCATCTCATTCATCACCTCCCCTTTTACTCTTCATTCATTTGGTTCTTGGGTTTATGGCACTTAGTGGGCCTCTGCCAAGGCCATGTAGCTAGGGGCCTTGTATATGTAGAGGGCAAGGTCAGTGCAGGGTCAGTGCACATGCAGGCCGGGTCAGTGTACATGGGATGAAGTCAGTGCACATGCAGACTAAGGTCAGTGCATATGCAAACTAAGGTCAGTGCACGGGGGCTAAGGTCAGTGCACTTGCAGACTAAGGTCAGTGCACATGCAAACCAAGGTCAGTGCAAATGAAGTAAGGTCAGTGCAGGGTCCGTGCATATGCATGGGGTTGAGTCTATGCGAGGCTGGGCGAAGTCCATGCATGTTTGGGGTTAAGTCCATGCAATACTTGGCAAAGTCCATGCATGTTTGGGGTTAAGTCCATGCAATGCTGGGCGAAGTCCATGCATGTTTGGGGTTAAGGATAAAGTCCATGAAAGTTTTGGAATGGGGTCCATGCATGTATGAATGGAGTCCGTGCAGGTCGTGCACACAGGCAGGAACAAAGTTCGTGCATATGCACGGGGTTAATGGAGGTAGTCCATGCATATTTTGGGCAAGTCCGTGCATGGCTTGTACAAGGCTTGTGCGTGTGGAGGGGTGAAGTCCGTGCATAGTCCATGCACGTGCAGACGGGGTCCGCATAGCTATAGGCCAAGTCAGTGTATGCACATGCAAAGGGGGACAAGGTCTGTGCAAGGGCTGTACAAGGCTTATGCATGCAGGAGGACCAACTCCGTGCAGGTTTGCACGATGTTGGAGATGCAAAGGGGATGAAGTCCATGCATGGTTTGCATGGGATTGCAATTGCACGGGGTTGAAGCCATGAGGGGATGAGTGCACTGGGGAAGGCTGTGAATGTGCCGTTGAAGGACTAGAAGGGCATGTCGATGAAGAGGGTGTACCGGCAAGGGAGGTGTACTGGGGGAGGGTGAGCTAGCAAGTGTGTCGACGAAGGAGAGGGCAGCCTGTACCAGTGAAGGGCCTAGCGACAGTAAAAAAAGGGGGGGTGCACTACTCAAGGAGTGTGCCGACGAAGGGCAAGGAAGAGTGTGCCAGCAAAGGGGGGCTAAGGGCATGCTGTGGGAGAGTTTAGGAGCGTGCCGACGAACGGGGTTTTGAATGTGACGGGGAAGACCTAGGGGTGTATCGGTGAAGGTTTAAAGGCAAAGGGGTGGACTAAAGGGTGTGTCGGTGAAGGGGACAGTGGTCTGCACCAGTGAAGGGCCCACTCTTGCTCATCCCTCTTAAGGAAAGTAGACTTTCTTGGATCTGCAGTCAACCACGGCACGATATTGCTCTAACCAGTCCATGCCTAGAATCGCATCGGAATCGGCCAACTGCAGCTCATACAACTTCGCTGGCAACTGCCGGTCACTGAAGACAACAGGAGAATCTTCCAGGCAAAATAGAGTGGACATAAAATCTCCAGATGGTAACTCAACGAGCAGTTCACAGGGTGACTCGGTTACTGGCTCCTCGAGACAAGCAAGAAAATCTTCGAAAATAAATGAATGAGTGGCACATGAATCGAATAGAACACGAGCTGAACGACCAACAATCGAAACTGTACCTTCTACGAGATTGGACGCAATGGCTTCTGCACGAGTGATATGAGTAATCCAGCTCCTCAGCTTCTGGCTAGAGGTTGCAGAAGATTGCTGGGAAGAAGTAGGAACTTGCAAATATGATGGCTGAGATAGAGGTGGTGTAGGAAGACGAAATGGAGACTGCTGCGGCTGCGTAACCTGCGAGAACTGCGCCAGCACCGACTTCATCAGGTAATCTCGAACAACGTAACCCAACTGATCACAGCGATAACAAACGACTGGCAAGGAGCATGGTACACCGGGATGGCTGCCACCACACCTCGAACATGGTCTCAGCTGACTCACGGGAAACTCTCGATGCTGTTGAAAAGGAGAAACAGACTGCTGGACCGAATCAGAAGACATCGATTGCTGCTGCACAAAACCCGAAGATGCTTGACGGTTAAAACGCTTCTTGGACTTTCTAAACATCCGCCTCGAAAGACCACCATGAGTAGGCACGACAGACGGAACTCCAGGCGCTGACGGCTGAAAAGACTGCTGGAATGGCATAACCGACTGAGCAACACTGGACTGAGAGAACCCTACAGACCTCGCCAAATCGAGTTCAACCGCGACTGCTGCCTGATATGAATCGTCCATGACAATCACACGGGTAGCAAGAAGCGGCACTCTCAATTTGACTCTCAAACCTCGGAGAAACTACTCGGTCTTTAAGGCTTCATCAGCAATAATATGCGGCGCATACCAACCCAACTCGATGAACTTGTTCCGATACTGTAGCACGATCATTGCACGCTGAACTAGATCTAGAAATTGGTGCATCTTATCCATGCGAAGACAGGCCAGACTGTAAGTGCGCTCAAAGGTAGTCACGAACTCTGCCCAGGTCCCTCAAGATTTTAAAATTATAAATACGCCCATTAAATTTTAATAATTTTTTAAAAAATTCAAATAAATGTCTAACTAAGGCCTAAAAATTCGTAAAAATAGCCGAAATGATCCTGGCGAAGAATACAATGCAACTACAGTGACCACGAGTCGAGGAACTGAAGAATAAATGGGTCAAAGTGTTCTCGACTCGAGAGCTACAAAAGTAGTCCGAAACTCTTCTAAAAGGATCAAAAAATCCAAGAAAGATCTAGCAGGACCCAATAAAGATCCGCCAAAGATCTGGGGTGTTATAGCTAGAGGTAGTGCTGAGCTAGGCCACTCGGGGCGAGAGGAGGTGGAACGATCTCGAGTAGAGGCTGCAGGGCTGAGGAGCGAGCTGGGGCAGTCCCGGCTGCAGGTCGTCAAGCTAAAGGGCATAGTGGTGGGATTGAAGGAAGCCCTCCGACTATTGGGCAAGAGGTCAGAGCCCAGCAGGACCCCGAGCGGTGCGCATAGTAGTGCATATAGGGGCTACCTTATCGGCTCCTTCGGCTACCAGAGGAACAAGGAGGAGAAGTGACAGTGACACCGTGAGGAGGGGAGTATAGCCATGGACCCACCAAGGAAGTGCCACAAGGGTACCAGTGACAGCGGGGGTCCAAGACAGGGACATGCTTGATAGACACCTTACCCTTTTCTTATTTTCTCTGTCTCCTTTATGTATGGGACACATGTATGTATATGCTTTTCACATAATGAACATGATCCTTTTGTTTGAAAAAATGCAAATGTGTGTATGCGGACACTAACTAAATTGTCCTAACCATGACTTCTAAGAATAACAGAGAAAGAGAGAGAGATGCGGGTTTTGGCATGATTATCAGAGAGAAGGGACTCGGGGGGGAAAACACACAGGATAGATGAGAGAGGCGGTCACATCAGGGTCGCTACCCCCTAGGTGGCAGTCCCACGATAGGCCGCTAAAGGGTAGACAAACACCAATTGAGAGAAGCAAGAAAATAGTCCTAATGAGACCGTAAAGGGAGGTAAATGGTCATAACGTGACAGTTAGGGGAATGAGAGAGAAGGTGATGAAGAAAGGGAAGAAACGGCCATCGGGCGATCGCTACCTCGCTTAGCGGTCATGTGATAGACCCCATGGATGAGGATAGAGTTGAACCCGAGCGGGACTCTCTGGGAGAGTCCTAATGCACTGATAACAATGCCCATACCGTGCTAAAGCCCATTCCAACTCAAATTGAGGCATCCCAGCCCTGATCCTAATGCAACAGGACTAGAAATCTAAGCCCTATAACTAGGAATGCACCATGAACTCGTAGCTCACAGAAAACCCTCCCTTTAAGCCTTGAAATCCTTAGAAACAACACCCAAATCATCATGAAGAGATCCTTTGAAGCTAGCGCCACAGGTGAGGGTGCGAAACAATGGGCCAAGACCGGCTAAGAAGGAGCATGGAGTGCTGCAGCGGCTGACCTCCATCCCCAAGCACCTGAGCACCAGCTCTTCAAGAGAGATAAGTTAAAGTAATAATGTTTAATTTTCATTAATTTTCTCAAATTCTTATATTTCCTCTCTTCTTCTTCTCTCTTTCTTTCTTTCTTCTTTGTTCCTCTAGCTCCTTCCTGGCCCATGACGATACTCTAGTCTGAAGTGGGTGACTCCTATGATAAGGGGACTTCCCTTACTGGTCATTTCCATATTAAGAGCTTGGCACCTTCACTCATTACTTGTCTTAGCCAAAAATTTTCAGAAAATCTCCTTTGATTGGCATAGCATCTCAGGTTTGGTGGAGTTATGGCACCCCCAAACACACACCTTTGTCTTCCCAACTTTTGAAGCCACTATCCTTATAGAGGAGATTGAGACATACTTAGCCCTCCCTAGGACTAAGGTGGGAGATGAAGACCTAGTGTGTCACACAGTTGATCCTATAGACCCTTCACTCATCTTGGGGGAGTTCATACCCAATCCAAAAGATGTTATAACCATGATTAGCCCTCGCCACATCCATTTGATCTCCATGGCCCAATGGATCACCACCCATTGCAAAAATAAGTGTGGGTGGAATGTGGCCATAGCCAAGGCTACTTCCATTTGCTTGTGTGGGGTTTTACTCTTCTCTACCACCGACCACCTATTGGACATTCCAAACATTAGTGTCATTAGCGGGTTGTGGTGGAGTTTGTCTATCTCCCAAGCCATCCTTTCTTACCCTTATGAGGGTCTTAGCTCAGTTTCTCTTGGGGGCCTGTTTTTGGGTCTATGATAGTCTTTGAGTGTTGGATGGGGATTAGATTGAAGTTTCTACCCAAGGAGGATGTGCCATCAGCGAGCTGCATCTTGGGAGCCACCCACTCTTATTCATTGGAGGTGCATCTGGTTTTCCTCAATAGGTTGAATGCCAAACTACGGATAAGAAGACAAGGGACGATTGGTGACTCTTCCTTAACACCTTGCCACTTGACAAATTCGTGATGCGACCACAGGCCTTGCAGGGCACTACCCTTAGACTACCCCGGTGGCTAGGACTGGACTTCCAACTAGTGGGGAACACTACCTTGGCACTCTACAACCCCCACCAATGCTACTTACAAGTTGGACTTCCCCGCATCATGGTTCCAGCACTATCACACTTCCCTCCCCTTCAAGCTAGAAAAATCGGGACCGAGGAGGATGAGCAGGCTGCACAAAGCGTTCTGACCATGTGGGAGATCAGTCGAGTCCGTACCTTGCAGGCATAGGTGACAGAGGAGGAGAATTACAGAGCTTACGTGAAAGAACTACGCAAGATCCAGCCTCACGAGGATGTGAAATTGAATGTACTTTGAATTCATGATCACGATGTACTGAGATTGACTAAGAGAATGATGTATTTTGAACCTTGAAATGAATGAATAAATGATTGGTTGAAAGAATTATTGTGAGATTATTTGCTTTGGCTTGAATGTTCAGACTTAATAGGGTTCTCAAATTGGAAAACGGTCCATGAAAGGACCTCTAGGATAGCTTAACAATCTGGCGACAAACCGCAAGAGGAAGGGGGCACAGGAAAACTGTCTTTTGGCTCTCGGGTAAGGAATACGGTCGCCGCATGATCGTCAGGAAGAGCTTAGCAGTCTAACAAAAGACCGCAAAGGGGAAGGAATAGGGAACCTGTAAATTCTAGTCCTCGGGTGAGGAATACGGTCATAAACTGGCCGCCAGATGACCCTAACTGTATGACATAAGACCGCAAGGGAAAGAGAACAAGGAAATCAGTGAGCTCTGGAATCTGGGGCATTATAATCCACTTTTGCGCACACTAAAATAAAGAAAACAAGTTAGTACCACTCTTAGGCTCAACCCCTTGCCTAAAGCAAGTTAGAAACGACCAATCCTTGATATTTGGTTAAGGGGTGGAGCCTTATTAAATAGGCAAAGATATATTCAATTCCTAGGAAACCCAAGTCCAAGGATAGGTTTAAACTTTACCCGGTGAGATTGGGTAGAACCAAGGGTTAAGTTAAATTAGAACTAGAACCTTTGGACATAATCATATACTAATATAGTTATTGTAATTGTAGGACCATGGCCGCAGAACGTGCACAGTGGCGTGATATGCAGAGGACCGTCCAGGGTCTTACACAAGCACTCCAACAAGTTGCACAAGGAGGTGCACACCGTGGAGCTAGAAACCTCCACCAAAGTTTTCGTAACATGAACCCTCCTAAGTTCATGGGATCCACTGATCCGGATGATACTAAGCACTGGCTCAGAGAGACCGAGTGTATCTTTAGAGTTATGCAATGCACGGACCAGGAAAAGGTCTTATTAGCAACATTCCAACTAGAAAGAGATGCCCGATGCTGGTGGGTGTCGGTGGAAGCCACATTAGAGCAGGACCAAGTTACATGGGAAGAATTTGTGGAACATTTTAATAATAAGTATTTTTCTGATCGACTTCAGGAAAAGAAAGCCTCCGAATTCGCCGCACTCAAGCAAAGGTCATTATCGGTGGCTGAATACGAGGCACAGTTCTTAAGATTATCTCGAAATGCTAAACACTTAGTCAGTACCGAGAAGATGAAAGCAAGAAGATTCTTGATTAGGCTCAGGCCCCAATGTATTACCCAACTGGCGCCGATGGACTTACAAGTCTATTTGGAGATGGTACGATGAGCCCAATTACTAGAGGATGCCACAAAACTATCAGATAGGATCCGTGGGAGAGACAAGAAGGAGCATGTTACTAGCTCTGGTTCATTCAAACCCAGCTTTAATAAGAAGAGGCCGAGTAATGGAGGAGAGTCTTCCCAGGAGAAGAAAGAAAAGAAGATCAACAAGCCATACTCCATCACCACCACACCTTCCAAAGTGGTGTGTGAACATTGTGACAAGGCCGGACACAAGGCCGATGAAAGTTGGAGGAAACTTAGAGCTTGTCTCCGTTATGGGAGCCGTGATCATCAGATTCTCGATTGTCCATTACTTAATGACCAAGCCAGTGATGGGAAGCACCCAGTGACAAAGAATGCACGTCTCCAGGCTATTAAGGCGGCAGATCAGGACAAAGGCGGACTAGTGGAAGGTATACTGAAAGTTTGTTCCAAGTCTACGCACATCTTATTTGATAGGCTTGCTGGCCCGAAGTTGATGTAGGCCTGTCTCGAAGAGGCGCATCCATCTGAGTTGTCGTTGATTGACTGTTATGTTGTGATAGTCGAAGACTGACATTGGCCGACCCTTGAGGGTGCATTGGCCAAAAGTTGTTATGTCGGCTGACCACGCCGAGGTATGTCGCCGAATGTGCTGAGGTGTTAGCTGACCGCTGAGGTATGTCGCCGAATATGTTGATGTGTCGGCTGACCGCTGAGGTGTGTAGCCGAACATGTTGAGGTGCCGGCTGACCGCTGAGGTATGTCGCCGAATGTGTTGAGGTGTCGGATGACCGCTGAGGTATGTTGCCGAATGTTGAAGCTGGCTAATCGTTGAATTGTGATAGTCAGAGTTGATGTAGATCAACCCTTAGGGCGTGTTGGTCTGGGTTGATGTCGGCCGTGCACGAGTTGAGGCGGACACCATCCAGTGCAGATTCGAGCATAGCACTACCTTCAGAGTTTCTCGGCCCTTGGGATGAAGTGGCCGAATGGTCTTCAACTTGGTGTAGGATTGCTAGATGCATGTATGTGGTCTCCCTTGGGACGCTTGGATGATTGAGCTTGCATCTTTATGGGAGGAGTTCGCCCGCCTCTACACTGTTCAGGAGCGGAGGCGGGGGACTCAGCTAATGATGCAGCAGGAGGAGCAACAGCTTTGCAACTTCAGGCGGCCTAGGCTGAGGTGGGCGCCCAGGTCGAGACTGCTTGCGAGCGTGGGCAGGTGGCATCCCACGGAGTGGAGGAGCTTTTGGAGAGGTCCGGGGGACCGAGGAGCGCAGTCTTGCGCGTGCCGATGTAGACTCTTCGCCGTAGGCTTGAGGGACTTCAGGAGCTTTTGCGAGAGGTCCAAGAGACCGAGGAGCGCAGTCTTGCGCGTGCCGATGTGGACTCTTCGTCGTAGGCTTCAGGGGCTCCAGGAGGAAGCTCTTCAGAGTGAGACTCGCCTTGCTGAGCTGAGGAGGAGCGAGTCCAGTGCATGAGTTTTCTCGAATAATGGACAGAGCTTAGTAGCATTCGCTTCTCTCCTCTTGCATGTATGCTTTTTTTCTTTTTTTATCACTTTACCAGCCCTACTGCCCTTTCGGGTTTTCGCCAGGACTGGCCCCCTTTAGCTTTTTCCAGTGCGCCCTTGCGGGTTTTCACACTGAGGGGTACCCATTTTTAATGATCCCTGCTATTACACTTACTACTCTCCACGCAGGGAGGGGATCACGGGGATGGGCAAACCATTACATGCACTACCCTCGCACAGGAGGGGGGAACAAGGGGAGGGGCAACCACACTGCCAATTTGTGCTTGCTTGTCCCACAGCGTACGCCTAGCTCGAACGTCCAATCGTGGTGCTGTGAACGCCTGGATGAAGCCTGGGGGATGCTGAAGGACGCCTGAAAGTTTGACGCCGAGTCGATGTCACTGGAAGGTGGAGGAGGTCACAGCCGATGGCCTGTGCAGTTCTACCTCACAGGACTAGATGGCGCGATCGTGGTGCATCAACAGGTACGCTCGCTGTAGAACTCCAAAAGTGAAGGGACCAACTCATGGGCATAGCAGACAGGGATCGCTACGAACACTCAAAATCTGGCAGCCGTCAGATCACCTCTTCGGTCGTGGTTGCCAAAATGGTCGGCATCAGGTTCCTGGGCAAACAGCCAGACAGGTTGACGATGGCTGTGGTGGAATTATCGGTGCTGAAGTCAGAACAAGACGAAACCACCTGGGTTGGTTTCGTCTCGTCGAGGGGCACAACTTTGGTGAAGACACCTTGGGCCGAAAACTAGTAGAGGAAGGCGTGCCAAGGCTGATGAGTCTGTCACAGGTTCTGGGCGGACTGGGTCGCACTAGTCAGGCGTAGTCGTAGGAGAACGGACGCCCCGGGCTGTGCTGACGTCAAAAATGGACGGGACAACCTCTGGATTGACGGTGACTCGAAGAGGAAGAACTCTTATGAAGAGAGTTCGGGCTGACTCACACTGTAGAAGACGGTGTAGTCGCTACCAAATGGTGCTCAGGTGCAGGTCTGAATCTAGCGCAGTTGCACGAAAACAGTAGTCGCAATTGGTGCTGAAGTCGAAATGGGGCAGGACCACTTATGGAGCGAAGCCATCTCGAAGCAGCACGACGTTTTTGAAGAGTGCAGACACTGGTTCGCATTGTCTGGGGGCGTGGCAGAGCATGCAATCTGGACCTCAGGTTTAGTTCGAGTCTGCAAGCCACAGGGTCGATGTAGCTCCAACGCAAGGCCAAGGAAGACGACGAGGCAGACTCCGCGTGGCTGGGAGTGAGCTTGAGTGTTGCTGGAGATGTGAAACACAGTGGGAGGTGGCTGGAAGAGGGCTGGGGCGTGAGGGGGCTATTGTGATGCTGGCAGGGAAACACTTCATCTGGTGGAGGACCTTCCGGTCAGCTCGAGCTCGAGCATCCTCCAGTGATGGTAGTATGTCGGGCTGGATCTGTGGTGAGCTACCGCGCCACTCCTCATTGGGGAGTTGCGCCGCCTTACCCTTGTTACTGGGGTTGGGCTTACTGTGGTCAGCCACAGACTCTTGGAAGAGGGAGGCCAATCATGGCTCTTCCGAGGGTGGCTGGAGGGCTGGTCCGTCCTTGCCTGAAGACCCTGCTGATTCTGAAGGATAGGTCGGGACTGGAGCTGGGACTAGAATGTTGGCGGCGATCTCCTCAGTGCCAGCTAGGTCGAAGATGCTGGGTTGCCCCCGGATCTCCACCAGTGGGATCGGGGCAGGTTGTTCTCCTCGGAGGAGGATGACTCGTTCAGGATCGAAGGGAGACAGGCAGAGAGACAGCTCATGGATTCTTCCGCGACCTCTACCAAGTCCATGACCACGGCCTTGGCCACTGCCAGTGTGTTCTGAGACTGGTTGTAGTATGAGTGGAGTCGTAGCCCTTTGTCTAGTTCTGGATGCCATCCGCTCACCTCGCCCGGAGGCGTTGATGTTGTCTAGAGGTAGGATAGCCACCATGTTGCAAGTACAACCACGAAGCATCTGTTCCAACTGTTCCACCGTGAGATCCTTGTCCTTATACAAAAAGGAGAGCTCTTCTGGGATGCGGAGAGTTTCGTCTTCCTTGACCTTCTAGATCATTTCTTGGACCCAGTCTCTGAGGCGAGCACGCTTCTGCATGTCTTCCCATGGGATCTAGCTATCAAGTGGGATTGGGCAGATAGGGTGGAGAGGAATGTATTCTTCCAAGTTGTCGATGAGTCGCTGTAACCTATGGAGAGGCGTCAGCTCTGTTGGGGACTGTAAGGCAGCCGCTTGTTCGACTTGCTTCTTGAGTCACCTCTTGAGGTTCTTCCATCTATTCCTCTCTTGTTTCTTAGCGATGGTCATCTCCAGGGGAGTAGGAGGAGGAGGCAGTAGAACTGGGGTTGACAGGTCCGCACGGGGATGATGTCAAGCCGATGGGTTTGTAGGGCAAGCTCGGTGACTCCTCTTTGCCCGGATCTAAATTCAGGCACCTTCCAATTATTGTAGTTAAAAGGTTGCGTCGATCGCCTGCTCGATAACTTTGAGTGGTAGTTGACCACTAGAAGAAGGAGAGCAGCTGCATCCGCCACACACTGCGTCTCAAGTAACTCGCTGTCTGGCTAACGACTCGTGAGAGGCGTAACAGTACCGAACCAAGAACTAGTTAGACTAACACTTGCTAGTGTCAGTCCATGCCTCTGATCACGTGTGCACACACTGACCCATCGCCCTGAGCCAGGCCTCTAGCTAGTTTTTCCCCCCGATAGGACGCTACCGACTATGCGAGAGGGCCCACGGAAACTAGCTTATAAACCGTATATCGAGATCGCTCCGCCACCTTTCCCAGGGGGGCCGACAGGAAGGTCGTCGGGCTACGACTAGTGACTCCATCGCTAGGAAAGAGAAGAACACTCTATTGGAATGTACACCTTAACCCTGGCACCTAGGAAACACGAAATGCATTAAGGAATGAATATGCAATACTATGGAACATGCAGAGGATATAACGCGCCTACGCAGTGCCGTTACAACATATGATGGATCAAGGGAGGTGAGCTACATGACCTGTGACGCACCCCTTGGGTCTGTTACACTCACCCGAGTGATGCAAGGAATACAAGCATACAGACACACACAGGCTGTAACGCACCAAGGATGGGGCATTACAGTAACGTAACGTGCCTCCCATGGCCCGTTACGCTCACCAGTTACTCAGAAAATATAACGCACCAAGGTAGGTGCGCTATATAACCCTAACACACTAGGACCGGTCCGTCAAGGGCACCAGAATGCCTAGGAATCCATAGCCGAATAGAAACATAACGCACCAAGGCAGGTGCGCTACGTGATTATAACGCATGGGTTCAGGCCCGTTAAAGGCACCCGAACACATAAAAATCACAGAAATCCACAGTTTCATGCATGATATAACGCACCAGAGCCGGGGCGTTATATGACTATAACAGACCTACGATGCACCGCTACACTAACCGCCTTACTAGGTCAACGGTCAAATGACTGGTCAAAGGTCAATTAACAGACCAGGGGTCATCCGTTAAACTTTAGGTAACGCACCTCTTCAGGCACGTCAGGGGACTGTAACGCATCGAGGCTGGCGCGTTACACCCTCTGGGTCTCCAGATTACGAAGCCCGGAACCATACCCCCTCCCGATCGACCGAAATCGACGGGAAACGCGGAAAAATACGCGTCTAAACTACCCTACCAAGTCATA
The DNA here is from genome assembly GCA_024336825.1 of Amorphophallus titanum. NCBI lineage: Eukaryota > Viridiplantae > Streptophyta > Magnoliopsida > Alismatales > Araceae > Amorphophallus > Amorphophallus titanum. The sequence goes on from JANBPO010006761.1 coordinate 705,302, forward strand.
ACAACATTTGAGTCTGTACTCACATGGAGAGTTGGGCACTCTTTGCTGGAAGCCTCCGGTGTCAGGTCTACCTTATATTTGCCTCCGCACAAGGGGCAGACAGCTACGTTAACGCAGTTGCCCAAGCTCTTCACTTTAAAAGGGGAGCCCCCATGGGCTGACACTCTGAATCTGTCAAGGGCCCACACACAAGAAACTTGCTCTATCAATGCTCCCCATGTTTGTTTTACAACAATTAATGCCACGGATAAAGGTGAAGGGGCAATGACGTCACAAACTATTCACCTGAGAAAGGCCAGGTCTTCTACACGGTGGGCTCATTACATCAAAAGATGTCCAAGAGGTCGAGCTAAGCCATTGCACCATCAGATATTGTTCGCCAAGAAGAACAGGAAGGTCAAGATCCAAGGAATGCATAGTGGGTGCCCCGTTAGGCCACCCTCTTCTTGTTCTCCTTCATCTCCATTCATCTTTTTAAGCTCTTCCCTTTGGATCATCTATCTCCCTCCTCCTAAGACAGTACTCTCCTCCCTCTTGAATCATATCTGTCATTCTCAAACTCCCATTCAATTTGATTCCTCTTCCCGATTCTCTGACCATCTTCTTCAGCCATCATTTCGTCGTTATTCTTCCTTTTCAGGGGAATTCACTAATTGTCCCGGATCCATGCCATCATCCCAACATCTGATCACTCCAGACTCCATGAGTCATTCATCCAACTCATTTGCTTTTCAAGGGCCTTCGAACCCTTCTTCCACCATTCTTTGGGATTCTCTAAATCCAAAATCTATCATCCATTATTCTTCACCAAATCGCCATCTCCACCCTTTTTCTTGCTGCTCTCGGGGTTTTAGTCCCCGTAACACCCTCTACCTCTGCTTTTTCTGTAGACCTTTATGTTTTCAGGGCTTCATGCCCTAGCAAGGGAGTTCAAGCCCTGCCTCTTTTCCTTTTCCCTTCTTTGTCTGGGTCAGGTCCATCATTCCGTCATGTTGATCTACCTTCAACCTTCATCTCATTCTTTATCCTGCAACTGCCCGAACAACAAATGCTGGCGCTAGGGGCAATATGTTGGCAGCTTCAGGCTGGTAAGGTACAGGTATGATTTAACTGTGTAAGAATGCATTCTTAATTCCCATACTATTCATTTCTGTGCATGAACACGTGAGTCTTTTCAACATAATGGTGAGTAATACAAACAGACGTGGCCAGAGTATATCCGAATTCTAATAAATATAAGTAGAAATAATCAATCTAGCAGGATATCTAAATTATCAGATCAACAGAACAACAGAATATTAGAATAACAGAATTTTCAGAACTCATAGAAATTGCAGTAGAACTGATATAACAGAATAATAGAATGTAATAGATATATAGAATTTTGGTGCAATGCCACACCCAGAATTTTTACCATGGTTTACAGAATGGACTTCCGTCCTACCTGACATTGATAGTCGTGAACCCACAGCCCTTAAATATTTCAGAATCAGAAATGGCCAAAACAGAGTCATAGGGTTATGTTCTTGAAATATTGACAAGAAATTTCCCGTTGGGAATAATATGTCATAATGGAATGATCCGTGACATAACAGAGTTTAGGGACAAAAATACATGTAGAGACAATATGTCGATAATTCTTTCACGGAATCCAAGACACGTAAAACTGGGTAAATGGCGTCCATTGCAGGAGCGACAGATTAGAATTAGCGTCCATATCGATGGGCGCTTATTCTAGAAATAAGATATTAGGCACAAGGTAAATAGTGCCCATCAAATAGGGCGCTATTTGTAAATAGCATCTAGTACACTGGACGCAGATTTCAGAAAATGACATTTTCTCAAAAATGCCGGACCATCATTATTTGAGAGCTAGATAGTCATGACGATAAAACGGTGTATAGGTGTTTGGGGTACAACCTACTCGGCTGCCTTGAGAGAATCTAAGGCTAGCGTAGACTTACGAAGGCCTCCATGATGTAATCGCTAGTCTGAAGGAACGGAATGTCCCGCGGAGAGCTCAAACATCACAGAGAGGTAATGGGGTAACAGGTATAAATCTAAGACAGGGACCTCATCTACGGATTGAGGTGAGAGTGTCAAGCGAACCCACGGCGTGGAAAACACTAGAACAGATCAAATAGCGTCTATTATGACAGGTGCTAATTAGATCAGCATCTATCATCACAGCACACACATATTTATATATTTTCATGTTAACAAAACCAGCGTCCTCCCAGGAAGGCACTAATTAACATTTTCTGATAACCAGAATTTTAGAATAACTACAGAATCAGAATGCAAACGGTGTCCATTTAAGAGGACTCTAATTTAATTAAACAAGAATTTACAACTGTCATTTCATTTTTAATAAGCTTAGAAAAGAATAGTAGTTTACTAAATTCATTCTAGCGTGCCTCTAACCGTACGCCCCGATAATTCCGCCTTTGTTCGGGGCGTGACATGAGGTATGTATCACTTCTCCCTCTGGCGATCTCAGAACAACACCGGCCCCTGCTCAGATTCTAGTTTTCCCATTGGAATCAATTTCTGTTCTCGATGCCCCATCGAAATATAGCTGCCAAATAACTGGCTGGGTTTGGCATGCTTCGAGCATTTCTTCATCAGGAAGCTCAGTCTTTAGGAAGGAATCTTCTGACACAGGGTGCACAGCAAAGAAATCAGCCACGACCTGATCCTTTATAGCCCTCTGAGGTATATAAGTAATATCAAACTCCATCAAGATCACTGCCCATTTGCCTAGTCGGCCCTTAAGTGCTGGCTGCGTCAATATGTACTTGAGTGGATCTGCTGCGGATATTAATCTGATCTCATGGGACAGCATGTAGTGCCGGAGCTTTTTACAGTGAAGACCAATGCCAGGCAGGTCTTCTCTATGTGAGTGTAGCTTTCTTCAGTCCTGATCAACCTTCTGCTAAGGTAATACAGGGCTTGCTCCTTTCCTTCTTCATTCATTTGAGCTAGCATTGCCCCCAGCGAGCAATGTATGGCTGCTATATAGAGGATCAGAGGTCTGTCTTTGATTGGTGCCCCCAATACTAGATGGGTCTTGAGATATTCCTTTAGCTTTTCAAAAGCTTCTTGGCATCCATCATCCCAGAGAAATGGTATATCTTTCATCATCAGCATGTGAAAGGGGTGAGATCGACTGGCCAGATTTGAGATGAATCGATAGATGTATGCCAGCCTCCCTTGCAAGGATCTCAGTTCAGATAGATTCTTCGGTGGAGGGAGCTCCTGAATAGCCTTGATCTTGGACGGATCAATTTCAATGCATCTGTGCCGGACAATGAATCCGAGGAATTTTTAACTGGACACACCGAAGGCACATTTCATAGGGTTCATCTTCAGTTCATATTATCGCAGTCTTTGGAATACTACCCTCAGGTCCTGCAGATGATCTTCTTTCTTTCTGGTCTTCACCACTAGGTCATCAATATAGCATTCCACTTTCTTGAAGAGCAGGTCATCAAATATCTTGGTCATGGCTCTTTGATAGGTAGCGCCGGCATTTTTGAGACCGAACGGCATCCTTTTATAGTGAAATATCCCCTTATTTCGGTAATTAATCAAAGGTGTTCCCTCGTATGGGGGATGTAAATGACGTCATGACCTTTATGGCATGGCGGGATGGGGTCCCGACCCGAACCACATAATCGTCTGACGAAGTCAGGTCGAGCGCACCATGGGCTTCCACGAAGCCCAAATAAATCATCACCTCGGTGACTGGCACGCCCACGCACTTAACAAAACCAATAAACGAATAAATCAACTAATCCAATGAAAAGTGCGTCCACAGGTGCCTCCTCACTTTGAGTCGTGGGAGACTTCTGGGGCATTCAGCTAGGTAGAATCTCTAGGATTAGTAATGTTCTACCCATAGCAATGTCTTTGCCTGAAAACTAACATTTGTCATATGTTCACGTGCAGAGATGGTAGAGATGGCAAGGGCCTTTGTCCCCCCTAGGGCCAGAGATGAAGTGGCCCCTTCTATCGGTGAGCAGGGGCCATAAGGAATCTAGGATGGCTTAGGTGAGTGCTAAGCCACCATAGGGAGGGTTGACCTCTCCTTTCCCTACATTTGTTGTACTGAGGTTGTTGACTGGGCTTTTTGTCTTGTCCCCCAGCTGATGACCAGGCAACTACCTTGGAGATGGTCCAAGAGCTAGTTAACACCAGACCAACAGTAGAGCTTCCTTCCTTCGAGGTAGAGCCGGGGGTAGCATGTGGTCTAACAACCCTTGTCACTAGAGTTGTATCTGTGCCGCTGTCACAGCCGCTGATTGAGTTGCCTCTCCCTCCCTTGCTAGCCGTCGTCTCAGCTTGCATAGTGGGGCTAGTCGGGTCCTCCACCATGGGACCCTCAGGTACATGACTAGAAACTTAGCACATGTGCTGGCTTTCTATATTTCGTCAATACTGAAATTTTTCTAGTATGTGTCATAGGTACCTCATCTCCTTTGGAGGAGGGTGAGCTTCCTTTTGACACTTCTGGAGTTGCAGGCGGGGAACCTGTATCTATGGCTCTGGGTGGCGAAGATGAGGAGATCAAAGATATAGAGGGGATCTCCGATAGAGGCACCTTGACTGGTGAGCTTTATCCAAGGTGTTACGCCTTGGGTTTTTTGGATCTTTTTTCGTGGGTCGTGGATTGTGACTGAGCGGATTTCAGACTTTTATTTTAGATTTTTGAACCACTGGATGACACTTTTGTGAGTCATTTCAGGTCCGTGACGGTGAGTTGATCCTCACTAACCCTTCAGGGGCTTCATCAACCTCTTGGGTGGCGCCTCCAGTACTTGGTGGCAGTAATTCGATACTTGTATCTGGTTATCGGTACCCTGAGCTCTGGAACGTTACAGTTGGTATCAGAGCATGGTTAGGGAAACATGTAAAGAGTTGAAATTGCATGCGCTTGTCTAGAACAAGTCCAGTCGTGTTGTCTGTTGCTGGCTTAGGATGTTTTCTGTGATTACTAATGTATTTTTTCTGTTGTTATATGTTTTAGATGCCGTCCCTTAAATGAAGAGCTCCTGCTCCCCTGGAAGAGAGTGGCAGTATTCCACCTCCAGCCATGCCTACTCCACCAATTGCGCCAATTCCTGTTCCTATTGTGCCAGCTCCGCATGATGACTTACCCGGTGGCTGTGGTAAAGCTCTTAAGGAATTCCTGCTATTCCACCAGCCGACTTATGAGGGTCAGTCAGATCTGGATGCTGCGAGGATTTGGATTGAGGTGACCGAGCACGTGTTTAGATCGATGGAATGTGCAGAGGACGAGAAGGTTATGCTTGCTACTTTTTAGCTTCAGGGCGCAGCATTAATGTGGTGGAATTCATAATGGGAAGTCGTTTTCCATTCTCGACCACTTCATCAGATCACCTAGATAGAGTTCGTGACTACTTTTGAGCCTACCTACAGTCCGACCTGTCCTCGCATGTGTAAGATGCATCAGTTTGTGGATCTGGTGCAGGGTGAGATGACAATGTTGCAATATCGAAACAAGTTCGTAGAATTGGGTCAGTATGCATTGCATATTGTCGCTGATAAAGCCTTAAAGATCGAGCAATTTCTCCGAGGTCTGCGAGCCGAGTTGAGAGTGTCGCTTCTTGCTACCCATGTCAGCATTATGGATGATGCTTATTAGGCAGCAGTTGCGATTGAACTCAATTTTGCAAGATCAGCAGGGTTTTCTCAAGCCAGTGTTGCTGAGTCGATTGTACCATTTCAACAGTCCTATCAGCCGTTAGCACCTAGTGTCCCATCAGTTGTGGTAACTTCTGATGGTCCTTCGAGATGGATGTTTCAGAAATCTAAGAAGCGTTTTCATCGTCAAGCATCTTCAGATTTGGTGCTGCAGCAGTCTGTGTCTTCCGAGTCGGTGCAGCAGTCTGTTCCTCCGTTTCAGCAGCGCCGAGATTTTCAAGTGAGTCTCGACCGGAGTCCAACACGACACTCAAACGGTCACTGGGAGGTAGACTCTCCAGTCAACGAAAAATAACGTCTGAACTAGATGGAGTACAGGGGACCGCCCCTCGTACCAACACCGACTCACGGTGACACAAGCCAAAGTCATCGCGTCCCGGGACCCCTCACGACGCCCCACACCTGGTCCCCACATGATGCCCAGCATCAGTCAGATCACAGGTCCATCATTGGCCACTCACAGATGCACGGCTAACTCACGGTCGTGCGGGGGAGAATGGACGATCCAACCTAGCCGTCCATCACTCCCACGGAAACCAGACTATAACGCGCCTGCCCAATGGCGTTATAGTGCTTAACGGACCAACAAGGGTGCGTTATGTCCCAAGTCACGAAAGCGAACATAACGCACTCCTCTAGGGACGTTATGTACATATCGGACCAGACATGGTGCGTTATGTCACGGAGTGAAACAGACTATAACGCACTCCTCTAGGGGCGTTATAGGCATTAACGGACCACCTCAGGTGCGTTAAGTGGAAGGTAAGGGCGTTAAGCATAACGCACCTTCCCTGGGGCGTCACGTGGTCATAACGGACCTCCCTAGGCGCATTATGTGACCAGGACCCTCAACGATCAAAACCCAACGGTCGGAAACCCATAACGCACCGGCACCGGGGCATTATGTCTGACATGGCCGTCAGTCGCGGGACCGTTAAGCCCACGAAGACCAGACTCGAATCGTGCGAAGCATAATGCACCTGCCTGGGCGCATTCTGCTCATGACGGTTACTGGAATGACCGCTATATCGTCCCGACGGTGAAACGGCGAACTAAACCCAAAAACGTCGACCACGCACGCATACCTCCACGGGAGGGGGGGAAAATCAAGGGGGAAGCTCCCTAATAGCCCTAGGCATGATTCTACGGCCTCGGATCGGCCAAAAACGCGGTGAATCGCTAGATCAGGCGATCACTCCCCAAGGCATGGTTTTGCACTAACCTGCTCAAAAACACCCCTCTCGGCCTCACGACGGGATAGAAACAATGGAAATGAAACGCGGGGAGCTAGGGAACGTCACCCTACCTCAATGGAGCGAATGCTCCGCCGAATCGGTGCCGAAATCGCGAAGAATGCCTTGAAAACTCTCGTTCCTTCCACGAAACCCCACGATCTTCACGCTGCCTCGATCACCACATCGTCCCCGCCGTCGCCGTGCCGTCACCCCGTGCCGTCTGCAGCCGGTGGGAGCTCGCCGCGGTCATCACCGGTCGAAGGGAGGAGAGGAGAGGGTGCTCACGGTGGGAGGAAGAAGAAGAATAAGAATAATGAAAAGAAACGGGATATTTATAGAAAACCTAAAATTTTAGAAAAATATTAAAAAATAAAAAATTATGTTTTCACGATCCTCGGAATGCACCGATCGCAACGGTACCACTCACGCCTGAATGAACGACTCGGTTCGTCAGCAGCGGAGTTCTACAGGATTTGCCAAAAATCGGTTCGGGAATCGAAAAAACACGCGGAAAAGTCACGGAACGCCTCCGGGCCTCCGAAATGACCCCGGATCATTCCGATCCGATCACGAAAGATGTCTGGAATGTAATTTTGGACACAACAGAGCTGGACACTACAAGAAAATAGATTCGGGACCCAAAAATAAGGATCCGAAAGGTCTGAGATATTACACTAGGTGAGCACCGCGTCAGTGCGTTGACGTGCTTTGTGTGTTGGCCATGTTCTAATGACATCACGACCCTCAGTAGGGGCGCATTAATCATCACAACGCAGGCTATAGGCACATTAATGCTTTTCCTTTTCTGTGTCTTATTCGAGTCGTCTCGAGCTCTGGTGAACCCAGGATTCAATGCCTTGTTGACCTTTGGCTCGATGGATGCCTTGGGTGCCCCGTAAGAGCCATATATGTGTCAAGGGATCTCGGAAGAGTGGCTTTATCCCTATCTATATGTAGTATTTCTTTCGTGTTAGTTGGCTTGGCTTCAATCCCTTGGTTAGCCCATTGTACATTGATGTCGTGGACGTCCTATGAGGGCTGTGATCGTGTTATAGGGTGCTCAAAAGTGCCATGGTATCGAGTAGTGTTTTGTGCATTTCGAGGGTCATTATGGTTTTTGGTCAACCCAGTTGTGACCTAGTGGTTGACACGTGACCTCATAAGTGTCTCGGCTATCCTGTGAGGATCGAGACTCTAGTTTTGGACACTTGGAGGTATCATATTGTCTCGATTAGTGTGCCTATGTAGTCTAAGGGGTTGATGTTCTCTCATGTTCTGTGGTTTGTATTATGCAGAATTGTGAGTCCTATGTGCAGTATAGGGGCTGAGGACTTGTGTTTTATTGTGATTTGGCTTAGGGACAAGGCTGATTAACGGTATGTTACCATGATGTGCTACGATCTTGACCCGAGTCATGTGACTCAAGGATCGTTGTGTGCAGGTCTAGTTGTCTGTTCTGAGTCAGGCAGTTGGTCTGTGTGTTGCCTTATGTTTCATAGTACATGTGACAGCAGAGTGTTTACCCTGTCCGTACTTCATTATTTTTAGTCTCTGTGTCTAGTGAGCCCCCACTAGTCGTAGCTTGATGACACTTCAGCATGTCGGCCCACCTGGGAGTGGTGGCAGGGTGAGTTCCCAAGAGATGATTTTTAGGCTAGTTTTCGTGGGCCCCCTTTATTTACAGTAGCGTCCTACTGGGGGGGAACTAGCTAGAGGCCTGGCTCAAGGCATTGGACTTGTGTGTGCACACGTGGTCTGGGGCGTTTGGATGAGTGCCGACGGGTGTGACCTTAACTAGTCACTCGTTACTGTTGTTCCTTGTACTTGGTACAGTGTCTCAGTCACCGCGTTCGAGGTGTGTGAGACGCTTGAGGTACAGTGTAAGACGTCAGTGGACATATCTGACTTTGCTTCTCGTGAGGAGGTACTTCTGTCATAGGACGTTGACTCTTGTAATTCTCGTGATTCGTGTGATTTTCTTATGCAGCATGAGTTCCTTCACGTGGTGCTTTGGGAAGCATGTGTCTGGCTTCACCGTAGTCAGTGTAGCGTACACGACGGTGAGGTCATGTGTGTGTTGGTGTTTTAGGTGGTGTGTTTCCCCACGTCTGAGAGGTCGTGATGTGAAGCCTACACGTCTGTTGTAGCAGGACGTGTTCTGGCAATGTAATCAGAGTGTCTTGTGATTAGTGTGGAAACTCCCTACCATGTGTTTGGGAAGTTGTGCCTTTACCGATTAGGAGTAGTTTAGAGGGCCGAGGTCTTATCGGCTGTTGTGGTTTGTTCTGTACAGCTTTCCTCTCTACTTCTACTGTTGTGTTACTCCTGCTTCTGCTGTTACTCTTGTTGTTGTTACTGCTATTACCACTTTGGTTTCTTGGTGGGGATCTACGGGACCCCTACTGAGCCAGTGACAC
>JANBPO010006765.1:0-20071 GCA_024336825.1 Amorphophallus titanum
ATAGGCTATAACGGTCCCACGATAGACTGTTATAGTTCGTCATTTTTCATCTTTTGAGGTCATGGAGCATAACGGACTCAGCCTGGTCTGTTATTTGAGTATAACGCCCCTACCTAGGCACGTTATTTTTGAGACCTACTACTGTGTCAGACCCTCGATGACCGTGCTTCCTTGAAGACCGTGTCAGTCGGTTAGGCATAACAGACGCCTCCTTGTGCGTTATGATCAGATAACGCCCCGATGCAGGTCCGTTATGGTGTGTTTGACAGATGTTTGACTGGGTATGGCAGTTGATATAACACGCCTAACCCTGTGCGTCATGTGGCTATGACGGACTCATTATGGTCCGTTATATGCTTCTTGTCCGTATTAGTGTTTCGGGTCCGTTGGCTTTAACGCGCCTATTGTAGTGCGTTAAGCTGGTATAACGCGCCTATGGAGGTCCGTTATATTCTTCTTCATTTGTGTCTTTGTCTGTTGGCCGTAACGCCCCTGTCCTGGTGCGTTATGCTGATATAACACCCCTGTCTTAGTGCATTATATTGTCTGTATCAGAGTTTTGGGTCTGTCTGTCATAATGCCCCTTCTATGGTCCGATATAGCAGGTAATGCCCCTATGCTAGTGCGTTATAGTCTTGTTGTGGCCGTGATGGTCCTTGTTCTATTCTGTGTGTTGGTCTGTCTTTGGTCGTGTTCTAGGGCAGCGTCTATCTGTTGGTGGTTGTCTGGATCAGTCGGTTTAGGTGACTGGGTGTGGTCTTTTCCTTGACTACGATAGTACCCTAACGACTCAATCTAGAACTCCCAGTGTCCTTGTCTCTGGTTGCGTAGCGGCTACTCCTTGACTGCTGGTTTCATCTAGTGGTCGAGTGATGGTTCGCTTTACCCAGAGTGTTGTCGTTGTCCACCGCTCCAGTTTTTGTTTATGCATGCAGTGTGTGTGTCGGTATGTGTCGTCATTATCGGGTTCCAGTCAACTCGTGGTCACCCAGCAGTTGACAGGTAGCCTTGTTGTGTCTCGACTGCGTTGTCCAATTTGAGACCATGTTTCTGGATGTCTCAAGGTATTATTTTACCTCGACTTACGTGTCTAGGTGTGCTGAGGGTGCTCAGTGTCCCCTCAGGTCTCCGTGTGTCATTTTCTTGGAGCGTCATTTTCCCTGGCTTAGGATTAGACCGATTGGCGGCTCTAAACTCTATGCTTTCTAATATGCTTTTATGGTTATGATGCACTGACATTTGACTTCCTATATGCAGCTCGACCCCCAAGGGCTGATCGCCGAGCTCCAGGGCCTCCTCCACTCCACCGTCTAGGAGCGAGACGAGCTCCGACAGGCGTTGGACCTCCTGGTGAGTTTACTAAACCTTAGACTTAATATGCATATGCTTATGTTGTTGACTGATCCAGACTTCTAAAATGCGGTGACCCGAGGCAGCCCAGCGTCGGGGAGCTGATGCTTCTTCCTCCTCCTCCAGACACCTGCGGATTATGCCGAGCGAGATGCGGAGTTTAGCAGGATGGTGGTACCGACCGAGGCGGTCGAGGTGGCACTCGCTGAGAGGGTAAGTAGACACTGCGCTTTCCAAGTTGGTCAAGATTATGCAATGCAATTGACTAACCATGATGCGTGTACATGCAGACGACTGAGCTGACCCAGCTTAGAGAGGAGACAGAGCGGAGTCGTCCGACAGATGTGGTCGAGATGGCGCTCCTCCGTGCGGAGTTAGAGCGACTCCGGGCTGGTGCTGCAGATATGGAGCGCTACCGAGCCGAGGTAGAGTGAGCCCGACTCCAGGTGGCGAGGCTGGAGGGTGCGGTGGAGACCTATGAGCTGATGAGCCAGAGGTCGGAGAGCAGTGGAGCTCTGAGCGGTGCGCTCAGTAAACACGACACCCACAGCTCCTACCGGGGCTACTTCACGAGCTCCTCCGGTCATCGGAGGAACAAGGATGAGGAGCGGCGCTAGCGGCACCGGGAGGAGGCCAGCTCTGTGATGGCCCCACCATTGAAGAGGCACGTGGGGATAAGTGACAGTGGGGCCCCTGAGGAATAGGCCAAAAGTACCCGGATGTTACTCATGTGCATATGATATGATAGTGATATGACATGCTTTTTTTGGTTTTCTTTTGCAAATGAATGTTATGTGTGAATGTATGAATGCTTGATGCTAACTGACTAACAATAACTCCTACACTGACATGAGAGAGTGAGAGAGAGGGACGGACAAAAGACCTTGAGTGATGATGCAAGGAAGGCAAAACCAAGGCACATAGGTATAAACGGTCATACAAACGGTCGCTCTAGAGTACAGATGGTATCAAAGTCGACTGCAGAGGCTTGTTCGGCCATGGGCCCAAAGAAGGTTGTAAGCGGTCCCATGCAAGGATATAAATGCAAACCTAAAGGACACAAAGGTAAAATAAAAATATAAATATCTGGAGTCGATTCCCATCACTAAGACAAAAGGACTCATGGAGCGGTTCTACCTCCTTGAGATAGGCCACGTCGCCAGAGGGGAGAATGCTCAAGTCGATGCCCTCGCAAAGCTGGCAAGCTCGCTAGCAGTTCCGCCTGATGGGTCACTCGACATTCGAGTGATCAACCAGCGCCAGGTGCCTAGCATGATAGAAGAAATGCCAGAAGAAGAAGAGGAATGGGAGGTGGCCACAGCGGAAGCTGTCAGTCTACCCGACTGGAGGGACCCTCTTATGTAATGGTTCAAATATCAACAACTGCCTAAGCAGAGGGAAGAGAAGATTAGACTGGTCAGAACAAAGGACTCTTATGAGCTCTGAAATGGGATACTATTTTGAATTGTGGCCGACGCCAAGCAGAAGTTACTCCTCCGATGCCTGTCTATTGAAGAGGCTTGGAGAGTTATGAAGGAGGTTCATGCCGGAGCAGCCAGTGCACATCAGGCAGGTCGAAAATAAAAATTGAAATAAAGAAGCTTGACTATTATTGGCCGACGATGTTTGACGACTGCTGCAAGTATGCTAAATCATGCCAAAGGTGCCAGGAGCACGCCACGATGCCCAGGAAGCCACCCGTGCCGCTACATCCTACGGTGCCCAGCTAGCCTTTTGCCTAATGGGGAACAGACGTCGTGGGTCCATTGCCCTCCTCATCCACAGGCTGCAAGTACATCTTGGCAGCAACTGATTATTTCTCCCGTTGGGCAGAAGCTGTCGCCTTAAGGGAGGTCACCAGGGAGATTGTTGCCAGATTTGTCCGCCGCAGTATCATATTCCGATTCGGCACCCCCGACCGAATTATCTCAGACAACGGCAGCCACTTCCACAACCAGAAGGTCTATCAGCTGGCAGAGAAATACAAGATTGACTGGAGGACGTCAACTCCCTATAATCCACAAGCCAACGGTCTGGCTGAAGCCTTCAACAAAACTCTCTGCACTCTCCTGGACAAGATTGTTAGCTCCAACAAGAAGGACTAGGAGGAGAAGATGTACGAGGCACTATGGGCATACCAGACAGTATACAAGACCCCAACGGGCTGCTCACCTTTCTCCCTGGTGTACGGCTCGGAAGCGATTGTCCCTATCGAGCGGTTGTGGCAAACAAGTATGTTGTTTGACTTTCATAGTCCGTGCACATTTCATTGTCATTTCCCAAGTCCACGCACATTTTTGGCTTTGTGTTAAAACAAAGTACGTGCACAAACAACCCCTTGCCTATTTTCAACATTCAAGTCCATGCACACTATTTCTGAAGTCCGTGCACATTTTGGACTTAGTCAAAATTCTGTTGGGATTGCTTGTTCAAGTACGTCATGCACACTTTGTCCTTCAAAGTTCGTGCACACTTTGTCCTTCAAGTCTGTGCACATTTTATCCTTCAAGTCCGTGCACATTGTATCCTTCAAGTCCATGCACATCAAACCTAGTGCACATTCTGAACTTAGATTGTTTGCTATTGAGTTGCATCGTAAGTCCATGCATGTTTTGGACTTAGGGTGATTGGTATTGGGTTGCATCATAAGTCCGTGCATGTTTCACCCTCCAAGTCCGTGCATATCTAAGTCATGTCTGTGCATGTTGTCCGTGCATGTCTCTCTAGTGCTTCAAGTCTGAGCACATTCTAAGGACCTGGCAAGATAGTAAGTCTGTGCACTTTCTCTCAAGCCCTTGCACGTCTGCCTCAAGTCTGAGACATCAAGTCTGTGCAGATTTCACCTCACATGGTCTATGGAAGCAAAACCCCATGCAGGTTTTGTGTTTCATATAAAGTCCTTGCATGCCCTCACAGGGTCCGTGGAAGACAAACCCCATGCATGTTCTGTCCTAACATAAAGTTCGTGGATGCCTTCATATGGTCCGTGGAAGCCACACTTCGTGCACATTTCTGGACTTAGTGCATCGTTGATTTGGTTGCATACAATGTCCGTGCAAGCTATACCCCATGTAGGTTTTAATCTGTTACATGAATGCCTTGGGTCGCCATGTCTGAGCATATCTGTTGAAGGTTTGAGCAATGAAAAGTCCGTGCATTTTTGTAAATACAAAGTCTATGCATGTCTTTCTTCAGTTGAGTCCGTGCACTTAAAAGTCCATGCACATCTCTTGTTGCTTGCTCATTGAATACAAGTCCGTCCACGTTTAACCCTGTGCATATTCTTCCTTTGGGTTCAACCCCGTGCATGTATTTTCCTTGGCACGACACAAGTCCGTGCATGTTTCTTTGAAACATGCATCCGTGCATATATTGCTTCACAAATGCCCATGACTTGGCAAGCAAGCCTCCGCTCGATACGCAGGGGAAGGGGGGCGGCTTGGGCAAGCCCTAGCTGCCGCCGTGACGCCATGGAGGGGATGACCCCCCCTTGTCCCCATCCCGGGACCGCCTCGCGACCACCGGAGAATGCCGGCCCCTAGCACACAGCCCAGGCACCCTCACCGTCACCATGGATGACGCACGCGAGTGAAGACATGACCGTTCACCTCCCTCTACTGTGAAACGCCACCGCGGCCCCCAGATCGGCCACCCCATGTCGTTGCACACCGCTGCACACCATGGGAAGATCCCCTAACCTTCAAGGGCACCATCAATCATGGTTCAAAGGCCTGAATCGGCCATCTCCCCTGCGCGTGAGTAGTGACGCCGATGACGAAGGCGTGGACGAATCGGCTGCTCCGATGGGTCAAACAACGCCCTAAACAATGCATTTTGATCCTATTGATCCAGGGAACGATTTCGCCAGATCAATCGACCCTTGCTCATCTCATGAGTGACCCAATCGAACGCCGAAGATCGAGCTTCATGCATGAACGAGAACGATGAAATAATAATAAATGTCAATTTTGATCAAACCAGCAACCTGGCTCTGATACCACTGTAAGGTTTCGACCAGAATGCATAGCGAAAATCATCGAAACCATAGATTGCATATCGTTGTAAGTTTTTCAAAATCGAACTAGATTGGTAAACCTCGCGGCGTGAACAATGATTATTCACCTTTGCGGGGTCAAGAATCTCCCAAAATCTCGAAGATGAACGAGTGGAAGATTCTTGAATCGCTAGTCGTCCAAGTGTCCGACCTCTAGACATATCCACACGAGCAGTGGAAGCAGATGGGATCTCCTCCACGATCTCTATGCACCGACCCGATCTCAACACCACCATCCACTAGGGAAGGAGAGAGAGACAGAGGGAGGTGCGCCCCTAGGAGAGAGAGAGAGAGGAGAGAGGGGTGGCCAGGGTTATCTTGCAGCTTGGCCAGGGCTTCTCCCTTCAGCGTATACTTATATACCTCTAGTGTTTTTCACAAAAACCCAGTAAAAGTCTATCAAGTCCACCCATCCCTGTCTGATCACCACTCTATTGTGTGTGACCCTCTAGGCCCAATAGTCGGTTTGATTTTTCAGCCCATTAAGTAAAGAACTCCTTCTTAACTTAATTAATTTATCCATTAACTACTTAATGGAATCACGGCTAGACAGACGATGCTGGGCGGGTTCTCCCCACTACTACTAGTAACCCTTCTACCTTAAATGCTTATGCAATTATGATTTGAGACTACTATATGCTGACATATGACAATGTAGGTATGGACTAACATGTACCTCCCCGGCCTAGGGAGAGGGAAGGAGGTACACCCCGATTGAGTTCCCATCGCGAGGCGGTGGATGGCGATCTGGGACACTGGCTCCCTACGACGCCTAGTGGGGGCGATCCAGGGTGACATCGACACACTACCTTATGCATCGGTAAGACTCTAGACTTAAAACTTCTAAATGTAATTAAATGCTTTGACACTGACACTTGACCTTACTGTCTTCCACTTTTTTTAGGTGCGCTGGATGTCGTACTGGGATGAGGGACAGGACGGGCAACCGTGGGTGGAGGCGGACCAAGTGTACGTGGGACGGGACGCGTGGCGGCACTGCATGAACATCATCAAGCCACTGCATCGCCACCTAGTCATGAGGACCAGGGGCGTCCACTAGCCAGAGGTGGAATTCCCAATGAGGGAGGAGGGGCACATGGGGCGATCTTCACGTGGGCTGACTGGGGAGATCGACTGGATCACCTGAGCAGTGGACCAGATCAGGGACTGGATGAGGGGAGGTTGGGTGGTGTGAGCCCTAGCCACTAGTGATGAGGCCTACTTGAAGGCATACATCAAATGCTACGGGGACCAGGTCTTCCGTGGCTCTCGACGACCAGTGTGACTTTTTAAACTTATGCTTCCTAAGGACATCTGATGCATTGACAACCTGACTTTCTATATGCAGCTAGACCCTTAGGGATGGATAGCGGAGCTCCAGGGTCTCCTCCACTCCACCATTCAGTAGTGGGAGGAGTTCCAGCATGCGCTGGAGCTCCTGGTGAGTTCTACTTAACCTCAGACCTAATATGCAAATGTTATGAAACTGGCTGACTGACTCCTATAGGTAGCAAGCCGAGGGAGCACAGTGACAGGGACCAGATGCTCTATCTTCCTCCTCCCAGCCCCCAGTGGATCGGGCTGAGCGGGACGTCGACTTTGCTCGGGTGGTTGCCCAGGCCGAGGAGGCCGAGGCCACACTTGCGGAGCGGGTAAGCGAATCAAACACTTCCCTTTGATTTCATGATTATAAATGCAATTGACTAACCATAATGAATGCATGTGCAGGTGGTATTTGAACCATTGCATAAGAAGGTCTCTCCAGTCGGGCAGACTGACAGCTTCTGCTGTGGCCACCTCCCATTCTTCTTCTTCTTCCAGCCTTTCTTCTATCACGCTAGGCACCTAGCGCTAGTTGATCACTCAGAAGTTGAGTGACCCATCAGGCAGGATTGCTAGTGAGCTTGCCAGCTTCGCCAGGGCATCAGCTTGAGCGTTCTTTCCTCCGGCGACGTGGCCTATCTCAAGGAGGTAGAACCACTCCATGAGGCCCTTTGCCTTATTGTGGTAAGGGAGTAGCTACGACTTTAGGACATCGAACTGTCCCTGGGCTTGCTTGACGACCAGCAATGAATCGGCAAATACTTGCAGCATTTTAATCTCCATATGCAGAGCAATTTGGAGGCCGATAATCAGAGCTTCATACTCTGCTTCATTATTCGTGCAGGGCTTGTTGATGCAGCAGGACGTGTGCACCACTTCTCTGTCTGGAGATTTAAGAATGATGTCGGCTCCGGCCCGTATTTTGGTACGCCCAGAGGGTGTTGTTTTTGTTCTGGAAGCTCCGTCAAAATACAGCTGCTAGACGGCCTGCTGGACTTGGTTTGCTTCCAGCACTTCATCTTTGGGTAGTTCCGTGACCAGCGGGGAGTCTTCGGGAATGGGGTGTGTCGTGAAGAAGTCTGCGACGGCTTGCCCTTTGATGGCCTTCTGTGGCACGTAAGTGATATCAAACTCTATCAACAGCACGGCCCACTTGTCAAGGCACCCCTTCGGGACCGGCTGGGAGAGAATGTGCTTGACGGGGTCAGCTCTGGAGATCAGGCTCACTTCATGGGACAACATATAGTGTCTCAGTTTCTTGACTGTGAAGACCAAGGCGAGGCAGACCTTTTCGATAGGAGTATACTTGACTTCCGCCCCTACCAGTCTTCGGCTGAGGTAATAGAGAGCCTGCTCCTTTCCCTCGTCATTATTCTGGGTGAGCATTGCCCCTAGTGAATATTCAGTAGCCGCTATGTAGAGGATGAGCGGCTTGCCTTTGACAGGTGCCCCCAGCATGGGAGGGGTTTTCAAATAATCTTTCAGCTGATCGAAGGCGTGCTAGCATTCATCACCCC
This sequence comes from Amorphophallus titanum, assembly GCA_024336825.1. Lineage (NCBI taxonomy): Eukaryota > Viridiplantae > Streptophyta > Magnoliopsida > Alismatales > Araceae > Amorphophallus > Amorphophallus titanum. The sequence goes on from JANBPO010006765.1 coordinate 8,245, forward strand.
AGTTGAAGGGTGCATTCTTCATCATCAATCTGTGAAAGGGTTGGTAGCGCCCTGACAGATTGGAGATGAACCTGCGGATGTAGGCTAGCCGACCTTGTAGAGACTTGAGCTCTCCTAGATTCTTCGGAGGTGGCAGCTCCTGGATGGCCCTTATTTTGAGGGGGTTGATCTCGATCCCTCTATGCCAGACAATGAAGCCCAAGAATTTTCCACTGGAGAAGCCAAAAGCACACTTCATCGGGTTCATCTTCAGCTCATACTGCCGGAGCCTCTGGAAAATAACTCTGAGGCCACTCAGATGGTCGCCTCTCCTCTTCATCTTCATGACTAAATCATCAATATAACATTCGACCTTGTTGTAGAGCAGCTCATCAAATATCTTGGTCATCGCCTGCTGGTATGTGGCACCGACATTCTTGAGGCCAAAGGGCATTCTTTTGTAATGGAAGATCCCCTTGGGTGACCTGAAGGCTGTGTGGATCCGGTCGTGGTCAGCTATCCAGATTTGGTTATAGCCGGATGATCCATCCATAAAAGGCAAGGCCTCATGGCCAGTAGTTGCATCAATCATTACTTCGGTGATGGGCACCGGGAAGTCATATTTTGGGCAGGCTTTATTCAGGTCGCGAAAATCAACGCAGATCTTGATCTATCTGTTCTTCTTCTTCACCGGTACGATGTTGGCCAGCCAGGTGGTGTATTGGTTGTCTGCTACAAAATAGACATCTATGAGCTTGTCGACTTCTTTGCAGATCTGATTTATAAATTCTGGCCGCATGCACCGGGGAGGCTGCTTCATTGGCTCCATCTTGGGATCAATAGCCAATATGTGTTGGGCCACTTCGGGGCTGAGACCGGGCATCTCCTTGTAGTTCCAGGTGAAGTAGTCCCAGAATTTCTGCAGCAGCTTCACATCTTGTTCCCTCTCCCGTAGAGGTATAAGGGCACTCAGAAAGGTCGGTCTGGGATCACTTTTTATGCCGAGATTAATTTTGATCAGCTCGTCGACGGTGGCCTGACCGCCATCTTCAATTTTCGACTGCGCCAGCAGCAGGTCGACAAAGTCCTAATCTTTGCCATCCTCGGCTTCGAGGACGCCGTAGGCCTCTTCTTGTTCTGCCTCGCCAGGCACGGAGGCCGCATTCACCTCGCTCTCCCCTTGGATCGCGACTGGCAGACATGAGGGGCTCTCAGGCATGGAAAGGCACATGGCTGCTCTGGGGTCCTCCAGGTAATCATCATAGATAGCTCCAGCGGGGGCCGAGGTGGCTGCGTCTTCAGGAACCTGGTGCTGAATTGATATTGTGTGGATGCCTCTCCTGGGGCCACCTGCCACATGGGGAGGCGACGGGGCCACTACGTAATCTCCCATTCTGAGCTCGTCCCTATCAATTAGGTCCTGGGCAATGTCCTTGAAGATATAACAGTCCTCAATTGGGTGACCCAATATCTGGTGGTAGGGGCAGAACAGAGGGTCGCCGCATCTCCGGATATCTTGAGGCCTCTTGCACTTCGGGAGGGAGACTTTTCCATAGTGACAGGCCCAGTCGAAGATCCCTCGAGTCTTCTCTCCGGGGAAGGAGTAAGGCCTCTCCAACTTCTCCTGTAGTGTAAGGCCTCGCCTGGTTGGCTATCTGGCTGAAGGGCTCGCCATATTCCTCGCTCCCCTCCTTGACTGGATGGAGGTGTTAGGGCTGGTGTCCCGAGACCAAGATGCGTCTTCACCCCATGGGTGGAGGGAGTCTTGATTCAAGTCAGCCACCAGTGCAGTTAATTTGGCCAGTCGTTCCTTCGATATCTCGATCTCCCGTTGTTGCTTATGATATAGAGCCAACACGATAGGGTCGTATCAGGGAGGATCCAGAGCATGGCCCGCACCTTCGCTTCTTGCTTCGCCAACGGATGAGGGTGAGGGGACCTTGGTGTTGTGGTCCCTTGAGGTTGACCCTTCAGAAGAGGGTGAGATCTTCCCCGTGCGCCTACGGTGGAGAGGGTTCCAAAGGAACACTTCTTCATCTTGCACCTCTTCTACTGGAGGCATAAGTTGCTTGTTGCGGCGGGCGTCCTGTAGAGCTGTAGCCTTGGTGAAGTCACCACTGAGTGGAGCTGAAACCGATATCATGTCAGCCTCGTAGTAATCTTCTAGTGAGAAGCCCAAACTCGGGTGCTTGGTGATTTGCAATAGCCTTCGATCTAGGTTCGGCGGGTCCCACATCCTTTCAAACATTTCCTTCCGGGTGAAGGGTTGGTAGAGGGGAATTCTTTGTCTCTTAGCCAGTTCGACTGCCCGGTCAGTCATGTGAGGGAGCCCCAAGTTAGTCTCTTGGTCAGTTTCTTGAGGGATTTCCTCTTCTGTAGGGACATCCCCTGGTGCTACCGGAGTATCTATTCCCTCTTCATTATTTTGCTTAGGCCTCAGAGCCGGTGACTGCTGACGCCTGCCATTTTTGGATGATGCAGCTTGTATCAGCTTTTTGCCTTCCAGAGTAGACAAGAATTCAAGAAATGATGGAGCTCCATCCTTTTGCCTCTCTTCTTGGTATAAATTTATAGGAGGAGGAATCTGAATGTCTCATATCTCTAGCTCTGGTGTTTGATACGACTGTTCTCCCCTGAATATGATATTGTGATTAGCCGGTGGCAAATGCCCCCATCTCTTTCCAGAGCGAGTAACATGTGCCGAGGTTGAGGCCTCAGCATGGTTGGCTTCTAGCGGCGCGGTCGACGCCCCTGCATCATCATTTTCCCCTGGCAAGGTGAATAGCACCGAGAGGGTATTGCATTGCACTATTATAACTTTCTTTTCTTTCTTGTTCCTCGGCCATCTTTTCTTCTTTTGACATTTCGGCCTTTCCGACTCTTGCCCCCAGAAGGGTTCAGTCTCATCATCTTCTTATCTTTCCTCTGGCTTTTCTTCAATGGTCAGTTCTGCCATTTGTTCCCACAGTATACAGTCTTTTATCAGCAGGGGCTTTGGCTTGACTTGTTCATACTCATCAAGCTCATTGATATACTACTAGAGACGCCTTACTTCAGGGCTGACTTCTTTAATTGTAGGAAGCGAAGCCCACCTTCTCCAATTGTGAGTAGGGATTCAGATAGCTGGCTGCGTCTCAGTGGCATGCCAGACTGGCTTTATCGGGGGTGAACCTAGCTTTGGAGTAGTGTTCTGAACAGATACACCAGGTGTTCTAGTGGCTGGAGCCTTCTTTCTGGTCTTCATCGGCTTTGACTGCCATCCCTCCTGATCCCTTAACGGGGTGAGGAAGCATGCTTCATAAGTGTGCCTAGTGCATTCCTCAACAGCCTCTTGGGGCAATTGCTGGTATATAGAGATCATGTTCGCAGCCATCCTCATTGCTGAAGGTTCATGTGGGCGCGGAGGGTCCACATGGTAATCTCCCAGTTGCAGCTCACCTTTCTTGACCATGCCTTCCATAACATCCTTGAAGACATAACAGTCTTCTATAGCATGGCCGAGTGCCCGATGATACGGACAGAATACACACTTCGACACCGAGGATGGCGACCACCTTCGGTCCCCAGCCCATCGAGAGCCATGTCAAGGGTGGCTACCTCACCGTCCCTCTCAGCTTCGGGAGCTTCCCTCCCGTGGTCGGCTTCCCCAACTTTCTTGGGGTGGCCTTCATCAATATACTGGACGTAGAAGTGTCCGACGAGCCCAAGACCAATGCTCCCGTCCACAGAGCCATTGAAGCTGCGGCTGGTCGAGCTTCGACCAAGAGCAACGACGACGTCTCAGGCAAGACGCTGAGCTGCAACGTGCATCACATGCGCCAGGCTGGGGATTCACCTCACCAGGGATCGGCATCCCGCCGAAGAAGGCACCGAATCTCCAGCTCCAGGAAATCCATGACCGTCGGGAGCATCCGAGTCCACCTCAATGTGAGGAGGTATAAAGTAATTCCAGACCGCATCGTACCAACTGTTCCAGTCTGCAACTCCTTCTAGGGGCTGGAGAAAATAGAGAAGGTGATGCCCGCCCTCCCGACCGAAGCACCGAAGAACACGCCGGTTCACAAGCCGGCTAAGCTCAAACAAGTCTGGATTCTGAGGGAAGCCCGGACCGTTGCACCCGCCCGAGTGGGGCCCAGCTACATCCGCCCGAGGAGGGCCCGATGAGATGAAAGGGTCGAGATGACGACCCCAACCTGCCAGCCAGCAGTCGCTGCACCGGCCCTGCCAGAAAATTCTCGTTGCCAACACCACAGGCGCCGACACCAAGCTGCCCGCCAGGAGCCTACAGCCTACATCCCCGCTGCTGTCAGCACACGACCACCGGCTGCTCTCCCTGACCAGAAGTGGGAAGGGATTGAGCAAGCCATGAGAAACTACCTCCGAGGCCCAGGGAGCACTCCGTTGGGTCATCAAAGACTACTGGGGGCAGTGGCCTCCGCCTTCTAGGAAGAAGAACAGACCCGGTCAGTGCCCAGCGTGGAGTCGAAGAACCAATCGGAGGAGCTGCACCAGTCCCCTTTACGAGAGGAAGCGGAGCCTCTGGTCGGTATGGGGCCTCACCCACCGACCCCGAAGAGGTGGCCAGATTCGCCACCAGGCCCGATCTTCTCACCAGAAGAGGAGGGGCGACATGCGAGATGGCCCAGATAGGCACTGAAGAGACCACCCAGGAAGAACCCTCCGCGGTTCTAACGGCCAATGTAATTACCACTGGCAACTAGATGGAGGAACAATGAATCAGGATATCACTCTCGGTTGAAATAGACAGAAATGACGCCTTATGGAGGGGCGCGGAATCAGTGAATCACGACTGTGAGACAGCCGTCAATCCAAATGGGATAAAACAACGACAGAGAATAACAAAGCATGAATGACGCCTGCGACACAGGCGTTAAAAAAGTAAACAACGCCTCTGTGAGGGGCGCTAAATGATGATATTGAACAGTAAATAAAAATGAATGACACCTTGGAGTTAGGCGTCTCTACCCAAAGCAACGCCTCTGGAGAAGGCGTGAATCACAAAGCAGTAATTATGGAAGTAAAGCAGAAACATCGCCTAAGAGAGGGGCGTCGAATGATGTAAATGACGACTTTGTAAAAGGCGCTGTTTAAACTCACGACAGAAAACAGAACCATGGAGCTGAGGACAGTGCTCCAAATTGGCTAATCACAGTGGGGAAACGTGCACGAGGTGCACAGAGGAGTGTGCTACGTGGAGCACCAAGGAGGGGCACACGTGGGTGCCAACAGAGGGGTACCGAGGGTACCAAAGAAGTGGAGTAATAAAAACTAAAACAAAAGTCGTCCCACCGTGATCGCCAATTTGTGAACGAGATCGTGTCACTCAAACGTCACACGTGACAAACAAAGAAAACGCATGATCTTTGATAACAAGAGGAGGGAAAAACAATGATAAATAATAGAACAATTAAAATGCAAGCATGAGATGCTATATGGAGATGTGATCGCCAGAGGATGAAATCCTCAAAAAAAAAGGGAAGGGATCGTATACCTTGTGGAAGCGGGGAGATGTGGGATCTTGACTTCCTCTCCGAATCGGCCGGCCGATGGAGAGGGTTTTAGTTCTTTATTACCCCTTGCAAACAATGAACAAATCAAGGAAGACGGGTGGATTAGCCAAATAGATTGTAGTAAATGTCCTCAAAAGAATATTTAACGCAAAATAGCATGAACACACATTTTTTGGATTTTTTATCTAACCCCTAAATGGATAGATGGGAGGAAATGACGAATAATATGCTAGTGCAATGAACAATGAACAAAAGTGATGTGATGAACAAGGTTTGTGTGTGATGGTGAATGATGGTGAATAAAATGGTCAAACAATCGATAAAACAAGACCGCCCTTCTGCTCCTGTTAGCAGTATAGTGAATAAACAACAAGATCGGGCACTCTATCTCACCGGCCAGCGTAGCTAAGAGCTAATATTGATTGAAAAGCACTGAAATAAGAGCAAGGAAGAGTGCTTACTCGACCGATTTGAAGAAATCAGTCCCGACCGGAGACGTGGGCGAATGAGGAAGCGTGGGGTTTACCCACGCCGTGGCGAGGAAGCTTCAACCTACTCAAATGTTTACACCACTACGCCTCACACAGGAGGGGGATCTTGGGGTGGGAGTTAATTGATTACAACCAAAACTACCTCCAAGGAGGGAGGGGCCTTTAGCCAGCCAAACGGGGAGGGGAAGAAGTAGGCTAGAAGCTTCAAAGATTGTCAGAGTCGATTCTGTCCCTTCTCAAGAACAGAGGATAGACATTCGGTGTCGACGCCGCTGTGACCACTCCCAAACTCAGATTTTGGCGAAACTAGAGGCCAACTCCTCGTAATTGGACCAGGGTCTTGACTGATGTTTCTGGAATTCCCAATTTTTTGGGGCCGATTGGGGAAGAGCCACGAACAGGGTCTCTACTTCCTGGTTCTGACTGCTACAGAGCCACAATAGTAGGAAGTCGAGGCCGCCACAAACACTCCCGGACTCAGAATCGAGCGTGGCTGTAAGCGTTGGAACCGTTGACGAGTCTCCATCGAGACGAGATCTACGAGGATGCCAGCTGATGTCGTGGTAGGCCGGGGCAGTCGAAAGTGTGACAGGGTATCTGTTTAGTCCAAGAGGGGACAGAATAGCGCACCCTGGGGAGAAAATTAAGAAGTTACAGCTCCGGTCGCTGAATGGAGTCCCGCTTCTTGGAGAGGGAAGAAGACTCATTTTAGAAGGCCCCGAGTGATCCCCGTCTTCAGATCTTTAGGTGAGCCAATGTACCAGCTTCTGCAAGCCATCTCTAGTTGACAGTCTGAGTGAGGTTGCGCAGTCGAGGGAGATCGCCTCCCCCGTACAGTCACGAACTCAGAAGGGGACGAGATGACCGCCGATGCGAAGAAGACCCGGAGACGCTTCCATCGGTAGGTCTTGCGCCTCTTGAATCATCTGGATGACATCGCAGCTTTCTCTGCAATCTTTAGGTTCTCTGGACTACGAACTGGTAGACTGTGTACTGCTCCAAAGGTGCAAGGAAAGGGGTGGGGATGGGATTAATGGTGGGGGAGAGTGATGGAATGGCCTGAGGGGAGTATACGTCGTGTTCCTCGTCGGACGTTGCATAGCAACACTTCATTTAATTGTTTTGAAACAATTTTCGGGTGCAACACCTGCCGATTCGCCTGGTCGTGCCGAATGGCTTAGAGGCGCTTTCGGATGAGAAGGCGCTGCTGCCGTATGCGTTGCTACTGTCAGATGAGGGCTGTTACCGGATGGAGGAAGGAGCACCCTGTTGGATCAAGAACCCGCTGCTGGATCGTCAGGGAGGCTGCCCTCTCAATGCGTTGTCACAGGATCAGGGTGAAGCTGCCGTATGGGGGAAGCTCTGCTAGATGGAGCTCCCTGCCGGATGGAAACAGTGCTACCGGACAAAAAAGCCCCTGCCGGATGGGGAGGACGCCTCTGTCGGATTACCCAGAGCCTACCGGACGGGGAAGACGCCTGTGCCGGACCACTCAGACCCTGCCGGTTCGCGGACCTGTCAAATCGGAGGATGCTGCCAGACAGGAGAACTATGCCGGATGGGGAGCTCTGCCGTATGGCGGCGGTGCTGCCGTATGGCCTTGCAGAAGCCTACCAGATGAGTCCTGCTGCCAGACGGAGGAGCAGGGGTGCTGTATAGTTGAGCTCTGCCAGATGGAAAAGGCTCTGTCGTATCAAGGAAAATGCTGTAGTTTCGAACCTCCTGCTGGATGAGCGTTGCCAGATCGCGAAGCCGCTGCCGGGTCAGGGCTGCCGCTTCAACGATGTTGCCGGATCAACCGCAGGGCTGCCGGGTCGAAGCTGCTGTCTACCAGATGGGCTTCATGCCTGCCGGATGAAGTGGCTGCGGCCCCTGCCGGTTTGGGGTTACTGTCGGACAAGCAGAGGACTACCGTTTCAAGTGTTGAACATGTTGTCAGTTCGCAGGATTGATGCCCTGCCAAATCAAAGAGAAGCACTGTCGGTTGGGAAGGAAGCCTGCCAATTGGGGGTGGTGGCGGTGCACAAGGCAGGCACCGCCGGACGGAGGAACTCTGCTGCAGCAGCTATTGTAAACCTTGTTTTGATGATGGCCAACAACCTTGGTTTGATGATGGCCATCACATTTCTATGTTCAGAGCTCGTCTGCCTTAGCTATGTAGAGTCCAAGCTACTCTTCAGCTAGTCCGTGCATGGTCCGTGCACGCTATCATAAAGTCCATGCACATTCCACCGTATCGCATGATCAAAGTCCGTGCATAATTAAACTAATGTTAGTAATATGAACGGACATAAGAACAACTCCGAATAGAGCAATGTTGAAATGAAGAAGGTGACCAAATGAAGTGCTGCTCTGGCAACAGAAATAAAGAAGAGACAATCTACTCCAAAGGAATAATAGAAGGGATAAGAATAAAACAAATGATTGGCAGTCAATAAACTAATCAAACAGATAAAACAAAACTACATGGTCATATGTTAAACATGCACTTTGCATACACTTGCATAAGTTTCTGAATGCAGGACGGCTCGGGTCCTATTGTAGGGAGAGTCGACTCTCAGGGTCAACTCCCTTTTGCGCGAGTTCTGCCCACTATCTGACGAACGGGTCTGACCCAGGGGTTGACCCCATGGGTCGACTCCCCCTAGTGTGGCCACTACCCAATGGTTGTGCCCTGCTGAAGAACAAAATTAGACACTTTACATGCATTGCGCAATCTACATTAATACCCATCATATTGATATGATTGTGGTTGAGCTCACTCCCTCATGCATTCCCCAACATGGAGTAATCCAATCACATGCATATTGAATCATGCATGCATTTGCTTGAGAGTTGATCCCTCTGCACAGGCTAACCTCAAATTTCAATCGACCAATGCATAATTCTGGTCGGTCGAACCTTGATGCATCGACGCACGCAACATATCAGGTTGATGCACCTCTTCACCGACCTACTGAATTATCTGTTGGCAGTCCTCCTTTGGTCAATCCTTCTCTGGGTTTGGCTAGGTTTGACTTACCATTGTTCAAGATGAAGCATGGGCATCCGAAGGGTTTAAGATGGGAGATGCTTGGTTTCTTACCCTTGTAGAACTCGTATGGAGTTTTCTTCAAAATGGGCCTTACCATTGCCCTGTTGATGATGTAACATGTTGTACTTACCGTCTCGGCCCAAAAATATTTTGGTAGGGAGTTTTCGCTTAACATGGTCCTTGCCATGTCTATCAACATTCTGTTCTTTCTCTCCACTACACCATTTTACTGAGGCGTCCTTAGTGATGAGAAATTGTGTGTATATCCCTGCTCTTTACAAAAGCTACTGAAATCATGATTCTCAAACTCACCACCATGATCACTTTGGATGGTAGTGATAAGATAACCTCTATCATTTTGGATTTTCCTGTAAAACACTTGAAACTCCATCAAGGCATCACTTTTATTGGCTAACGGTTGCTTGGCTTTGGACGCATTCTTGTGTTAAGAGCCATAGTGTACCTTGTTCGCCGTGCCATGTCCAATGACCGATGCGTTAAGAAGGCTCATTTATTATTTCAGGATGTGAGGGTAAGCTGAGATTAGCATTCTTCCTTGGGCTTTGTGTTGAGCCTGGCACTCTTTTCCCTTGCACTTAGGCTCCTTGTGATCGGTTGATCTCTGGATCAATACTCGTGGCGTGTTAATTGCGATTCTAATGAGTTGTGATGGCACCGAACATGTGTTGAGATGGGATTACCGAGGTCTTTTATGATGCTTGTGTACATGCTAGAGTGCGTAGCGGAAGCGTGTGGGCTGATTACCCACTGGCCGAGAATCATTGTTATAAGCTTCTCGCTAATCGAGGGAATTGCTTCTTCTCGATGTAACTTCATCTTGGCTTCCTGTGCCTTAATGTCATCCGTTGTCATGCTGTTGCTGATAATTTTCTGGTGTTGGTATCGGCGCTTGCGAGTATTGGGGAATTTGTCGGCTTCCTTGCTGATTGTGTACCATTTACTCTACATTTCCTTTCTCTTGGGTATTGTGCTCTCGAGGTTTTGTCTTGGTCCTTGAGATGCATCCCTTGAGATTGTCATTTTGTGTCGTTTCCTGTGGTCGTGGGTCTTTCTTGGTGAGCTGCCTAAAGCATGACTCATTCCCTGTAGTCGTGTGTTCAACTGTTGTCGTGCCTTGATGTGACCCTGCTTATAGTTGTGTTCTGTGGTTCTGTATGTTGTACGGAGATGAAATCCTGCAGGTGCTACCGTGTTGTTGTTTCAAGTGCTGTTTCTATATGATTTTGTGTCCCTATCTTAGACCATTGTCTTGTCAGTTGGCTTGCTGTGCTCCTCTTTCCGAGTAGAGTTAGCTTGCGACTCGATCGGATGTACTATCTGAGTGAGGACTGACTTGATTGTGTTGGTGGTCTAGTGTTGTTGTCGTTGGCATCCTGTGTGCTAGGTGTTCCCTGTCACCTTGGGCACTAGAGCCGATGATGTGGTCAGGCGGTCTGCTACGAGGACTGTGTTTCCTTGTGTAAGCTGATGCTTGTCGTGTCTGTCGTTTCATTATTCGTGATTTGTTGTCGTGGCAGTCGTGTCTCTTGTCCTGAGACGTAAGCGACGTTGCCCTTGTTTCGGAGGTGTCAGACTTATCTTCGCTCTCTTTTCAGGCGGAGACAAAATGTAGCTTTCAGCAGCCCTTCTTCGAAGGGTTGTGTATCCTTATATAGGAACAGGTGCTCTGTATGGATAAGGCAAAATAACCCTACTGAAACCCCATTGGTCCACATATTGGACGAGAATGTTCCTTTCCTCGGATCACGCACCCATCATTTGCTCCATGGGTCTAGGTGTCAGTCTCCTGCCATTCTTGGGATCACATGCCTTCCTGCAAATGAGATTGTTCCCTGTTAGTAAAAGACAGAGTACTGTTTAGGGTTGAGTTGCAGCAAACCAGTATTTTCATCTGGATGGAAAATTTCACAAAATCTGTGCCATGTGGACATGTCTTTTTGCGCCAGTAAATTTCTCTGAGTTGATTGGCTAAGGAGAGGATATGGTTTATTAAGTGTAAAGTCTTCTTGGAGTTCACTTGCGTGCTTTAAGTAGTCACGCGCCTACCCTTCTTCAGTTAGGCAATTTCTCAAACACCTCTGCTACTCTAAACCTACTACAATGTGTGCTCAAACTTGGCCATGTATTATGCAACTATGCACAGACTTGAATGTTGCATGGACCTTATATAGCCCAAGCCAAAAGTGCACAGACTTTACATGAAACATGTACAGACCTTAGAGATAGTTGTATGCTACTAACATCGACCTTTGAGTAGAAGATTGAATAGACCTCATGTAGCATGAATCAAAAATGCACCGACCCTAGTGTGCAATGATCAAAACATGTACCAACTTGCTACAATAATGTGCATGGACCTTATTGTGCACAATGTAAGATTTGCACCGACCTTGTCATGCCATATGCACTGACCTATGCGAGACCTTTACCGAGGTTGAATGCAAAGCAACAGAACGTGCACGGACCTGAGTCTATGAAAATGACAATATGCACTGACTATATGCAACACCTGCACCGACTATAACTAGTGTGTAATAGTAAATAGCATCGGCTATGTGTGCATGTGCATGGAGTAAAACATGCACCGACCCTGGAATGCTCATATGCACAGACTAAGTGAGTGTGCTATAGAAACTAGCACTAACCTTATCATGCCATATGCAAGACATGCACCGACTGCTACAGTGGTTGCACCGACCTTGATATGCATACTATCAAAGTATGCACCGACCTTATATGCAGGTGACAAGAACGTGCACTGACTTAGATGC
>JANBPO010006770.1:0-35946 GCA_024336825.1 Amorphophallus titanum
CAGTCGTTTCCCTCCTCCACGAGGAGGCGACTGGGGGCAAAAATTGCCACCAACCCAGCTGAAGTGAAAACCCGAAAGGGCGCCTCAGGCAAAATCGGGTGACCCCTCAGTATGAAAACCCGCAAGGGCATACCAGAAAAAGCCAAAGGGGGCTAGCTTTATCAAAAACCCATAAGGGCAATAGAGTTGGTAAAGAGAAAAATAAAAAAATCATCTCCCTCTCTGCTCCTCATCGACGAGGGTCGTCGACTGTGACATCTCATCAATGATGACCTCAGCATCACTCCACAATGATGGTGACCCCTACACTCTCAAGAGCCGGGCCACCCCAGTACCAGTCCCAATTCCAGCACCGTGGCTTCAACGTCTTTACAAGCCAGTCACCCAGTTCTAGTCCCAGCACCGTGGCTTCAACACCTTTACAACCCAGCCACCCAGTCCCAATTCCAGCACCGTGGCTTCAACGCCTTTACAGGCTAGCCACCCAGTCCCAGTCCCAGCACCGTGGCTTCAACGCCTTTATAGGCCAGCCCCCCAGTCCCAGTCCCAGCACCGTGGCTTCAACGCCTTTACAGGCCAGCCATCCAGTCCCAGTCCTAACACCGTGGCTTCAACGCCTTTATAGGCCAGCCACCCAGTCCCAGTCCCAGCACCGTGCCTTCAACGCCTTTACAGGCTAGCCACCTAGTCCCAGTCCCAGTACCGTGACTTCAACACCTTTACAGGCCAGCCACCCAGTCCCAGTATCGTGGCTTCAATGCCTCTACTAGCCAGCCACCCAGTTCCAATCCCAGTATCTTGGCTTCAACGCCTCTACTGGCCAGCCACCTAGTCCCAATCCCAGCATCATGGTTTCAACGCCTTTACAGGCTAGCCACCCGGTCTCAGTCCCAGCATCGTGGCTTCAACACCTCTACAGGCCAATCACCTAGTCCCAGTTCCAGTATTGTGGCTTCAACGCCTTTACAGGCTAGCCACCCAATCCTAGTACCAGTCACTAATTCGAACGACATAAAGACAGCCAGCATGTAGGCGTCGACCCATAGCCGACGCATTCCAGAACCAATTTCTGACCCTGGCCTCGTAGGTCACCACATCTTAATGAACCTGCACTAACCCCATACAACACGGGCCCTCCTCTTCGAGGAACTGGCCCCCAGCGTCTGGTCTCTTCCCCTACTCTCCCAAGGTCTTCCTTACCCCCATATGATGGTTCGGACCCATTGCTATGTGGAGGTAGCCTGGCCCGAGTGGGAGGGGTGTGGTAGAGGGCGTCCCCGGAAAGGTAGAAGAGGAGTGGTGGGTTATGACACTCACTAGGGAAGGGGCCAAATGGGTCAAAGAACGTATGACCCCTAGTGGCAGATGGGACGGTGTATAGGATATAGGGTTCCTCCCTTGGGACAAATAGACTAAAGTGAGGCTCGACCGGTAAGGGAAGGAATAAGAGGACCTCCGTGGTGACATGACCCACGGTGTACACGGAGGTAATGGACCGTAAGGTGGGGTGGGTGAAGCTACGACTCGTGGGTTGGTCGAAGCCTCGAGCCAACATATGCGTCAACTTCATTTGTGTGTCCAATCCCATAATAAGGTCATCTAATGTGTCAACTTGGTGACTAGACTGGAATGTGATATGGAAGGAGTTGATAAGCACTATTGGTAATGTAGGGTCCATGGGTAGATAGGAAGGTGGGACCAAGTCTATCTTGAGCCAGCTAAGTAGTGGCTCAACAAGGAAAAGTGTTCCCGTTAAAAACACGGGTGGCTCGGGCTGAGGTGGCTCCGAATAAAGATCGGAAAGTGAGGGCGATGGCAATGAAGCCCTCCTGGGTGGGGAAGGACTGTCCTCCTTGAGGAGAAGAGGTCCTTGGGGTGGCACTAGGATGTGAGGCTTAGGTAGGCCTAGGCCATCCACTCCCGTACTCAACCCTTCCATCTGATCTACCGCTACAGTCAACACATCCAAGCATGTACTCAACCCATCTATACATGTAACCAACCCTTGCATTGTCCCATAATGGCTTAGAACATTGTGGCCACTTCATCGGAACTATGGGCTCGGGATTCGGCCATGGGTGCAAAGATGGGGTTGGATCCCCTAGGAATGGGCATGCAATGGCATTTTTTTGTCCTTTTCTTTTATGAAAAACTAATGTAAACACCTAGACATTCTAGACTCGAGACCCTTGACTTAACCTAACTTCCAGTACGTGGCGGAGGTAATAACCCGAAGGTCCAACTCATGCAAGGGGCTACCTTCCGAATAGACATAACCTAACCTTCCGACAACGTCTTTTGATATACTGGGATGTTGGGATGTAATTTTAAACACTTTTTTCTTTTTGTTTTAAAAAAATGATGTTCCTAGACTTAAGTTTAGCATAAACTGTTATTTTTAGGGTTTATAAGGTTTACCGAAAAATGGCAACCATTTGTGATGTTGTTAGTGTCAAACTGACCGCCGGGATGTCAAGATCCCAACCCCACCAGTTTCGTGTCGATTTGTCATCATTTGGGGCCGGTAGGAGTCCGGGAACCTCGGTGACTCGATTTGGGTCGATTCGTTGGAATCGCCGAGATCTCACGATTTAATGCATTTCGTCACGTGCATGTGGTGTTTCTGGAATCCTTGAGGGATTTTCCATCGTTTGGATGTATTTCCCCTGCGCTACGGCGTGCATGGGGCATGGAACGGGCCGATTCAGCCGTTTCACTGTTTTGATCATCGAATTGACATAACGGTCCTACCAGAGGCCGTTATGTGCATAACGGTCCCCCGATAGACCGTTATACATCGCTCATCGATTTTTATCTTCAGAGGTCTTGGAGCATAACGGACCAAGACTGGTCCGTTATGTGGGGCATAACGCCCCTGTCCAGGCACGTTATGGTCGGGTTGTTTTCGAGGTCGATTGCTGTTGTCAGTCCCCTCGATGACCGTGTTCACCTCGAAGATCGTGTCAGTCGGTTAACATAACGGACTCCTCCTCGTGCGTTATGGTTAGTATAATGCTCAGGTGCAGATCCGTTATGGTCTGTTGACCGATGTTTGGCTGGGTATGGTGGTTGATGTAATGCGCCTCACCCTGTGCGTTTTTGTGGCTATGACGGATGGGTTCTGGTCCGTTATATGCCCCTGGTTTGTGGTTAGGGTTCTTTGCGTCAGTTGGGTATAACGCACCCGCCCTTGTGCGTTATATAGTATAACACACCTATTGTGGTCCGTTATATTTCATTTTGTTAGTATGTAGGTCTGTTGGACATAACGCACATGTTCTGGTGCGTTATGTCGATATAACCCCCGTAGATCGATGCGTTACGTCGTCTGTATGTGGTTTTAGGTCTGGTTGGCATAACGCCCCTCTTGTGGTGCGTTATGTGGGTATAACGTCCCTATGCTAGTGCGTTATAGTCTTGTTTGCCGTATTGACCGTTTGCTTGTTCTGTGTTGTGCGTCCGTCTGTCTTAGGTCCTTGTTTAGGGCGGCGTCTGTCTGTCGGTGGTTGTCTGGATCGGTCGGTTTAGGTGACTGGCTGTGGTCTTTTCCTAGACTACGACAGTACCAGCTCTTGGGAGGCTTCACGGCTTCCAAGTGGGATCGGGTCTACTCGGTAGTCCTATCGGGTATATCCGGTAT
Source organism: Amorphophallus titanum (assembly GCA_024336825.1). Lineage (NCBI taxonomy): Eukaryota > Viridiplantae > Streptophyta > Magnoliopsida > Alismatales > Araceae > Amorphophallus > Amorphophallus titanum. The sequence continues at coordinate 3,641 of JANBPO010006770.1, forward strand.
CCAGGATCCGGGTCGTCACATTATCAATTTTGAGGCAACAAGATTATCAAGATTTTTGGTCCTGTGCTTAGCAGACCATTCAAATATATCTGATGGCAGCTTGTGCATACCATGGTATATGAGGTTCCATATTCTTGAATCAATGGAATTGACATAAGCACACAACTTCCCTAGCCACATGGTAAAATCAGAACCATCAAATATGGGCGGGAAAATCATTGAAACTTGACCAGTGGAGTAATCCATTAGATGAAATGCACCGAGATCTTCCTCTGCAGATTGTCAGATGTGAGTATGACAAAGCTTAGCTCTAATACCAATTGTTAGGTCCCTTGGGTGCAACTGGATCTTGAAAGGGGGGATTGAATAGGTCTAGTATAAACTTTTCCCAATTAAAAACTTAGCCAAGCTAGTCTGGTTATTTAATGAAAACATAGTCTGGTCATTAACAGAGCTACAGATGGCTAGAGCAATGCTGAACTCAGCTAGATATGCAAGGCTCGAATTAGGTAGACCTTCAAAATAAGGCAATCACAGCACACAATGCGGAAGGTAGCTAATAGAAGGCATGATGTAATACAAGTGCTTGTGCGCAAGTGTATCAAGCAGGGACTGGGTCTGCAAGTGCAGTGAATATCGAACACATAAGACAGTGCAATCAAAACGGTACGAGTGCAACACTGAAATGCTTGTGTTCTTGTGAATGGAGATAGAGGAGATGGATCAATCGCACAAGAACACACCCACTGCACCAGATATTTTTAAGGTGGTTCGGTTGCAAACCTGCAACCTACATCCACCCCTCACCAAACCCAGTGAGGCTTTACCACACGAGGACGAAGTCCTCAACATACACACACATGCACACACAGAGACACATACACACACACACACATGGAGACAAGCCCTACACACACACACAGAAAAATAAAGAAAACAAGCTACAAGTGCAGTAAAAACACTTTTGGTCTCTCACAAGAGCACCAGACACACACTGTTAAACAGATGTGGGCTACAATTAAAGAAAGTAGGAAACAAGACAGAACATCAACTATAGCTTCAGATAAAGATCTGGAAGTTTGGCTGCAACTTCAGATTTAGATCCAAAGATCTTCTAGCAGCCAAGGCACGAAGCCGTTTGCCGAAAATACGGGTTTCGTTGTCGAGGTGGGGTTTAACATCGACGCAAAGGAGATAAGGTTTCATTGCCAATCCAGACGGAAGGTTTGGATTGACGTAGATGTGTATAGCGGCCAAGGCACGAAGTCGTTCGCCGAGAGTGTGAGTTTTATCATTAATGCGGGGGTTAACATTAACGCAAGGATTGTATGGTTTCATCACCGATCCGGACGGAAGGTCTGGATTGACGTGGGGTATATTTAGTAGTTTAGGTGTGAAGCCGTTTGCCGAGAGTGTAGGTTTGATCGTTAATGTGGGGATTAACATCAACGCAAAGGCATAAAGGTTTAAGAATCTATCCAGATAGAAGGTTCGGATTGACTTGGATGTGTATAGCGGCTAAGGTACAAAGCCGTTCACCGAGAGTGTGAATTTTATCGTTAATACAGAGGTCAACATTAATGCAAGGGACATCAAGTTTACTTATTAGTCCAGACAGAAGGTCTAGATTGATCTGGATATGTAGGTGAGTAGTGTCTCTTCCTGAGCTCCTCCCCTCATTCAGCATTTCTCATCTTCATTGCCATTTTTTTTTATTCATCATTCTTCTTCTTTCTTTTTTTTTATCATCATCAACATTTTTTTTAATCTTATTTTTTTATCTCATCATCATTTTCATCTCATTTGCTGCTATCCTCTTCTGTAAACTTTTCATAAGGTAGTGGTGCGGCATGATACAGCTTCAGATGCTTCCCGTGAAGGGGTGAGAATTGTCGCTCCCCATGGTGGTTGACGACCACGTAGGCTCCGCCCTCGTAGACTCTCTGGACCACGTAAGGACCTAGCCAGTTGGCAGCCAGCTTCCCTTCTGGGTTGGAGGCCATGACCTCCTTCTTTTTGACCATAACAAGGTCGCCTTTATTTAACTCTCGCCCCTTCACGAGCTTGTTCAAGGCATTTGCTATACGGGCCTGATACATCTGTATATTCTTTTGTGCTTGAAGGCGCTTTCCCTCTAGCTCAGCCAGTTCTTCGAGTCTTCATTCAGCATTTGTTTGTTCGTCATGAGCTAGCCCATGTTGGACTGCAACTCTGAGTGACGGGACTTCCTGCTGCCTCAGAGCCGTACACTAGTGAGAAAGGTGAGCAACCCGTGGGGGTCTTATAGACAGTACGGTATGCCCAGCTTCCTCCCTGCTACGACATCGTCTGGAGCTCCCCCTGATTGCTGCTCGAAGAAGACTCGTCCACGGACATCCTCGATTTGGTCCCGTCTCAATTGGACTTCAGGAGCAGTCGTGGCATCTACATCCAATTACTGTTGTACTGCACAGATCAGGACCTGCTAGTGACCTGAGGCAACTTGCTGGAGCTCCCACGGTCACATCCCATAACTTCTGAAGGCGCCGCTTGACCGAGAGCTACTACAACCAGTCAGCGTCCCTCAGCAAAAGGTGGCGTCCTGTTTGGCATCCGGAAGAGCGTTTCCTTAATTTTCTCCCTCAGGTGCTCTGTTCTGACTGTTCCTAGACTGAACAAACCCCCGCCCACCTTTCTGGCTGCTCCGGTCTTCTCCGATCACCGCCCGAATTTCCACCAATGTCATTTTGAAGAGGACTCGACGATGGCTCGAACGACTCTGGCCTCGCTCAAATCCAAGTTCGGGAGCACCCGTGGTGGCCTTGCATTCCTGCTGCAGCAGTTCTGAGACAGCTAGGAGAAGGAAACAGAGTCCCTGATCACAGTCCTGGCCCGACTAGCGTCGTCCTCCAATAGTCCTGCAAAAATTCAGAGGCCCTCCTGGACCAATCAGGGAGGTTTTACCGCTGGTCCCATGAACAACAGAGCTCGGGAGTGACTACAGTGGCATCATCTTCGGCTTGCTGTCCCCTGATCCAGAGAGCGGGTAGATTCGGCATCGTCATTCAGTTCGGCTTTCTAGCTCCCTAGTTCCCCTCCCCGCCTGGCCGGCTTACAGCCCCTCCCTCTGTGGAGGTAGTTTTGGGTGTAATTTCAATTAACCCCTGCCCCGAGATCCCCCTCCTGTGAGAGGTGTAGTGTTGTACTTTTCAGATTTTCAGGTTAGAGCTACACCAGCACAGCGTGCGGGTGCGTACCCAAGCTTCCCCGCTCGCCTCGTCTCCGACCAGGATCGGTGTATTCATGCCGATCAGGTGAGCTCCGGGCCACATCCCTTGCTGGTTTACTATTTCTTATTTAGTATTGCTTTCTAGCTCCGTCGGACGGTGAGCGAGCGCCCAATCCAAATTTTTCATCATTTGAGTGGCCACCACGGAGTGAGGTGAGAGTAACCATAAGACGCGGTCAAGGCAGGACCGCTATCATGAAGAGGTGGTCAGGTCAGGACCGTTTCTCTTGAGCAGCTTCATTATTCGGCTCCTGGCTCGAACATCTGAGAGCTTCATTTCTTCTGCCCACTTGGGCCAGGGAGAGTCTCGAGCTATAGCCCCTGATGGACCTGCTCCATCTGCCTCAGACTCGGCGCCTTTTTAGTTGGCACCAGATTCTTTCTGCCCCTCGTCAGCTACTGCAGGGCAAATCTGGTCTGCGTCTGGGGTCCCGGCAGACTGCATTGGTTGTGGGTGAACATCCTCGGCTGTAGGGTTGGCCTCTCGACATGGTTGTTTCCCCTTGGACATCTTCATGAATTTAAGGAAGGAGGGAACCACCTGACCCCCGCTCTTGCCGTACAGGCCCATTGGAGGAGGGATTTGGACCCCTTTGATTTTCGGAGAGGGTATCTTATAGGGCTGTTCTCCCCTGAAAATGATGTTGTGGTTGGGAGGTGGCTGGCGCCCCCACTTTCGGCCTGACCGCGTCGCATGTGCCGCGGTTGTGACTTCAGCCTTAGCTTCCCGTACGAGTGGCGTGAAGCAAATTTCCTCTTCTTCCTCCTCACCAGGAAGGTTGAAGAGTGCTGAGAGGGTATTGCAGGAGACAAGCTGCACTTCATTGGCCCTGATGGCCTTTCGCTTCTTCTTCTTCTTTGTTTCAGTAGGCGCCTGCCCCCAGAACAGACTGCCTTCCATGTCCGAAGACGTGTCAGCTTGTTCCTTTTGCTCGAGCGACATCTGCTCCAACTCTTGCCATGGGACATAGTCCCGTATTAGCACAGGCATCAACTCGGGTTGTACATAATCATCCAGGCCATCTATGAGGTTCTGAAGTCTCCGGGCCTCGGGGGTGACCTCTTTCACCGTTGACAGTGGAGTTTGTCTCCTCCAGTTAGAAGTGGGTATTCTGATGACTGTGGGTGGAGAGGTCCTCGCAGATGTTTCCACTGATGGAGCGGGTTACGGCGTGCTGCCACGCAGACGTGCCCCCATTCTAGGGCGAGGTGCCTTTTTCTTCCTGGCCTTCGCGGGGACCTGCTGCCACCCCTACTGCTCTTTTACAGGCTCGAGGAAGTGAGTTTCATAAGTGCTCTGGGTGCTTGACTTAGAGATTTCTTCGGGGAGTGCCTGGTATAGGGAGATCATATTGACTCCTACCCTCCTCATGGGGGCCTCATGCGGTTGGGGAGGGTCCACCTTGTATTCTCCCTATTTGTAGAGCCTCCCATTTCTCATCTCTTCGTCGGATCAACTGAAAAAAATATATGTTGTCGATCTGGAGTCCTCTTTTCAACGGCACTAGTCTCATCTCGATCTGATTCCAGATCTGAGAGCAATAATTCTTGCTGCCAAGGCGCGTAATTCTGCTCCCTATGCAGGCCATAAAGAGTAATTTGTGGATAATTCGTGCAAAAATACCAAAAGTCAACTTCTGGAATCGCCACTTCAGAGAGTCGTTCAGGGACATCCTGCCATCATCTCAGCCAAGCAGCGCCTTTAGAAGATCTCAGGAAGGTGATGTTCCTTTGGAGGCCACGGCTTGCTGTCAGCGAGTCAGAACCGAGTCGGTGCAGTACCGAGTCGGCACAGTACCGAGTCGGACCAGCAGGCCGAGTTCACCCCGAGAGCCCGTCTAGCTTGCTACCCGTCAACCCAAGATCGGTCCTCCTGGGCCCATTTGTAGCTCTTTACCTCCCTGCATGGAGTGGGCAATATAAGTCACTGTTGTAATTAACTTTTTACCATTGTATCGAGAGTTACCATAATTGACTGGGGTCGTCTTCCCCACGCTCAGAGCATGGAGGTAAACTCGCCACCCTCCTCGTAGGCTTTGCTTTGCTCGTATATTTTTATATGCCGCTGCATGTGATAGGATATTAGCTCGCCCAAATAGTTATCACCGCTGCGAGAGAGAGAGAGTCAAACCGTCCCGTGACCCGATCCGGGCACGATAGTGAGTTGATCACCCTAGCTCTTGTCGGTTTCTCAACCGCGCACGATCACATGCTTCCCATGCTTAGGGACGAACAGTGAGCTTGCTAGAGTCCAAGGTCGGTATTCAACTTGGAGTCGAGTCCGTCCGTCCGTCCCGCATCATCATGAATGCTTCCTGTGATGTTCTGGATAGGATGGTCCTTTAGAGTACGAGGATTTGTAGAGGACTCACCTGGCATGGTTGATTATGCAGGGATTTCAGTTGACCGACCAGTCTCTTGTTCTAAAGATTGTGTCTGATTGTTCTCCACTAGTTCTTCCTTGTGTTCCAGAAAGCTTCCGTCAGCATCCTCCCTTTACTCTTTCATGTTTATCCGTTGATGTTTCAGCAAACACCACATGTAGAGTTTCCTCCATGGTTTGATCCTAACATTAAGCACCCTATATGCTCTTGATGTTTCTGCCACCGAGAATGAAAAGAGATCTTCCCCAGGTAGATGAGAGAGGATCGGGGGTGGATGACCCCAACTTGGTAAATGATGGGGCTGTCAATGCTCCGGCAGTCGGGGGCAGACAAGTGCCCAATGCAGAAATTAATCTGGAAGGATTTATGTAGAGTTTTCAAGGGCTGATGCAGGCCATGCAGCAACCAATGTTACAACAGCCAGTGTCTGCACCGCGCCATGACTTACCTATGCTTGATCGATTTCTGAGGTTGGCACCTCCTATTTTTAAGGGGGAGAGCCGTCTAGAGGTGGCTGAGTCATGGCTCAGTGAAATGAAAAAGAAATTTCGCACGATGCGATGTCCCGCGGAAGAGAAGGTGAATCTGGCGGCACATGTATTACACGATCAAGCTGACTTGTGGTGGAAGGTCAAGATGAGGACCACCTTCGCGGACTACCACGATGGTGACATATTATGGGAAGAGTTCCTAGCTGTCTTCCGAGAAAAGTATTTCTCCGAACATGTGCGAGATGCTAAGGAGCAAGAATTCTTGAGCCTCGAGCAAGGAAACATGTCGGTAGTTGACTATGAGGCCAGATTCTCCGCTCTGGGTTAATATGCTCCACACATATTCGATGACACATCGAATGGTGAAGAAATTCATCAGCGGTCTGTGTAGCAGTGTCTGACGCTATGTTGCAACCCAAGACACTGACTCCTACACAATGGCATTGAGGCTTGCTCATCTCGCTGAGTGAGAAAATGCAAGGTAATAGCTAAAACCATAAAGATGTAAGGGACATATAAAGTTAAGTTCTAACGAATGTCCTTGTATAGGTTTGCTGAGGAGCAGAAGACGTCGGGCAAAAGGCCAATGCAGACAGGAGGAAGGCGAGACAAGAAAAAGGTGGCACGCCAGGGATCGGTACCAAGGGACAGACCGGGGGTTCCATTTTGTGTCCATTGTGGGTGCAACCATTCAGGATAGGTATGCTGGAGGACAAAAGACAAGTGCTATGAATGCGGCAAGGCCAGACACATTGCGAGGAACTGACCCAAGAAGGCTCCGCAAAAGTCAATACCCCAGCAGGAGAAGATTTGGTACAAAGGGTGAGTCTATGCACTGATACAAGAAGAGGCAGACAATACCCCTACCATGGCTGAAGGTACACTCCTTGTGGATAATGTTTATGCAAAGGTCTTGTTTAGAGGTGTTGATTGGGGTTGGAAGTGGTGGGTGTTGTGGGGGTTGGGAGATGTAGAGGGCCTTTATGGCGGCCTTGCACTGACTGGGAGAGAAGGGAGGAGTGGTAGTGCTCCTCAGACTATGGCTCTCCCAGTAGGGAGGGGGACATTGGGGAGCGTAGATCTTCCCAAGTTCTGTCTTCATCTCCTCCCATGAGGAGATGGGCTCTTGTCTTCTAACCCTCCTTAAGCTCACTATATGTTCCCACTTACTCTTGGCTTAACCCTGAAGTCTCCCCTAGGCAATGTGGACTCTCGCAGGTCCATAAACCATAGTCCTCTCAAAGACTTTTTCCATAGTAGCCTCCCACTTTAGGTAAGCACTAGGGCATGATCCATCGAAGAGGAGATCGTCAAAAGAGATGATGCCAAATGGAGGGTTGATCGGACCCTTGTGGAGGGCCAAGTGGGATGAATGTGTCCAAAGAGAGGTAGCCATGATATTGGGCACGGTTGATGCACCGGGTGACTCTACATGCATGTGCGCCCTAGGACCAACTTGATAGAGACAAGATGTGAACTTGTTCTGATACCAATTGATGTGAGACAACCACAATGGGTCTGTTAAGACCTATGGAATGCAGCGACAACCCAACGATCCCTTGGACCTAGCAAGCATGCACCATCCTCAAGAAGAACGGACCGATGTCAGCGGCCACTCATCTGACACTTACCCAAAACCCGAGGGATGACTAGGTGATGCCGGGCCGAGGATGTGGGGGCTGGACCCTTGCTGGTAGAGGGCTTGCAAGGCCAAGGTTTCTTCCTAAGGAGCTCTAAGGCCCAATTCAAGTGGGGGTGGGGAGGACTGGGTGCTGAAGGTATGGGCCACACTCTCTCTCCAATGGTGTCCACTGGGAAGCAATGAAACTTGTGGGCCTGAGCACTCCCTCACCGGCCAACAGAGCTATGAGCTAATATTGAACAAATAAAGCGCTTAAGTGAGAGCAAGGAGAGAGAACTTACTCGACCAGTTTGAGGAACCCGGTCCCGCTTGGAGACGTGGGCGAGCGAGGAAGCATGGATTCCCCATACGCTGCGTCAGTGAAGCTTCACCCTGTTTAAGCAGGTACACCACAACTCCCCATGCAAGGGGGTTGAACAAGGGGAAGGGAAGCCAAATTTACATCCAAACACTACCTCCCACAGGGCATCCCGCGTTGGGGTCCATTACCTCCGTGTACACCGTGGGTCATATTACCATAGAGGTTATTTTGTTCCTCCCCATGCCGGCCGAGTCTAACTACATTTCCTTTACCCCGAGGGAGGAACCATATCTTCTATACACTGTCCCATCTATCACGATGGATGAAGGTGACCATTTACACCCTCATGAATTTCAAACATGGGACTATGTAATGGAAGAACCTACCATGAGGGGTCATACATTCTTTGACCCTTTCAATCCCTTCCTTAGTGGGCCTCTTGACCCACAACCTCCATTCTACCTTGTTAGGGAAGTTCCCTACCACACCCCTCCCACTCAGACCAGTCAACCTCCACATAGCAATGGGTCCGATGATTGGGAAGAGTGGCATGCCTTACCATCATATAGGGGTGATGAAAAAGGTGAATTCAACTCTCCTAGCCCTCCCCAACCTCCCCAGTCTGATGGGACGTCATTGCACGCATGGTACACTTTAGGATATCTGGGAGTCCGTGATACTATCGACATTAGGTTGCATCTCGTGTATGCATGGCACACATTCGGATGTCTTGGCCCACCATTGTGTATGTCTGGGTTGGACTAACAGTAAGTTTGTCTAGGGTCATGTGTGAGCCTTTGTTTCGTATAGTCTGTGAGAGTTTGTATAAGTCGAGTTGAGTCTATCGTAAGCTCGCGATGTCAGTCCTTTTCGAGTATGAGGCAAGTCAGATCTAATGCGCATGTTGTGGACTTGGTAGTGAATTAAGGGATCAGCTTTTCTTTTAGTGTATCAGATCTAGTCATCCATAGGGACACAGTGGTGATTCCTAGTGAGTCATTGAGCCGTCTCCCTCCTTTGAGAGTGACCCCACCCCAGAGTGTCCATTACTAGCCTCATTCCCAAAACAGAATGAGCATATAGAATGTATACGGGATGAGCAGGTGGCGATTTCTAGGAGTGGAGCGTACTCCACGCTTCCTGGTGCGGTGACGGATCTACAGGAGCCACATGCACAGCTGCATCCCTTACTCGATGGGGTCGAGCTCTTCCTATTAGTGTTGGTGTACTACAGGCTAATTTCGGGTCGGGTAGGCCCAATAGTTATACGATCTTATTCTTTATTAATAAAGTGGTATTTGAGCGTAAATATGTGATTGTATATTACTTTACGATGTCCCTAGGATATGTGGTAAACATTGTTGAGAATATTGCTCTGGCCTAAGAACTTGTACAGGAACTTGGAAGGAAAACTAGAGGGAATAATGTCATCTTCAAATTAGATATGGCCAAGGCCTATGATAGAATAGAGTGGGATTTTCTTTATGCAGTGTTGAAAAGATTTGGCTTCAGTTTGGAATTTATTTCTCTCATTGAAATCTTGATCAACAATTGCTGGTTTTCAGTCTTATTCAATGGTGACACTACTAGATTCTTTAAATCTTCTAGGGGAATCCGTCAAGGGGATCCCATTGCTCCTTCCCTTTTCATCATTGCGGAGGAAGCTCTCAGCAGATTCTTGCATGAAGCATATACTATTGGTAAGGTTGAATGGTTCATGGGCCCAAGGGGCTGCCCCACTATTTCCCACCTACTATTTGCAGATGATACTCTTATCTTTAGCAAAGCCACTGCAACCTCTATCAAAAATTTATTTCAGCTTCTAAAGATTTATGAGCAGGCTTCTGGACAGCTGATTAGTATTGGCAAAAGTAGATTCTTCATGCACCCTAATGTGAAAGATTCTATTTCAAGAAAATTTAGGAAATCACTGGTTTTTCTAGGCACTCATTTCCTCATAAATATTTGGGATTCCCACTGACTCTTGGCAGGAGGAAAAAATTACATTTTGCTGGCATTCTCTCCTCTATCCAGAAGCGCATTCATGGTTGGTTGGCCAAGTTTTTATCTCAAGGAGCCAAGCTTTGTTTAATCAAGCATGTCCTGACTACCATTCCTATCTATTTTCTGGCTTCTTCACCTCTTCATGTGGGTACTCACCAATCATTGGAGAAAAGTCTTGCTAATTTTTTTTGGGGTTCATCAAACCATGGTAACAAGAGGCATTGGAAATCTTGGTCTTCAATCTGCAAGCCAATCTCCTAGGGTGGTCTTGGTGTCGTGTCTCTTCGGCAAATGGAGATTGCTATAAGAGTCAAATGCTCTGGAAAGCCCTGCACTCTGATTCTCTGTGGGCTAATTACTTTAGAGCTAAATACATCCGTGGATGTCACCTCTCTTCTGTCCAATTCAGAAACATGACAGGTTTTGCAAGGAAAAGCTGGTTACAAGCTAAAGAATTAATTCTTAAGCATAAATTAATTATTCTGGGTGATGGCATCACCACTAGTTTCTGGAATGACATTTGGCTTGGCAATCAACCCATGACTTCCTATGTCCCTGCTGATTTGATTCAGAACCCTAATATATCAGTTAAGGATTTCTACTCTCTGCCTAACACTGATAATTGCACATTGCTTGATAGATTTTTTCCATCTAACATCAGGACTGCTATTCATAATGTCAGACTATCTCAGGACAGGGATAAAGAAATATGGAGTTTATCTTCCACTGGTGACTGCACAGTGTCCTCGGTTTGCAAGAATGCCTTGTCTGATCCCAATCACTGTAGTACTAAATGTAATAACCTTTGGTTTAATTGGCTGCCACCCAAAATCTCCATTCATTTATGGAAGATAATGCATCAATGCATTCCTACTGATGACAGAATTAAAGTAGCTGGCATCCCCATTGGTTCCAAAGGTTACTGCTGTAACAGTCCAGCCAAAGAAGATTCCAATCACCTATTCGTCTCTAGTGAAACTGCATCTTACATTTGGTCTTCTCTCCAATCCAAGGGGATTCAGATTCATGGCAATTTCACCAAAGATCTTATTTCTAACACTACTCAAAACCTCAGCCGTAGCTCCAAATTTGATTACTTTACACTTGCTATACTTGGATATGGTTTGTGGGATTTATGGATCACAAGGAATGCTGCTAAATATGATGGGAAGAAAGTGTCTAAACATAGTATTCTCTACAGAATCACTGCTTAAGCCAAGGAAGTTATCTCTTTCTCTGGTCTTAAGGAGAACTCACATAGAAGTTGACAAATCTTGGAAGATTTTGGCATTCAGATTGCTGATAGAGACTGTCCACATATTAAAATCATCAAATGGGTGTGTCCCCCATGGCCTTTCAACAAATTAAACACTGATGGAGCTTGCAAATCCACAGGCAATTCAGGTGGTGGTGGGGTCATCCGAGACCCAAATGGCAATGTCCTGCTAGCTTTCTCTCATTTCTATGGCAACTCCAACAGTCTTATTGCAGAAGCCAGAGCTTTATGTGATGGTCTTAAATATCCACATACTGTCTCTGATCGGCCAGCTTATATTAAGTGTGATTCCAAGGTGTTAATTCAAAGTGTTAAAAGAGAAATCCCCTGCCCTTGGGTTATTCTCACTTATGTTAAGGATATCTGGCACACCATCTCCACAGCTGATACATTCTCACACATTTACAGAGAAGCAAATACTGTTGCTGACTCCTTGGCATCTTTAGCTTGTAGCACTAAGTGCAATTCTTTCTTTGTTTACCATGAGCTACCTAATGTTGTCAAAGATGCAGCTCGATTGGATAAGCTAGGAATGCCTAGCCTTCGACTGATGTAAATGATTTATTCATTTTTCTATTAATAAAATTTACCTCCTAGGTTTGGGTGGTGGAGTGGCTATTCTCCTTTTCTCTAGAAAGGGGTGCACTCTCCCACTCAACTCTAGGCAGGGTTTTCCCAAAAAAAAAAAAAAAGAATAGGGTTGTGAATTTAAATCAGGAGCAGACTAATGGGTCGGATAGAAGGGATCCAGGCTGAGAAGAAGAAAGACCCATTCTGGGAGTGGAACGATACACGAACTTGGATTGGACATTAGAATATGGGCCAATTGGATCAGCAACAAAGGAGGTCCCATTTAGGTGATTTGCAAGAAATTTTTGGGCCTTAGTAGGGTGCATCTAGCGAACAAGATAAGATATATGGGCCATAAGATTTGCCTGTTCATCAGAGGGATTAGAGGGACCACGGTAAGAAGGGCTCACATGGGAAAAAGGTTCCACGTAGGAATAAGAAGATTGGGAAGAAGGATACATAAAATTGAAGTGGTGCTCCATGAGAGAGGGACGGAGGCTCACCTAAATATAGGGATATCAATGTGAAACACAACCAGGGAAGAGGATATGGAGAATAAGGAGGGCAGAGCCACGAGAGTGAACCAGGTTCCACATGCGACCGCGTTTACCCGCACACAGTTAGGAAGGTAATCGCGATAAGGTTCTAGAAAATGGGAAAAGCCCTTGAGAAATGAACACAGTATGAATAGGTGGCATGTTTAAAACAGACACGGTCAAGGGGATGACTGCAACCAGACACTGGGAAATAGCCAGGCAGAGGGACTTATGCACAAAACTAATGCAAAAAATACGACTAAAATGATGGAACCAAGCTATAAAACATGACAAAGGCCTAAAAATGAATTGATCAATAACTCAAAGCATGCATGAAAGATTGACAAGTGCAGAACAAATAGAGCCAGAGGACCTGAATGAATGCAGTCAGGCCTTCCACCACCATACCCTGTGGAGTTCACAGGCAGCAGACTAGGGTCTTGAAGGCAGCATCTTCTCTGGCCCTTCCACGACTCTTCTGGTGGCAAATCATATATCTCTGGAAAGGTAGTCCAGAGATCTTTCCAGGAGAGGTGGTTTCGTCATCATCCGAGCACCGAGCTGATCGTGGCAGCAATTCTTCCTCAACTGTGCAAAGCCACTCAGGCAACAAACTAGAGCCTCAGAAAATAGTTGACCACGGCTTCTCCTTAGTGTATCTGGGCGTCAAACTTGTCTGGGAACATCCTCTACCAGTCTTCTTTCATCCCCAAGAAGCAGAGCGAGGTTAGGATCTTGGCATCAAGAGTTATGAATTTTCTCCCCCAGGTGCGCAGGTCAGTCCACTCAAAATCAGCACAGACACCGCTCCACTCTATGTCCTCTATCTCCCTACTCCGACCTCCCCCAGTAGCCTTCCTGAGATCGAAGAGGATTCATCCACGGACGCATCTGTCTTGGTCCCACACCGTTTCAACTACGGGAGTGTTTGTGATGGCATCGTCTACCTACTGCTGTGACCTGAGAGTAGTCCTAGTCTGAACAGAGTGACCTGGTTCCTGAGCCAGCCACGACCAGCGACGACACCGGATGATCCCACGAAAATTTAGGAGCTTTCCTGGGTTAGTCAGCAAATGATTGGCACTATTTTTGGCATCTTTTGAGTCCGGCACAGCCCGTGGCGGCATCAACAGTGACTATCTGACTGGTGGTTCTAGAAGCAGGCTGAACCAGCCAAGTTGCCATTCGGTACTCTTAGTAGTCCTCTTCCCCACCCCGCCTGACCGGCATAGCGCCCCTCCCTGTGTGGAGGTAGTTTTGATGTAATCCACATTCCCCCACCCCTTGTCCAACCCTCCTGCGAGAGGAGTAGTGTATGTATTATTGAACAGGGGAAGCTACATCGACGTAGTATGCGGGGAACCCACACTCCCCCGCTCGCCCTCATCTCCGAACGGGGTTGGTTTCTTCAAACCAACCAGGTAAGCTCTAAACCTTGCTCCCATTACCAGTATTTGTTCCTTTAATATCCGTGAGATTGCTCCGTTGGTAGTGAGAGAGAGCACCCGACCCCGGAGTGTTCCACTTCTGAGCGGTCACCGTGGGTTGTGAGAGAGAGGGACCTAGTGCCCCAATTGGCACAGGTAACAAAAATGTCATATATATATATATATATCTGTCAAATGAGTACAAAATGTGAGGGTGGAGCACAAAGTCCCTCTCTAGCTCTCGCCTACACCCTCCTCTCTCTGTCTCTCTCGCTCTGCCCCCCTACCACCCCGACGGTGAGCTAATGGTGGGGGCATCGACCCCTGTGCTGCACTCGGAGCTGAGCTCCGCACCTCCTCCTCTGGTCGCTGGTGACAAGAAGACCCTATCATGTAAGTAGTGCTGGCAAAGGCACTCGAGTGCCCCGCCACTTGGGCTCGCTCTCACCCACGCTGTAGTCGCTCCTCTGTCACCCGTAGCCTCTCCTGGACTACGGCCAGCTGTGCCCTAATGGCAACGAGCTCAGCTCTCTCTCGCTCCCCCTCCTCACACTCCCTGGCACGCTCTCTGTGCTCTATCTCAAGGTGGATGCAGAGGTCCTGAGCATCCCTGGGCAGCTCCTCGCACTGTCCCGCCGCTGCCATGAGGCGTGCCACCTCCTCCTCTAATTCTGCGACCCGCTGGTCATGGATGGCAAGCTCTGCCCCAGCCAAGGCGGCTCGGGTACTCACGTCATGTAGCTCTGCCACCTGCATTTCAATAAGTCAACTATCAGTTTCGAGTTTCATTTCAACATAAACATAATTGAAATTAATGCTGTTGACTCACCCGTGCTGCATGGTCACACTCTGTCTCCTGCGAGCCCCACACCTGCTCTAGCTCGGTGATCCGCCCGTTGCGGGAGGCAATCTCAAAACGAGCTACCGATAGCTGTCTCCTCGCTTCGGTCAGCTCCACTGCCTGCATCACATTACACCATCATTAATCTTTGGGAAAATGAAGAATACATGAATATTATTCAAAAATAAAACTCACCAGCGCTTGGTGGTCATGGCGCTCCCTCGCTATATAGGCAAATGACGCCTGTAGTTCCTCTGTCTGAAAAAGGAAAAGAAAGAAATGAGTTTCTCTTATATAAACATGTAAGTTGCATAATTGAATTTAAGTTTAGAGGCTTACCCGTGCAGCGAGCTCCCGCTCCGCCTCCTCTGCCCGAGCAACTGCGCTTGCGAGCTGCTCCTCCAATCCCTCGGTCCCGGTGCTCGGTCCCCTCGAGCTCGAGGCACCGCCGGTCCCCCTCACTACTGCTCCCTACTGAGCACACTGCATCAAGAAAGAAAGAAATTCTTCCTTATCGGATGTAAAAATGGATAGTCCACTATCTATACCGTATCCGACCCATTGACATCCCTAATATATATGGGTACCAACATCACAGCATGTGGTCATTTTGACGACATCTGGTGTAGGCCAAGCGTGCACCGTGTGATGGGAAAAGAGACGCAAGACTGCAAAAGGGCTCAGAATGTGGGTCCACACGATTTGTCACAATCCAAGGTGCTATAAAGCATCTGACATGCAAATGCCATTGGAGCTCTACTAGGGTCTCTAGTGACTCTTTTGGCTGCAACCAGCCATGGCCAGTTTCGGTGAGGGGGGTGGCTGCCCCCCATCCCTCCTCCTCTCGTGTCACCCTCCCTCCCTAGTCCATCTATTTCTCCAGCACACCATTGTAATGACGTCAAGCCTGGTATGTCTACTGAGGAAGCTTCCATCGATGGTGTTGTAAAGCCTCCGCAAACATCTTCCCCAGTGCCCATGGTATGTCACGATCCTTTGCGGCATCTTTGTGTTTGTCAGTTGTTGTGGAGTAGGACGTGATACCATTCCATGAACCAATGTTCACAGAAGGGGGTAAGCCAACAACATTCTTCTCCGTGGACAGGGTGTGATATTTCCTTAAGCCATTTGAGTTTGTGCTCGTTGCTTGTACCCCACAGGGCCAACCTTCGTTCCCAGAGATTTGGTGGCACCTCGCTAACTGGTGCTCCTTCAGGGAGGACTTCCTGATCAACTCACTCAACGCAAGACTTCTACTTCTCCAGTTTAGAAATCGGGAGGACTTTCATCAGCTCCTCTAGGAATCTCTCTTTGTCCAGGGCAGATTATTCAAGTTCTTCTGATGGACGATAGAATTCTCGCAAGAAGTGGACTCGCCGATGATTACCATCTGACTAGAGTGTTGGCTTTAAGATAACCGCAACCCAACACGTCCCTGTTCTGCTACAGCAGATTTTACACACCAGAGATGCAAGACAAACAACAAAATAGGGAAAGAAAAAATCTTTCTACTCACTATCAAAGTACTACAATCTGACTACCTTATATAGGCTCATAAAAAAATAAGCAACTAGATAACAAGAACATGGCTACGTGGGGGTAGTTGTGGCCATGTTCTGTAACACGAAATAGAAATGAGGAAAAAAACACTACTATCAACCCCTAAAAAATTGGAAGACTACCAAATGCATAAAAATACATTGTATTCTTCTGATGGTGTTGTTTTACAGGGACACTTCTTGCAAGGACCAAGAATTTGGGATGGAGTCCTCTTCTCACTTTTATCAATCTCTTGATTCTTCCCTATCTCCATATTTTGCCATTCTGGGCACTCTTGATTATCATCTCTCTATCCTTCATAGTGATTCTTGCTAATTTATCTAATTACCCCTGCCGCTATGGGCATCACTTTGATCATTCAGGAGCTATGATGCGGGACAGGATGTGACTCAATACCAATTGAATGCGATCTTGAGACTCAAGGTAAACTCGCGACTCGTCCCTAGCGAGGGAAGCGGGCGAATGTGCGCGGTTGAGAAACTGATAATGAGTCAAATGTATTTGGCTCTTCCGTGCTCGGATCGAGTCACACGACGGATCACGCACTCACTCTCGCAACAGTGATTAAATTAATATGGACAGTCTTATTATTCTAACACTCAAGCAGCGGCATAAAAAGAACACATACGAACTAAGCAAGTGAGACAAAAAGGGAGGCGAATGTACCTCCACGCTCCGGGTGTGGGGAAGACAACCCCAACCGAGACTCGTACTCCCGGTACAGTGATTAAACAATAGTTATAGCAGTGAATTTTATGCCCACTCCACACAGGGAGGTAAAGGGCTACAGTGGGACCCAGGAGTAGCGAACTCGGGTTGACGGGCAGCAAGCCAGAAGGGCTTTCGGACCGAAGATGGGCTGCTGGTCCGGTTTCATTCTGCTGGGCCCACAGGACAGCAGGCGGGTCCGACGGCTGGGACAGCGACGTTCGGGCGTCTCCTTGCTGCGGCGGCTGGCTGGGACACTGTTGGGGGGTTGCTGGTCGATCCCGGGAGCGGCGGTCGCTAGTTCAGAGCCGAGGATTTATGGGAGAATTAACCTTTGACTACTCTTGCTGGCCTGTTCACGGAACAGATTTACACGCCTCCACGAAAATGATCGCCACACTCATATCCGGTGTTAGATTGAGGCGAGATTAGTGCCATTGCGAAGCTCTTTTGATGAGCTACGAACACATTGTGTTACAAAATTTTATTGATGATGTATTTTCCATGAGGGAATATTAATTGAACAGACTGACTCACAGGTTCAGAACAGACAGGACAGATATGGATCTGCCTGAGAATGATGTTTGACCGAAAGGGAAATGATGGATCTGGACTCACTGCTGGTTTCTCAACCGTGCACGGTCCAGCGTTTCTCTCGCATAGGGACGATCGCGAGCTAGAGTCCCAGGTCTCGTGTCTATCCTACATCAACGTGGCTGCTTGCAGTAGCCATTGTTGGCCCAGTGAGGGGTTGCCCAGACCCCTGAAATAGCTTTTGATCATGTTGGTCATCTCTTCTTGCCCCCATCCCTGACGTAGGATCGAGGATAGCTATCAAACTCCCACTGGAGGGATGTAGGCTAGCCGGCCTCTTCCAACAAGTTGCTTGAATCTTCTTCCCACTGTGGAGATATTGGCTTGTCAGGTGCATGCCCTGAAACTATTGCAGCGTGGAGGATCCACAACTGTCTCTTCTCTTCTTGGGGTTGAGCCCCTCTCATTCCTCATCCCCGTCTTTGCAGGCTTGGGGCGGTGGCAAACAGGTTGGATCTTCTTGGGGACCCACACCTGCTTGAACACTTTTGGCCTTGGGGCAAGTTCTCTTTGGCCTTGGCGACTGGTTTCTTCTTTCTCGGCCCTTCTTCCGAACAGGGCCTGGAAGGAATTGTGGGTCGGTATGGTAGGGACCACCCGATCTGGGACTACTTAGGCGTCGCGTCTGTCCAGGAAAATGCAGACACCATCGATCAAAATAGATTCGTCGGGCACTAACAGCCACCCGGTGATGGGAGTAGCAGCCCTCCTTCGGTAGTTCCTCTGGCAGTGATCCCCGAGTTTGTTGTAGTGGGTGGGGCGTGCCCCATGAGCTACATAGTGCACCATGCAGCTTGCTAGTTGGACCTGGCCTACTGACAAGCCTCTTTAGGTTTGGGTGTCGGCAACTCGAGGCTTCTTACTGACGTCCTCCCTTGCCGACTCTGAAACTTTGACCTTCAACACGTCGGTGAAGGTGACCCCCAAGAATTTGGGGAAGCCAACCACCGGTGGGAAGGTGCCGAAAATGGTTAGTACCACCAGGTACCCACAAGCAACATGGCTGGCGATGACCGCGGAGCCAAAAGTTAGTGCAGCAAATCCGGTAGCCATCGTTGTTTCCTGAAATCACAAAAATAAATGAACGATTAGTGCTCCTTAGGAGAGCTCTCGGGGCCCATTTATCTTGGCAAAGAGATGAAGGGAGACTGAGTCCCACCGGACGTGCCAACTTGTGGTAATGACGATATTTTAATTTATGGTGTTTACGTTTCCCTGTGGATGGCAGCAAGTCGATCGGCACTACGTACTAGTAGTCTTATACATTGTGGTCTAGTCCAATCTCCATTAATGTGGAAGCGAAGCAGGAGCTTAATTTGTTATATATCCCGGCCATATGACAGGCTTGTTATCCTGTCCAGGGTCCATAGGTTAGGGGTAGAATGTCGACCATGTCGACCCGGCACCTTTGGGACCTATACTCCTCCTCATCCCAATGAATCGTTGTGGGTAATCAAGGCCCTTTTGATGCATAGGCATCATGTATAGGGATCACCGTACATGGTCGGGCCACTAGCTAGTGTAGTAGACTGTTACTCTTCCTCACTATATATGCTTCCGTCATTGTGGTGTTTCTTTTTGTGTGGCCATGGCCCAGGGTCCCATATTTCAACGATCTAGGCTTCACGATGAGGCATTCTTTAGGCTTTAAGTTATGACTCGGCAACGTTTATGAAAAGGTGGTTCTCTTGCAATATGACCAACCAAGTGATGAATGGTTCTATATACTGACGATAAAGAGAGGTAAGCTTGCTTTTTTTCTCTCTCTCTTTCTCTCTATTTGCTATCTATCTATCTATCTACCTATTTCGGGCTCTTGGGAAGGTGGTGGATGTGAAACAAACGGCCTTTCTTCTCCTGAAATGAAGAACAATGAAGGACCAAAGGAGTGTCCGCCGAAAACCTTTTGCAACCCAAGGAAGGAAAGCCTATTTCAAATCGCAATCTCACATTAACTGGCAGAAATTGGCTTTGCAGGGTATGTACGTAGGGCACGGATTTGGAACCTGGTAAAAGGGCAAACATCGAGAACTTTTATTCAAACGTGTGTTGCGAGCTCCAACCAACATTTACCCAGTACATATGTATATATAAGAGAAGGATCCATTGATGAAGGCTTGGCCATTGGGACGAAGAAAAAGAGCCCACACATATGACGCGTTTACTTGGATCAGCCAATTGATGAGAGCTTAATAAGGGCATGGTAATTAATGCTTCCTCTTCTCATGCAGGAACGTTGGGCCGTTACTTTTTGCCCATATGTTCAGGTGTCCTGCTCTGAAGCATCCTGCATATCCCACTGCCACTTGGTGTTGGTGGCAACAGATCTACTAACATGAACAAAAGGCCAACTCGTGACCTATGTTTTGATATATGCCAACAAAACACACCGGACCTTGGAGCATTTTGATGCACTTCTACCATCCAGTCCAGTTCGGTGATGCTATCAAAGAAGCCAGACGAATGAAGCTTCTAGCCATGATTTTGCTAAACCCTTCTCATATCCCTGTTCATGGTTTTTAGTGATTTAGCTTATGTTCACCTTGTTTACATTGAATATCTGTGATCATTCCCTTAAACAGAGATTGTTTGTGTGTGTGTTTGGAGTGGTGTCTCCGAGTGTGGATTGATTGTAGGGGTACGATCCCCATTCAAGTGTGTGTGTGTACTGCGAAAGCAGTGTGTTGAGGCTTTGTCTCGTGTGTGTGCTGCGAGAGCAGCGTGTTGAGGCGTTGCCTCGTGTGTGGTTTGCTACCATCATGCAGCGTGTGTGTATTGGGGTTTGTCCCCGTATGCTACCGTTGGTAGCGTGTTAGTGAAGCCTCACCGAGGTGGTGAGGGGTGGACGTAGGGTACCCAGCGTTGTCCCGAACCACCTAAAAAATCGATGTGCACATGTGATTAGTTGTGCGTTTGATCCTTATCCTCTACCACCATTCACAGGTTGGTTTGGATATCATGTCATCTATCTATGCCAAATTTGTCAATGCTTGTGGTTAATTATATGACCTAATCCTTCGGGTGTGATTGTGTCACTTGCACACGTTTGGTGAGGTTCTGTTGAGAAGTGTTTAATTTGTTTTAATTGAACCTAATTATCAGAGAGAGATCTATTCACCCCCCTCTAGATCTGCGCCACTACACTATGGGACCCAACATGGGTTGACGGACAACAATCTGGAGGTGCGTACATGTCGAACTCGGCCTGCTGGTCCGACTCGGTCCTGCGCCAACTCGGTCCTGACTCGGTAGATAGCAAGTTGCGACTTCCGAAGGGACGTCACCTTCCTGAGCTCTTCTGGAGGCGCCGCTTGGTTGGATCGTCGACAGGACGCCCTTGGTCGACTCCTGGGAGGGGCGATCACTGAAGTTGACCTCTGGTATTTATAAGTGAATTTTCCCCAGACTATAAATCAGACCTACACAGAGAACAGATCTGCGCGCCTCGACGGCTGAAATTTCTACGGTCAGATCCGGAGGCAGATCGAGGCGAGACCTGTGTTGTTTGAAAGAAGACTCCAAGGGCTACAACATATATATTTTTTTCAATTCAATCCAGTAAGCGGATTGGAAAAGACAAGCTCTGTATACATCCTTTCGGGTGCTCGCCCACGAGTCGGTTCTATTTTCCCCTATTCTTTTCCTTTCTTTTTTTTTCTTCTTTTTTTTTTTGCTCCTTGACCGGGGCCAGTCTGTGTCGACGGCTCGGCCTAGGGATGCTCCGGTCGGGCATTCAGAGGGGCACAGGAGAGTGCTCGCCTCCTCAAGGGAGAGACGAGGGGACCACTCCACCATGCGAGCCTCGTGGTCTTGCCGAGCAATTCCGTGAGGTAGGTTGGCCTGGGCGGGGAGTGGTCTTCGCCCATAGAGACGAATAGAAGTGTTTGCCAGTTCAGAAGGAGCTATTCGTCGCTCGAAGGGACGGAGAGAAGAGCTTATTGGTTCAAATGACCCGAACAGGAGGTTTAAGTCAAAGGGTTGTTCGTCACCCGAAGGGACGGAGAGAAGAGCTTATTGGTTCAGATGACCTGAACGGGAGGTTCAAGTCAAAAGGTTGTTTGTCATTTCGACCCGAAGGGGTCTGGGTGAGATGCTAATCCGTCGGTATCGTCGAGGTGACGAAGCCGTCAGGGTTTGTTTACTTCCTGGAAAATTCGTCAACACTGGGTCGGTGCTGACGCAAAGAAGAGTTTATTCCCTTATCCCAGGCGTAAGGTCTAGGTAGGGTGCCTACTCGTCGATGTCACCGAGATGGCAGAGATCGACAGGGTTTATTCGTCTCTTGAAGTATTCGTCGGCACTGGGCCGGTGCTGACGCAAAGAAGGGGTTTAATCGTCTTGTCCAGACGTAAGGTCTGGGTAGGGTGTCTATTCGCTGGCATCGCCGAGGTGACGAGACCAACAAGATTTGTTTGTCTCTTGGAAAGTTCGTCAGCACTGGGCTGGTGCTGACACAAAGAAGGGGTTTATTCCCTTGTCCCAGACGTAAGGTCCGGGTAAGGCGTCTATTCATCGATGTCACCGAGGTGGCGAGGCCAACAAGGTTTATTTGTCTCTTGAAAAGTTCGTCAGCACTGGGCTGGTGTTGACACAAAGAAGGGGTTTATTCCCTTGTCCCAGGCGTAAGGTCCGGGTAAGGCGTCTGTTCGTCGGCGTCACCGAGGTGGCGAGGCCAACAAGGTTTGTTTGTCTCCTGAAAAGTTCGTCAGCACTGGGCTGGTGCTGACACAAAGAAGGGGTTTATTCCCTTATCCCAGACGTAAGGTCCGGGTAAATCAACACAAAATAAATAAATAAAAATTTTAAAAATGCGTGTGTGTTGTGGGGAGATAGAGAGAGAAAGAGAGAGGTAGAGACAGAGATGAGATGGAGGGGAGAGAAGGAGAAATAAAGAGAGAGAGAGAGAGAGAGAGAGAGAGAGAGAGATCGCGGAGGCGGGGTGTGTGGGTGTGGGTTAGAGAGCGAAAGAGAGAGGCAGTGAGAGAGGGAGATCGAGAGATAGTGGTTGAGGGTGCAACTGTGTACATGAAAACGCCGGCCGAGGGGGAAGTAAGAGAGACATACGACAGGAAGAGGAGGGCGAGAGGTGCTAGTAGAGAGGAGAGGGAACCGCAAGACGCGGTGGCTGCCGCTGCCACTGCCGGTTCGTGCGGATGTGCAGGGGGGTGGCGTGAGTGCGATGTGGGTGTGCGTTGTGGTGTGTGGGCGAATGGTGGAGGGGAGCAGATAGGGTCGCGGCGAGAGGAACAACTCTGGTGGAGTCCAGCTGAGTGTATGGTGTGTGTATATGCAGGTGAAAAGAGAAAGAGAGAGGGTGAGAGCTGTGCGGTGTTGTGGACTACAGTGTGAAGGGGAGAGGGGAGAGCGTATGGGTGAGAGAGGAGAGGGCCAGCGGTGCCCAGGGAGTCAGTTACGGAGGCCGACTACCTGGAGAAAGAGTCGCTAGCGGGAGAGAGGAGAAGGGAAGGTGGGCCGTGTGTGCAAGAGTTAGAATGAGAGAGGGAACAGGGAGCAGGTTGCCGCGGTGGTCAGTAGGAGGTGGGACGCAGGTTGGTTAGACAGAGAGAGTAGACGATGGGAGGTTAGCAGGAGGGGGCCGCGGCCGATGCACAAGTGTGTGGAGAGGAGAGGCGAAGTCGCGACGGGAGGAGAGTTGTGGGAAGGTGCGGTGGCGGATAGCGTTGGTGTGTCCGCGGTGAGAGTAGAGGGAGTGAGGGCAAGGTAGAGAGAGACACGAGAAGAGAGAGGGAGAGGGTGGCCGCGACGGTGTGAAGAGCGAGTGGGAGAGAGGGAGAGATGGGTGAGAGGGGGAGGTTATCGACGGTGAGAGTGCCGCGGTGGGAGCAGAGAGAAGAGAGAGGGGAGCTCGCGGTGACGACAAGAGAGGAGGGGGAGAAAGAGAGAGAGTGCCGACGGGGGGAGAGCAGGGAGAGAGGGGGGCGGGTAGCGATCGCGAGAGAGAGAATCAACGTGTACCCTTACGTCAAAAGGTATGGATTATACTTGACTGTTCTGAAATTTATAAACAAAAAGAAAAGAAAAATCATGTTGTAACCCTGCAGTGAAATATCAGAACTATAAAAATTGTTTAATCTCAATACATGTCTTAGTTACTCCTAAGAAATTCAATGATTTTGGGTGAGTAAGATGAAGTGAGATTAAATCTGACATGATCTATGTGGTTCTGGTTCATTGCTATTAAGAGTTAATGCAAAATTATTCAAAGAGTGTGGTTGCTAATCTCTAAGATTCATCATTCTTAAACCACATCTCTATCAAGGTTGCATTATATAGAGTCTTATACCAGAAGAATCTGAACTATGTATGCTTGCTTAATGAAGG
Organism: Amorphophallus titanum; assembly: GCA_024336825.1. Taxonomy (NCBI): domain Eukaryota; kingdom Viridiplantae; phylum Streptophyta; class Magnoliopsida; order Alismatales; family Araceae; genus Amorphophallus; species Amorphophallus titanum. The sequence goes on from JANBPO010006770.1 coordinate 27,585, forward strand.
ATCAATTAGTTTGTCAACATATTCTTTTCTGTGATTTCACCACTTTAATATTGTCATCTCAATTTTTTTCGCCACTTCCCTGATAAGCTTAAATTGTCTCTATCATTTTTCTGCTGATGGCAAAGGGGGAGAGATTTTGATGGCAAGGGATGGGTAGCAAGGGGAAAAGAAAGCTCTGTCTGTTTGTTTGTCTCTGGTATATACCATCATTGACTAAGGGGGAGAGTCAAGGGGTAGAGTCATCTGTTTCTGCTCTTGTCTGTCTGCTACCCGATATCTAGTCATTTGTGAGGGAGAGAAAGTTAGGGTAAAGAAAGCTGAATTGTGTTTCCTATTGCATTTGACTGTGACCACTACATATTCTGACTCATGATGTAGAATGTATCTGCATATTCTGACTCATGAGGTAAAATGCATTGCCATCATTAAAAAGGGGGAGAATGTTGTGTCTTCTCTGGATTTGATGTCTAGTTTTGATGCTGGCAATAGTGTAATTGACCTTAATTTTGATATTGGCAACACTATGTTGATTTGAAGTCTCTCTTAAGTCAGAATAAGTTCCTGCTCATGTTAAGGTCAATGCAGTCCTGTTCATTATAAGGTTGATGCATATTCATGCATTCAAATAGTCAGATCGGTGCATATATGCATATTAGTCTAGAAGGTCAATGCATATGCAGAAGTGTTGTGTTAAAAGGTCAGTGCATCTCTCACTGCATTGAACAAACAGGTCGATGCATATATGCAGTTAGGACTAGAAGGTCGATGCGGCTGTTAAAGTCATACGCTATCAGGTCGGTGCACTTTGTACACATGTCGATGTTGCTAAGCACTATATGTTAGAAGTTGCTCCATCAGGTCGATGCATACCATAGGCCGGTCGATGCTATTGAGACAACGATTGCTGCATAAGGTCGATGTGATAATGGTTATCACTTTTAAGGTCGGTGCACCTTGTGCATCCGTTGCGAAGTCAAGTCGGTGCAGTAAGGTCCTGCGTCTATGCTTTAAGCATCTTCATTAAACATCACCAGGACAGGCTGACTTGCCTAAGTGGCACGTCGATGTTATAGTTCATGAAGTACTGGCTTGTGCAACTGACAGGTCGATGCACCTTCAATGCAGATAGAGTCTTTCTGATTGAATGAGGTCTACCTGTGTAATATACAAGTCGATACTCTTTTGTCATACTGCTGCATTCTTTACTTCTCATCAGAAAGGTAGGTTGGTGCATTTTGATTGTGCATCGATGCATGTGCATAACTTCACAAATCCATTCATATGATTCGCTTGCTCTTATTAAATATCTAAGCCTGCATTCCTTACTTATGATGATGAGATTGTTAATAAATCTCTACTTTTGTTTTGACAGAGAAACAAGGTTGTCAAGAAATAACTCAGATTCTTGCTCGAACACCTTGGATGCATAAAGGCAGAATTCATGATTCTCACGTAGGCTTGAAAGTGAAATTGTTAGGGGCACGTGATCCGAGGGGACTTCCCAGTATTTTGGAGATTCCTAACGAAATCGCTTTCCACGTGGCTGTATCTTAAAGAACCCTCCATGTTTCATCTGACACGTGGCCAATCAATTTTCCAAAAGTCGTGGGTGGGAGCATTCCTTCCATGTGCCTAAATGGAATCTTGTGGGAACCACAAGATTCTCGTTCGAAAGGATAAAAAGGGATCGAGCATTCAAGTACAGCACAAGATAGAAGAATGACAGAGAAGAAGAGCACCAGAGTACAAGAGCTCGAGAGAAGAGGAGCTAGAGTCTGAGAGAAAGAGAGCTCACTGGAGAAAGGAGAGGAAGAGAGAAAATAGAGAATCGGAAGCTGAGAAGAAGTCTGAGAGAAAAGAGAGAGAGTGAAGAAGCGGAGTCAGTCTTGACTTCTAGATCAGATCCAAAGTCATTTGCTCGAGTGAGAGCTACATTTGTCTTTCTATTTTTGTTATTTTAATCGTGTTTTCTTCGATTGTAAGCTGTGTAGTCAGCAAAGCAAGCTGTGTTGCTCAGTGGCAATGATAGGTTCCTTGGACAGCAAGCTACGAAGCTCAGTGGGTTCAGCAAGCTGTGAAGCTCAGCGATTTGTAGGGATCTCATCCCCGAAGCTGTGGATCAGCGGATTTTGCAAGCTATGTGTCAGCAAAAGTCTTACTCAATTGAGTGAGGGGTGGACGTAGATCTCAAGCTTGAGATCGAACCACCTTAAAAAGTATTATGTTCACTGTGTGATTGCTTACATCCTCATTGCTTCGTCTAGATGAATGCTTAGGATAGTTCTTTGCAGGCGTATGATATTTTAGATATTGGCATTCGTTTAATGTGCACAAGCAATCAACTAAAGAGTATATAGAAAGACGTGGCTGGAAAGATAGGTTACGCCTATCCAAAATGCCACCTCTTACGTGAGGAGATCTTAGATCGAACCTCCACCCAGTACTGAACTTGGTTGATTGACTTTTGAAACTATGTGTGCTAAATTCATCTGACATTGACATTAATCTACCTTGTCTTGATCTGATCCATAGTTTCTTTATCCTGCATTTACCTATTGATCGATAACACAATGGTATATCAAAAGGCTTAGTCGGAAGGATAGGTTACGTCTATCTGGAAAACTAACCCTTACGTGAGGAGATTCTTGAATCAAACCTCTGCCTAGTACCATACTGCGTTGGTTGATCTATGTCCTTTGGAGTTCTTCATGGTTGATAGCTATTCCTTACTAGATCTCCTAGCTGTTGAATCAGATCACATTGAAAATTAACTCACAGTAGACTTTCTTAATCCGCAATCTTTAATCTCTACTGTGTGCGGAAAAATTGGGGTAGATCCATTCACCCCCCCCCTCTAGATCACCTGCTCATCCATGCCCTCATCAGTTCAATGACATTCACTATCTTGAGCCCTCGGTACGGGACAGAGAACATAGGCCCGAAGACCACCATCACGCATAATGAAAGTTTTCAGTCAAATCTGATCTGGCCTTCAGCAAATCACCATTTGATATCACGAGGTTTGAAATGATGACAAATATGCAGTAAAATAATAGAACATAAATACGTTGATTTAAACCCTGTTGATGTAGGGTCTTTTATATATATTTTTTCATCATATCAACACTTTGTGAATAGTGCTCTCTCCCTCCGCAGCAGGTCAACGCATGCAACACTCCCCCCTTCATGGGCAAGACACGGCTCTGGCAGGGGACATAGTAGCGACTCCTCCGGCGGGGGTATGGGGCAGCAGCAGTTACGCACCAACAACTTCAGCGGCGTGCAGTAAGGCATTCAAGCAGCTCACATGGGCAGCGGCATCCGCAGGAGCGAGCAATGAGCTGGCGAGCGTGTTGGCACAGCAAGCTTTGGGCTTTTTATGAAACGGCAACCTCCCACCTCTGACGGACAGACTCTCTCCCCCTCCCCCTTCCTCTCCTTCTCCTTTCTGCTCCTCTCTCTATCTCTCTCTCTAACACAGCACCGCCGCAGACAACCCCCCTCCTCTTTCTCTTCACCTTCTTCACCTCTCCCCCTTCTCCGAACTCCTCTTTTCCTCTCTCCCTCCTACTATCCCTCTCCCTTTTCACTGTCTATTTTTTTCTGCAACTCTCCTAACCAGCAACTCCCGGCAGAACTCCTCCCTGCCCCCCCCATCTCCGATCTCCTTCTTCCCCTCACCCTCTTCTCTTCTCTCTTTCTCCTCCCTTCGGCAGCACCGCGGGCACTTCACGTAACTCTCCTCCGTGAGGCTGGGGGAACACTTTTTGTTTGCATAGGCGTGTTAGTCACCAGAGTGACAAATTTATTATGCGCTCGATCTGACTTGGTCAGACGAATGTGAGGTTCATGTCGGGACTCGAAATCCGCCGTACCGTAAAGACTACAACGTTAATTACGTCCCTCCGAAAGAGGGACAACCCTTGATTAATCGCCAAAATAGAAAGACCATGGGGCCTTTAGAATATATGAAAGATGTAATTGCATGCAAGCATACACTATGGTAATATTTATTTATTAAATCGGCTCCCAGTACAAGGCGGAGAACTTAGGTCCGAGGATCACCATCACACATAGTGAAAGCCTTCGGTCGGGCATAACCCAACTTTTCGCTAATCACCATTTGATATACCGAAGAAGCGGTCATGCAGGCATACAAGGTTGCAATATTTAGTTTTAGGGATTTTTGCATATTAGTCCCTACAAACATGACGAATTACTTTTTAGTCTCTCAACCATTCTGTGCAAACACATACGTAGATCAAATCGTTTATATCACTTGAGTTAGATCTAGCATAACTTATCATTTTCACATTAGATTTCTGGTATATTAAAAGGTGGGTTCGGATTGACAAGGCAAACCTAGTCAGGAAGATAACACTTTGCGTGAGTAGAATCTTCAGATTCACACCTCCACCACGGTACCAAAGATCCGTTGTGTGTGATAGGTTTTGACAGATTCATTTGTTGAACAATAGATCTAAGTCTCTAAAGGGTGATTTTACCATATCTTTTTAAATCAGTAAAAGTTTCTTAAAATTTGTAATCACCCAATTCACCCCCCTCTTGGGTGTCATTGATCGCGAGACTTCAAGCAGGATGATCGAGTCTGGAGCTAGAATAGGACTTTTGGAGGTGCTCGCTGTAACCAGTGAGTGCTCGGAGAGTGCGTGGGGCTTGAGACACGCCTGGAAGTAGATCTGTGTGCTACTCTGTTTACAGCTCTCCGTCTCCGTACGTCTATGTGTGGAGTTGTCTCTGCGTACGTACTTGTGTTTGTATGTAGATTTGTCTCTGTACCTCTTTGTCTCTTGATCAAAGAGGTCTATTTATAACAGTTGTCCTGGCGGAGAAGGTCAATCCCTCAATAGGAAAAAGCGTGGGTCGTGGGATAACGTTTCCCCGCGATCGTGGAGAATTTTTCGTTGTGCGCCCACTCATCCGGGCCACGCGGCCTCTAGGCGAGTCTTACGACGTGCTAGACGTGTGTTCACCCTTACTGGAGTAGGGGCCGGCAACGGCGAGAGTAATGTTTAGGAGTAACGCTCAGTCGTTGGAGTGTCATCCGGCACCCGAGATGTCTGGGTCGATGTCCTTTGTGGGCTGACGAATCTTTTCTCTCTCTTTATTGTGCCACCTGGCATGGACTGTTAACAGTCGGGAGGCCTGCTCCGCACCAGGCGGGTCCACCCGCCGACTTATGAAGGTCAGTCAGATCCGGATGCTGCGAGGATTTGGATTGAAGCGACCGGGCGCGTGTTTCGATCGATGGAGTGCACGAAGGATGAAAAGGTCATGCTTGCTACTTTTCAACTTCAGGATGCAGCATTAATGTGGTGGAATTCCAAATGGGAAGTTGCTTTCCGTTCTCGACCACTTCGTCAGATCACCTGGACAGAGTTTGTGACTGCTTTCGAGCGTACCGCAGACAGAACTCCCAGCTGAAGGGGTCGACCACCCATAGCCAGACTTCTGTCTGAGCTGTTTTTCCTGCAAACCAAGGTCGACCCCTTCTGGCACAGGAATTCCGGAAGACTTCTAAACCCATTCTTTTGGCCTCTAAACTTTACCAAAATACCCTCCAAAAGTTCCTAAACATATGAGGGTGTTTCTAACATGTTTTAGGAAGGTTATATGGGCCATTTGATCCCTCTCTCTAGTATATATATATGAGCTACGAATTTGTGGAAGATAGAACCCTAATGCTTATTTGTTCCTTCTTGTAGGTGAAGAAAAGGGGCAAAACAACCAAGGAGCTCTTGAGGAAGGATTTTTGGAGCTCGTGATAGAAGAGAAAAAGGAGCAGATCGAGGAGAGGAACAAGAGGACGCCAAAATCACGACCATCTGACTCCGAACCAAGAAGAGCCGGATCATTCCAAGAAGGGGGAGTTCCATACATGATGGGTTTCTTGTTTTTGGTCTTTCTAGCATATCTTGGGCTTGAATGTTTTCATGTCTAAACATTTCATCTACTTCTGAACGATTATTTTGTGTGAGTGTTCGGAGAGAGGGCTCTCCGAGTGTTTGTGATCGACACGTGTGTGTCATTGTTTGCGGAGCATATTCGCGTATGGTTTGGGATTTTTACCCCGTGTGTGTGTAGGGAGAAATCCATGTGTTTGCTGCATTCGTAGAGTGTGTGTTGGGCTTTTTACCCCATGTGTGTGAGGAGAAATCTCCGTGGTTGCTGCATTTACAGCGTGTGAGAAAGCCTCGCCGAGTTTGGTGAGGGGTGGATGTAGAGAGTCCGTCGTGGTCCCGAACCACCTTAAAAATTATCGTGTCATTGTGAATGCTTGTGTGTTTGGCCCATATCTCCTACCTCCATTCACAGGATGGTTTGATTAACGTGCTTCGCATCTATCTTAGTATCACACACACACTCTCTCTCTAATTTGACTACTTAATTCATCTAATTTGCGCGTGCACACACACACACACAGTGTGCTAAGTTGTGGTTGGTTCGTCTAGGTGCATTCACTACTGAACGTCCATCAAATCGCCTCTTAGTGTATTTACGTTTTGCCTAACAATCCTAGGCGTTGGGTTGAATTCCGTTGTGAGTAAGTTTGTGGTTTTAATTGAACATATATTTTTGCAGAGGGATCTATTTATCTATTTGCAGGAGTGCCTTGATGGCAGAGAATAAAGGGGTTAAGTAAAGATCAAGGCATATGAAGGTCAGTCAAACCCCATTCTTGTTTTTCCTATCTTGTAGTTTGAATAATTCTCTTTGAGTTGTTGCATGTTTGGCTGGATTGTACTTATTGATGTCATTTGATGCAATTCTATCAATTGATATCCTAATAATTGGTGTCATTGATTGTTGCTATCTTGTCATGATTGTTTCTGAATATCTGCCACATGCTAGTCTCAAATGAGATTTTATATGCCAAAAATTCATTCATGTTAGTTATTCATACTCATAGTAGGAACATAGGTTTGCATGACCCTTTGGTATATCAAATGGTACGCTGGGAGAAGGGCAGATTATTTCTGTCTGGAAACCCACATCATCCGTAGAGACTAGGCTCCGCCAAGTACCAAGGGTTCAAGAACTTGCATATAGGGATAAATCTATTATTTACATTTCATTGCTACATATCTGTGTACAAAAAGAAAAGGGACTGTTGTTTGGTTCAAACTTTTACACACAGTGAGGGGTAGTTAAGTTAATTCAGTCAGATATATTGGACTATTTCTGGTTGTCAGAATATATGCATTGCTACTTTTGCTGGTTGAAATGGTATGTTACTGAAGTCTCAGATCAATAGAATTAATGCTACTACATTGATTGTTAGAACACTTTGTCTGAACAAGCCAGCAGGTCGATGCATATGAAAGTTGCACAGACTTTGCTATGCAATAGGTCGATGCATATGTTAGGTGCACTGACTTCACCATGCTAGCTGGTCGAAGCACATTTAAAGAACATCGACCTTACTACACTTGTACAGACTGATTGTTGTGTGCTACTGTGCTTTACATATAGAAGGATGTTGGTTGATTAGAAGCATGTAAGGCTGGTTGTCTGCAAATCTGTCCCAAGTCTTACCCCTATCTCTATGTGGCTTTCTTCCTTACTACTCCCACTCATCTATTGCTTTGTTGACTTCTCCATCCCTATTGTCTCATCTATTCCTACTTTGACAAGTCTTTCCCAAATGCCTATGCATTCTCTCAGGGAGAGTTTGTCATTAGATTCTATCACTTAGGGGGAGTTAGTCTTGAAATCTGTCATCTTTACTAACCAAGAGATGTAGCCATTAAGATTACCCAGCTCTAAAAGGAAGTTGCTGGCTCAACATTGACCTATAGCTCTAGCTCGTGGCGCATACGCCATTGAGCTTGCTTGACTGGCTTGACTGTTGGAAGTATTGCCAGCTCATGTTCTACCACAGAGGGGTCGAGCTCGGGTATTTCTTTATAAGTCCAGGCGAAGCAATCCCTAAACTCTTCTAGGAGCTACCGATACGACTGCCTTTCTTCCTCGCTGAGGAGAGCACTGACAAAGGTTGGCCGACGATCATCTTTGCTTCCAAGGTTGATGTCGATCAACTCGTCCACGGTCACCTGACTGCCGTCTTCGAGCTCAGGTGGAGCTGGTTGGAGGTCGACGAAGCCTCCCTCATCATCAGTGTTTGCTTCATAGACTTCAAATTCTTCGAAGCACTCTTGCTTATGGTTTGAAGTCGAGGGACTTGTTTCATCTTGTTGATGATTAGCATATTAGCAGGCTGGGCTGCTCCTCCCTCTGAGGGGTGGTTATTGTCGACATCCGATGAAGGTGATGGTGTCATTGACACCTCACCGGATTCCCTTACAGAGTCATCAATCTTGGGCTCAACTTTAGCTTTCCC
>JANBPO010006770.1:35956-138650 GCA_024336825.1 Amorphophallus titanum
TGAGGAGGTAGCAATCCTATGGCATTGACTGCATAGTGGACCTTGAAGTCCCTTTCCTGGTTGTAACCGAGTCCCCGCGTGTCTTTGCGGGAGAAGGGAGGTTCCCCACGGACCTGCAGAGGGTTCCACAGCTGATGGAAATATGCCGCTCATGCGGGATCCTGAGCTTGTGGGATGTGTTGCTTTTTACACATTTCCCTGATGTGTTTCGGCATATCGTTCATCTCTTGGACCGGCTCTGGCGCCACATCGGTGGGGGTATCCCAACCGAAATCATCTTCCGGAGGGCACAGTGGGACTAGATCACCTTTGTAAAAGATGATTGGCTTGTCTCCCTTGCCCTAGTTGCTCCTTCTCCGCTGATAGGAGACTGTGAAGGTCTTCAACTGCTCCACCTCGTACTCTTCCCGTTCGGACGAGAGTTGAAGACACTTGGGCGGTAGGGAGATGCTTCGGTCAATGACCTGGCTGATGAGGTTGGCTTCAAAGTCAACACTTCGGCTCTCCGACTGAGTTGGCTTGGAGGTGGCCTGGAGGCTTAGCATGTGCAGCTTTACCATGTCTTGATTGACAGTGAACACCTGCCCTTCCTTGACTTCATAGTCCACTTTTGTTTCTCTTGTATCATCATTGTGAATGTATCCCCTTCGTTCCGAGACGAATGGGGCATAGAAAGGCCGAGATCCGACTGATCCCTTGGTTTGTTCGTCGTGACGCCTACATGGTTTAGTAGTAACCATTTAGGGTGTTGCGCAATCATGGTTGTGACCGTTTAGAAGTAGGTTGGTTTGGGTATACGCGGTCATGCGATAGACCATCTTGGGGTTTGCACGGCCCAGTGAGGACCATTTATCCCTATTGCATGGGGCTTCCTCCCGTCTATTCTATTTCTCTTGTTGTTTTGAATGGCTTGCACCTAGCCGTTCTGCCAGTTGAGTGGTCGGTCGATAGACCGTTTAGCTCGCCTATGGCGGTCCATGGAGTAGTTTGCCCCTAACAGTTCTGTCCTCTGAGCAGTTAGTCCCAGACCATTCTGATCGATTTGACCAAACTACTATAGTAGGTCTATTCGATTGGGCGGTCCTCCTATAGACCGTTCAGTCCCCTGAGCGGCCCCTTGGTGATCGTGCAGTGGTTTTGGTCTGTAGTTGAGTCGGTTAGCCTTGACGTCTTAACCCTCGTCCATCTTGTCATCGTAGCGTCCTTTTCTTGGGCCGTTACAGTCTGTCTGTCTTAGGTCCAGGTCTTAGGATGGTTAGTCTGGCGGTTCACTCTTGAATCGTTGAGTCTGTATAGCTGGTCTATCTTAGACTATTTTGGTTGTTTGGTTGAATAGGTCGGTTTGAGGGTTGACTGAGCTCAGCGGTCTACTCCTTGATTGCTATAGTCCCCAAACGGCCCATTCTACGACTGCCAGTATGGTTTACTGATGTTTCGATTTCTGATTGTCTTGGCTTGACTTCGTGGTTCGCCCACTGTCCCATGGATGTCTCCTGACGTCCTTTGAGGGCTATGACCATGTTATAAGGTAGCCAGGAGTGTTTGTGTATTGTGTCCTGTTCTATGAGTCGTTGTTAGGTTCTGGTCAACCTGATGTGGCCCAGTGGTTGACAGAGGACCTTGACCATTTTGGGTAGCTCGAGACATGGTACTGGATGCCTTGATGTATCATCTTACCTCGATCTACATGTCCAAGTGTGCTGAGGGTCTCGGTGTTCCCTCAGGTCCCCATGAGTCATTTCATGTGATTGTGTCGTTTCCTCTGGCTTAGGAATAGATCGATTGGCAGCGTGTCTCCATCATTGTGCAGAGACTGGTATGTTTTCATCACTATGAAGTGCTCGTGTCGATTATTGGTGTTGATGAAGTGCTAAGACTTTTCATGTCTTGTCTCACTTGCAGAGAGGTCGGCTACACTTGTACCGTCCACAGAACAGGGACCGACACTTGTGGATAGCTCCTCTACAGTTCCAGAGGAGGGGTCTTCTCTCAGGCCTGACCTGGCGGACATCACGACTGCTTCAGGTAAAGCCATTGTGATTTGCACCTTTGGACCTCTACCATAGTGACTTTATCGTGGTGATACACTCACGAACTTGTGTTTCCTTTTCTTTTTCCCAATTCAGGATCAGCAGAAGGGGCGGCAACGGTGCCTGTGGACTTCCCTGCCCTCGGACTTGAGTGGCCCGACACTCTTGCGCTTGGGGTGGCATTGAATGCCACCATGGTTGACCAACTTCTCCAGAGTCTTGACCAGTTGATTTAGGTTGACCCTTTGCCTGCTGTAGAGGCTTTGAGGGGTAGCCTGGAGGCATTCACAAGTAGCTATCACATGTTGGGTCTTCCTCGAGAGGCATGGGCGGCGAGGCTGACCGCGCTATGGGGCGAGTTCGCTTGCCTCCACCTCGCACAAGACCGGAGACGGAGGGCCCAGCTGCAGATCTAGCAGGAGGAGGAGGAGCTCCGCGGGCTTCGGGCCACTCAAGTTGAAGTAAGCCTTCAACTTCGGCGATAAGGAGCGCGGTCAGGGGGCCTTCCTCCGAGTGGAGGAGCTGCGGAGGGAACTTCAGGAGGCCGAGCGCCAGAGTGTGCAGACCGCGATAGAGACGTCCTGTCGTCAGCTGGAGGAGCTTCAGGGGGAGATTTCCCAGAGGGAGTCTCGCCTTGCTGAGTTGAGGAGGGGCGAGTCTGGTGCTTGACGAGCTTCGGCACCTTCTTGTACATAGGGCCTTTGTGCCCCATTTTTGTTTGAGTCACTCCCGAGGGCTTGTCTCGGGCTCCATTGATGACATTGTTGAATAAAGGACAGAATTCAGCAACTTTTGATTCCATCCTCTTGCATGTATATTTTTTTTTCTTTTTTTTTATCACTTTACCAGCTCTACCGCCCTTTCAGATTTTTGTTAGGACTGGCCCCCTTTAGCTTTTTCCAGTGCGCCGTTGCGGGTTTTTACACTGAGGGGTACCCACTTTTGCCTAAGGTGCCCTTGCGGGTTTATCTCTAGTGGAATCCTCTCAGTTGAGAGGGGTGGATGTAGGATCGCACTTGGTGCGTCCGAACCACCTAAAAAGATCCTTGCGTCCTATGGTTTGATGCTTGTGCGATTGCTTGCCATCTTTCGTGAGGTTTGGTTCGATATTATTCATCTTCAGTTCTCGGTTCTTTGATTGAGTGCGTTTAATTGTTCACTATATCAAATCATTAAAGATGTTTGGGGGTACAACCCACCCAGCATCCTAGTGGGAATCCCAGGCTCGTAGGATTTTACGTAGGTCTCATAATAGAGGTCCTAATTCGTCGGAAGGAGTATTCGGAGGAAAGTCCCAACTATTACAAGAATTGAGACTATAAAACCACGGAAAATCAAAGTGGAGCGGTCAGCTGACACCACCAGGGTGGCGTGACTGTCAAACAACCCTAGTAATTTATCCACAATTGCATATCAATGGATTATAGCAATTAAATCACAATCTATTATTTTAATTTGCGTCATGAGGGACAAGCGATAAGACATGAGAGTGAAAGGAAAGATAGAATATCAGCAGCCAAGATCAGCAGATAAATCAGACCTTATATTGTTCCATATAATCCATTTACTTAGGTACGTTTCTACACTATACATGCTATCTATTCGAGGTGAAACATAAATACTAAAACAAAATCTGATCATTAAAAGTGGTCATGCAATAGGCCTCTATTACTAGTTAGCAGTCAGTCGAAAGGCCGCTATCAAGCTACATTTTATAAAAGAAACAATAAGACTAAAAGCGATTTGTCACGCGACCGCTAAGTTAGAGGCGGTCAGCAGAGTCCTGCACCCTGAACTTGATGGTCAGTGACAAGGCCACTAACAGGTAGCGATATTTAAAACTTAAAGCAAGATATAAGCGGTCTATCGTGAGGCCGCTAGGATCAAAGGCGGTCCCTGGTGCGATCGCAACCTGGACGTCGCGTCTGGCCTCTGGCGAACTCCGATACACCTTGATTCCAACACCAAATTCATGCTTTACAGTGTATAATAATTGGGCAAAATAGAACCAATCAAAAGAGAACAAAATTTTACACAATATAGCATGGTTAATTAGAAATATAACCCACTAAAAACCTACCATCAAAACGAATCAAAAGGGACTAATAGGGATGGAGCCCTAATTTGACATGCTCTAACTAGACCAAAAATTCGATGCGCCGGGACACCGTTGTGACTAGAGTGGCTGGTAGTCGGATGCCGGGGGCACCGTTGTGGTTGGAGTGCCTGGCAGTCGGGTGCCGGGTGCACCGTTGTGACTACAGTGGCTGGCAGTCAGGTGCCAGGGGCACCGTTGTGACTGGAATGCTTGGCAGTCGGGTGTCGGGGGCACTGATGTGACTGTAGTGGCTGGCAGTCAGGTGCCGGGGGCACCGTTGTGGCTGGAGTGCCTGTTAGTCGGGTGTTGGGGGCACCGTTGTGACTGAAGTGGCTGGCAGTCAGGTACCGGGGGCACCGTTGTGATTGGAATGCTTGATAGTTGGGTGCCGGGGGCACCATTGTGACTGTAGTTGATGACAATCGGGCGCCGGGGGCACCGTTGTGACTGGAGTGGCTGGCAGTCAGATGCCGGGGGCAACATTATGGCTGAGGTTGTCAAGTGGTCGGGTGCCCGGGGCCTCGATGCGGCTGAGGTGGCTGGGTGCCGCGAGACCTTGATGGTCGTGCTCGGGGCCCATTGATAGAGGCTGGGGCCTGACGCTTCATCTTGCGCCGGGACTTGTGAAGTATGTCCATTGTCCGGGTAACAACACTGAGGGCACGCTTATCGAGGTGACACCAAAGTGGCATACGATCATCGAGGCGGGGAACCAGGTTGGGCGCCTTGACTGAGCCGTGTCTGATGGTGCGTGACCATTGGGATAGAGACTGGACAGGGTGCCTCGATTGAGTGATGTCCGTGTCGTGTACGAATGCCGAGGCAGAGATCTGGCAGGGTGCCTCGATCGAGTGATGACTAACAGTGTACGACTATCGAGGCAGAGACTGGTAGGGACACTCTCATGAAGCGGCATCTGGGTCATGCATGAACGCCAGGGCAGGGCCGAGCCAGGTGTTCGACGTCTGGGGGCGCATGATTATCGAGACAAGGCTCGGGCAGAGTGCTTTCACCAAGTGACATCGGGGTCATGCACAACTATCGAGATGGGACACGGGCGGAGTGCTTTCACCAAGCAAGATCTGGGGTCGTGTATGATTATCGAGGTGACACACGTTCATCACCACTGGGGGCCGCCTTTTCGGAGGTGGGTGTTTCGGCTCGACACCGTACGAGGGATGCCCATGCAGCATGCCCTCGGCGTGAGCCTAGCAAACACACACACAAATCTCCCGGAGATGGGTGTTGAAGTTTGGAGAGGTAAAAGAGAGAAATAGGGAGAGGAAGAGAGAGAGAATAATACCGAACTAATTTCATTGCTCAAATATTAAACGTTTACAAAATGACAAGAAAATAAAAAATTAAACCCCAATTAAACTCTAACTAAACCAAGCATAAAGAAGTAAGGTGGAGAAGTAGCCTTCGATACACGCCATCGTCCCCGCCCTTGGACCTTGTAGAGTTGCCCAACCTCGGAGGAGATGTCGCCGCGAGCGAGTCTTAGAGAGATGAATTTAGAGAGAGAAATAAGGAGAGATGTAGAGAGAGATAGAAGTGGAGGGAGAGGGGGATAAAAAAGAAATAAAAATACAATAAGATGGAAGATTTTGTGTGGTGTGAAGAGAATGAGACGGAGGAGGAGAGAGTGAAGAGTTAAGAGATGAGAGAGAGTGTGAGAGGGGTCGTGAGAATAGAAAGAGAGTAAGAGACAGAGAGGAAGGGTGGTCAGTGTGTGCAACTGTGTGTGTGTGAGAGACGGAGAGGCGGGGTCGACAGTGGGAAGGTGAGTGCCGTGTGGGTGTGATGTAGAGGGACAGATGGGTCGAGACAGAATGTGTGAGTTAGAGAAGGATAGAGGGAGAACGGCCGGCGCAGCGAAGGGGACGTGTGCATGCAAAGGTGCAGTGAATGTTTGCGTGATGGGAAGAGAGAGAGAGGGAGGTGTGGTCGGTGTGCCTGAGTGCGAAGAAGGGAAACAATGGGGCCGTGGGGGGTCAACGCTTGCGGCGGTGGAGTGTATGCAGCGAGAGGGAGAGTGGTTGGAGGTATGAGCTTGAGTGCAGGTGTGTGGTGCGATGGTGGCTGAGGCGGTGTAGGGGGAAGAGTGCAGGGGAGTGGAGAACTATGCTACGTGAGTGTGTGAGTAGAAGAGGGAGAGGAAGTGCAAGAGCTGGCCGCGGACGGTCACAGTGGTGGGGATGCTGCGGTGCTACCTGAAGAGAGAGACAGACAGAGAGACGGTGAGAAGGTGAGAGGGGGTGCCGTGGAGAAGACACAGGTGGTGTCAAAGTGCGTGCAGGGAAGAGGCTGAGAGAGCGGGAGGTGGGAGGAAGATGCGGCCGGTGTGTGTAGGAGAGGGCGCCGCGGTGCAGGCTACGTGTGTGGGAAGTGGAGAGGAAGAGAGGGAGGTGTGAGTGCAGGGAAGAGAGTGAGATGAGAGGGAGCTACAGAGGGGAACGAAAAGAGGCAAAGAGTGAGAGGGGGAGTAGGAGGAAGAGAAAGGGAGAGAGGGTGAGAGAGGGGGTCCCCACGGTGATGTGTGAAGGTTTGAGAGAGAGAAGAGAAAAGAGAGGGAGGGAGGAGATGTGACCTCCGGCGCCTGTTCAAAACAGGGGCGCCGGACCAGCTGAGGGGGAGAGTGAACAGAAGGAATGGTGAGAGAAGAGAGGGGAGAAAGAAGAGGAGAAAGAGAGGAAGGGGGGAGAGAGGGTGAAGAAGAGAAAGGAGAGAGATCAGAGAGGGAAGAGGGGGGAGAAGAAGTTCTCCTCTGCACGGGGGAGTCTACCGCGGTTTTATAGGAAGCCAGGGATGCCCACGCCGCCTGCCATGCATGCCACTGTCATCTGCACACCATCCTGCTCGCCACATGCACCAGCCTGCACACCTGTCGGCTCCAAGCTCAGGATCGCAAGCTCGTCTCCGATCTGCAGCAGACCCAACACAAGTGGAAAGGAAACCGAAAAGACAAGAGCCCAGCAGAAAGGCAAACACTCACGAGCAAAAAAAATAGAGTACCATTTTTTGGCAATTTTCTCTATTGAACCTTTTTTTTTAAACAATACACAAAAGACTATTTATAAGTCTGCCAACTGACTGCTACTTTTAAGGAAACAAAAACAGTTCGTGCCTAAAAGGATAAGATGCTCGTGCAACGGAACCGATGTTCGTGCATACAGAAAAATATGGTTCGTGCATCCCGCACGTTACAAGCCACGCACACACTGGTTCCTTCGTGAACCCCGGCAGAGCCGTTCCTCCCTTCCGCAAGACTCGGACCACCACCGCAGGATTATCTCCAACATACTCCCCCTAATCCTGATGTGGCTTCAGATCGCGAACACCTAGCAGGTGCCGCATCGTTGCCAGCTTTGCCCCTGGCAGCGCCTTTGTCAAGGCATCAGCTCGCTGCTCTTCCGTGCGAACAAACTCAACAACAATTTGTCCTCCTTCAACACATTCTCTGATAAAATGAAACCTCGTGTCAATATGCTTGCTGCGGCCATGAAACACGGGATTTTTCATCAAGGCAATAGCAGACTTGTTGTCAACAAACAACTTCACCGGCTTAAGTTCTTGTTTTGTCAGTTCCCCCAACAAGCTTCTCAGCCACAACGCCTGGCACGCCGCCGCCGTCGCTGCCATGAACTCAGCCTCGCATGATGACAACGCCACTGTCTTCTACTTCTGTGAGTTCCATGACACAAGGCTATCATTGACATAAAATGCCATACCTCCGGTGCTCTTCCGATCATCCATATCGCCAGCCAAGTTACTGTCAGTGTAGCCGGTGATCACTTCTTCTCCTCCTCCCTTCACATACATGAGTCCACAGTGGACTGTACCTTTCAAGTACCTCAAGATTTGCTTCACCGCCTTGTGATGCATCACCGTGGGCCTCTCCATAAACCTGCTGGCCACTCCGACTGCATAGGAGAGATCTGGCCTTGTGTGGAGTAAATACCTCAAGCAGCCAATCACGCGCCGGTACTCCGTCGCATCTATCGGTTCTCCTTCTGGATCCTTGTGCAGCTGCGCCTTCTGATCCATAGGGAGCTTTGTTGCATTACACTCAGTCATGCCAAACTGAGCCCAACACCTTCTTGGCATAAGCCGATTGTTTGAGTGTCACCCGGTTTTCTTCTTGCGCCACCTCAATGCCAAGGTAGAAAGTGAGTAACCCAAGGTCACTCATCTCAAACTCAATCATCATCTGTTGCTTAAACACTGCAATCTCCTCTGGATTCTCTCCTGTTACAATTAGATCATCAACATAAACACCAACTATTATACCTGCTTGTCCTTCCCCTCTCGTGTACACAGCTGGCTCTTGTGTACACTTGGAGAACCCGAGATGCTTCATACTCCTATCAAGCCGAGTGTTCCACGCCCGTGGAGCTTGCCGGAGCCCATACAACGCCTTGCTCAGCTTGTATACATAATGCTCCTTGTTCCTCACAACAAAGCCCTCCGGCTGAGCCACGTACACTTCCTCCTCGAGCTCCCCATTTAAGAATGCCGACTTCACGTCAAGATGATGAATTTGCCAGCCACGATTAGCCGCAATTGCAAGAATGACACGCACTGTGTCAAGTCTGGCCACCGGAGCAAAAACTTCCTCAAAATCAACACCTTGCCGCTGACCATATCCTTTTGCGACCAGCCTTGCCTTATGCTTGATCACATTTCCATCTGAATTTTTCTTCAGCTTGTATACCCATTTCAGACCTATGGGTTTTTGTCCTGGCGGCAGCTCGGTGAGCGTCCAAGTTGCATTCTTCTCAATGGACTCGATCTCCTTCTGCATTGCCTTTTCCCAAACTGCTTCCCCGGCAGCTTCTCGATAACATGATGGCTCCTCCATCTCAACCAGCAGCGCCTCATCTTCGAGTTCTTCCTCCTGAAGCTCCACTCTTTTTGCATCCCGCATGATGTCGTCGATGTGCCTATAGCGAACAACTCCATCGTCGGTGCTGCCACTGTCTCTTGACTGCGATGTCGGAGTAGCCATGGCAGGCGTAACCGGCTCGCCCGCCAGCGGACTTGCTGCGGGAGCCGTAGGGGCTGCTGCTGCAGCATCTTCCGTGGGTGGCAATGTCCCTGCCGTGGCACACAGACCTCCTGTTGTGGTAGCCGCGATGGGTCTAGAGTCACTTGACTCCGTCTCGGGGAAGTGGCTCTCCCCCACAACGAAGTCTGAGGCATCATCGCTGTTTGTACCTGCATCCCAACTCCACTCCATATTTTCTTCAAATTTCACATCTCTACTTACATGGAGTTTGCCGCGCCGTGGATCGTAGAGGCGGTGCGCCTTGCAGCCAGACTCGACGCCAAGATACACCATCGCCTGGCTCCGGTCGTCGAGTTTCTTTTGGTGCGGCAACATCACCTTCGCGTGGGCAGTGCAGCCGAACACCCTCAGATGAGCGAGGTGCGGCTTCCTGCCAGCCCATGCTTCAAATGGTGTGCGCTCTCCTAGCGCCTTCGTCGGCAAGCGATTCAGCAAATACACCGCGTGCCTCACGGCCTCCCCCCAGAACTTGCCGGGAACGTGCATGCTCTTGAGGAGAGATCTCGCCATTGCCATCACCGTCCGGTTTCTACGTTCCACCACACCGTTCTGCTGTGGCGTGTATGGTGCGGTTAGGTGCCTCACGATGCCTGCTTCTTCACACAGCTTGGTGAACTCAGTGGAGAGGAACTCGCCACCTCGGTCAGTCCTCAATGTCTTAACTCGATGTCCACTAATGTTCTCCACCTGCTGCTTGAACTTCTTGAACACTGAGGAGACTTGATCTTTTGTCTTGATCACGTACACCCACATCCATCGGGTGCAATCATCGACGATCAACATAAAGTAGTTGTTGCCGGCGAGAGTCGACGGAGTGATCGGTCCACAGAGGTCGGCGTGCAGCAATTCGAGTGGCTCCTCCGCTCGATAACTGGCTGCCTCTGGGAACGGTTGTCTTGCATGCTTTGCAAATAAACACCCTTGGCATAGCTTGTTAGGGTGCTTGATGAGCGGCACACCCACCGCCATCTGCTTCTCTGCCAGCGTCTTCAGGGACTGGAAGTTGACATGCCCGAGCCGGGCGTGCCAAAGCCAGGCCTTGTCCGATATGTTAACGAGCAAGCACACCGGATCACCGGCCTCCATCTCGGCCTTGTAAAGACGATTGTAGGAGCTTCTAATTTTAATGAGCAATCTGCCACTAGGATCATACATCCACAAAGATTTTCCTAACATAACAATCTTGTTTCCCTTCTCAGCTAACTGCCCACAGCTAATGATATTATTGTGCAAGGCTGGGATGTAATATACCTCTGTGAGAAGTCGTTGTTCCCCATTCTGGAACTGAAGGAGCACCGATCCCTTTCCTTCGATCTGCACAGTGGAGCCGTCGCCGAATCTCACATGCCCCTGGATGGACTCATCCAGGTCATGAAATTTCTTCCGATCACCTGACATATGGTTGCTTGCACCATTATCGAAGTACCAGATGTCGGTGCCGGTGATGTCCCCGCTTCCAGCTCGCAGCTGCGGTTCCACCTTCTCCTCATTCAAGAGAACAAGGTTGCGTGTTTCCACGCTCGCAGATAACAGCAGCGCCGGCTCCTCCTCCTCTGTGCGTGAGAGGTTCACTTCCTCTTTGCGTGATTTGCTCCTGCATTCTGACGCATAATGGCCCATGTTGTGACATTTAAAACATTCAATGTGACTCTTGTCACGGCCACCGCCGCCAGAGCCGGCTGTGCCATCCTTACGTGGCGATCCACCGTGTCCGCCTCTGCCGCGACCGCGCCCGCCCCGGCCGCGGTTGCTGCCTTCTGCAGGAGCCATGTTCTTGCTCTTGTTGCCCGACGATGAGTCCGTGCCGACTTTGTTCTGCCGCGCCTGCCACTCGGCTTGAGTGAGTAGGAGCTGGCCGTCGCCGTTGCCGCCGGAGGTGCGCAGGCGTGCGCGCTCCTCATAAGCCTTCAGCCGCCCGACTGCCTCCTCGAATGGCATGGTGTCGAGGTTGCAGAACTGCTCGATGCCGGCGATGACCTGATAGTACCTATCTGGTACCGTGTTCAGAAGCTTCTTCACCAACGCTGCGTCGTCGAGCGTCTCCCCCAAGTTTGCATATCTCACGGACATCCCGCTAAGTCTGCCGGCGTACTCGTCCAGTGTCTCCCCCTCCTTCATTCGCATCACGTCAAAGTCACTCTTAAGCGTCTGCAAGCGAGCGATCTTGACACGATCTGCCCCGACGAACCTCGTTTTGAGGCAGTCCCAGACCTCCTTTGCAGTCTTCTTCTTCGCGACCTGCAACAGGATGTCTTCCGGGAGCGCTTGGAGGAGAAGCGCCCTTGCCGTCTTGTCCTTCTTCACGTCCACGGCCACACCGGCTGCTGGTTCCACTGCCTCCCAGACTCCCTGGGCCTCCATCATCGCCTCCACCTTAATCGCCCAGGTGGTGTAGTTCGTCGCCGTCAGCTGCGGATAGTAGAACGGCACACCGCCACCATCCTTCGCCGCCGCAGCCTGAGGGACAATCGCCATTGGCTTGAATCGAAGATGTTTGGGCATGCAACCTCGGCGCTGATACCAGGTGAAGGTTACAAGCTTAGGATCGCACACTTGTGTTTTCTGTAGTAAATTCGGCAGGGTAAAGACACACGAATAGAAGCACAAGTCTTGGGGAATTTTTTTCTCTATGTGTGAAGTTAACGATGCGTAAGAGATTACATAAAAAAAATCATCAACTACTTGCTACTTTTAAGGAACGATAAAACAAGATAAACACAGGACCGTGTCATCCCACGATCCACACGACACGGACTCGATACAGTTCGTGCCTACTGCATGTTACAAGCCACGCACACACTCATGCCGGTTTCTTCGTGAACCCGGCAGACCAGTTCCTTCCCTTGCTTCCGCAAGACTCGGACCAACACCGCCATATCAGGATTATCTCCAACAGAGATCATATCGCAGCTGCGTCACCGCAACCTAGTGAAGCTCGTCGGATGGTGCCACCACCCGGGGCAACTCCTGCTCGCCTACGAGTTCATGCCCAACGGGAGCCTCGACGCCCACCTCTTCAAGGGGAAGAGCCTGCTCGGGTGGCCGGTCCGGTACAAGATCGCCCTGGGGCTGGCGTCCGCCCTACTATACCTGCACGAGGAGTGCGACCACTAAGTGCTGCACCGCGACATCAAGTCCAGCAAAGTGCTGCTGGACCCCAAGTTCAACGCCAAGCTGGGGGACTTCGGGCTCGCCATGCTCCCCCGCCACGGCCAGGACGGCAGCACCCTGCAGGTGACCTTCCCGGCGGGGACCCACGGGTACAGGGCCCCCGAGTACGCCTTCACCGGCAAGGCCAGCAAGGCCTCTGACGTCTACAGCTTCGTCGTCGTAGCCCTCGAGATAGCCTGCGGTAGGAAGGCCTCGAGGAGGACCATGGGGTGGTGCTCGTGGAGTGGGTCTGGGAGCTCTACGAAAGGTCTGCCCTCCTCGAAGGCGCCGACGGGAGGCCGCTCGGGGAGTTCGACGAGCTGGAGATGGAAAGGCTGATGTCCTTCGGGCTGTGGCGCGCGCACCCGGATCCCCGGCAGAAGCCATCCATGAGGCAGGCCGTGCACTGGCAATTATGGGTATGCAATATGCATGGTGATCAGGGGGATTTACAGATTCTCACGATCTTCACCGTTAAAATTAATGGGCACAATCTCAGACTTAAATATGTCAATAACAGTAACAGGTAATGATTAGTATGCAGCGAAGATCTCGATCGGTTACCTTTCTGTGATGTTTTTGCACGGCCACCCGCAGCCATATATACAAGCCTCGGCTCCCCTCCGTGACTACACACGCTGTACTGATAAATATCAATGCCTACAACTCATTTCTCGATGTTTTACAGATTTTTTAAATATGATAAAAACGGGAACTATTCTATAAAATACATTATTTCGTCATTAATTAAGGCCATCACTAATCATCACTCTTTTTGAATTTGTGAGGATTTTAGGAATCCTTTCACAAATCACACAATTTAGCCACAGAGAATGCCTTAAGGTGAACGAAGAATGCAAACGGATTAGAAGTTTTCGCCATGAATTAATTTATTTACGGCCTTAATTGTTGATCTCGACCATAGCGTAGCAAGAAGCCATGAAATCCAACGCTACGGAGGTGGGGGTATCAATACCTGCAAGGTTAAAAGGTTCAAATTAACACAATTTAGGTATCAATACTTGCTTTTCACTCTCTTCAAGTGCCCTTAATTAGTTCACACCCAGGCAGCTAATTTATGATGCAGCGGGCATCGCGCTACGTGGACTGTGTGGAGAGGGATTGCTCTGACCAGTGCTCCAGGGCATTCATGGGAGGTAAGGGGAGGTGCCAAAGCAACGGCCAACCAAAATGGTAAAGCATGCTGGTGCCTCCATGACTGCCCTACTTAGTTCGGAGAGGATGAAGAAGAAGAAGAAGAAGAAAATAAAGTGTGTATTTGAGTACAAACTAAGAGGTAGGGGTGTCAATGGATTCAGCCGACCCACGAACCTGACCCGAATCCGTAATTAATTTCGGATTCGGAGCAGCATCTTTATTTCGAAATGGTGGAAACGTGCCGATCCGGAAAGTCATTCTCTCGATCCGGAAAGTAACTTTCTCGGATCGGGTTTTCGGCGCACCATAAATCCCTCCCGTCGGGGCGAGCACATCCCCATTCGGCCATTCGACCATCGCGATCGGTTTGCCCTAACTCGCCGCCCCGCGCTCCTGCGGCCTCCTCCCTCCTCTGGCCTCCCATCCCCAGAGCTCCTGCGGCCATATTTCTTTGACGTTGCAAGAATTTTTCGCTTTGCAACTTTAATTTTGTTGCACACCAACCCCATGGTTGGTACTCTATCCCCATCTACACATCTCAATACCTCATACAATGGCTCCATCAATGAAACTAATATCTTCACTCTGTCCCAAAAGTTACTGGTGTTGACAATCCTTTCGACCTCGATCCCCTCCTTTACATGAAGCGACAAAAGATGAACTCAGCCAAGGTTCACCCCTAAACATCTGCTTTAACCCATCCTTGTGCTTTAGAAGACTCTGCAGTGCGATGTAGTTGGTGGCAAATCGTGTGATCCCAGGCCTCAACAGTTCGCCACCACAATACTCTCTCATCCATGCCAATATAAGTGTGTGGTTGCAGATGTATTTCGTGACCTTCTGTGCCATCTTGACCACAAACTTGACTACACGAAACTAACCAGTCTCTTTTAGCATGAGGTCTACATAGTGTGCTGCACATGGGGTCCAGAAAAGGTGTCGTCTGGTCCTCATAAGCTCCTCCCCAGTCTTCTTATAGTTTGAGCCATTATCTATCACCACTTGAACAATGTACTCCTTCCTGATATCATTCACCACTTGTTCCATCAATGATAAAATATATTGGTAACTGTGGACTTGACTTGATGCATCCACAGATTTATGAAAGAAAACTTGTCTGTCATAATAAACAAGGAAGTTGATCAGGCTACTTTTAATGGTACCTGACCATCCATCACACATTAGTGTGACTCCATACTTTGACCATTTCTATTTGAATTAGTCCACATAACTCTTGATCTCAGTAACTTGTTCATCAAGATATACGTCGGCCAACTCTCTTGATGTAGGTGATTCCACGTGTAACCCCTTATGCTTCCTGAAACATTGGCTTGTTGTAAGGGCTATTGGCCACATTGAAAGGTAGACCCACGTGGTGCCACCATTTTACAACAGCCTATCCAAATTTTCATTTAGGCCCCTTCTGGCCATATGCATCGTCCATCCATGTTTGCTTGCCATGCTCTCAGGATAGTGCACTAGGCTCCACATCTTCAATGTTGATCGATTGTGTCATTTTTCTTTATGAACCCTAGTCACTAATGAAAAAACTCCTCATGCCCCGTGGTTGTCGAGTAGTAGATGGACCACCGCTGCCGGATGCTCAGGTCCTTACTGTAGATATAAAAATTGCTTGAACAGTTATCACCCCGTGGCATGCTCTCCTGGAATTATCATAAGAAGCAATGGTCGTCGGAGTTGGCCTTAACATATCTTCAGAGATGTTGCAGGCACGTAGAGTACTCAAGGGATAAACATTTATTGAAGCTGTCGTGTCCACTAGAGCTGCATCGACAGCCACTTTATTTCGAGTGATTGAAATACAAAGTGGCATCTGGCGTGCCTCAAGCGGTGCTAGTTGTGACTCTGAAAAAGAAATGGCCGGCCCTCTTGTAATCGTGGCCAATGTCGATGGCAAACTATCTACGGCCATATCCTCACTGACCATAACCTTCTGCAGAAAAGTCCTTAGGGCTTCTTGGTGCAACGTGGACCGCTTGATCAACTCCAACATAGAAATCTTGGCCAACATCCAATCCAAGTGCAGCAATAAATCATATCTAGTGCCAGGTAGGGGGTCAGCTTCTTCTGATTCAACTGTCGGGGAAGGAATTGGAGGGTGGGGTGCAGGTGCACCGGTAGAGGGATAATTTCTTTGGAATAATCGCTTGCTTCAGAGGGTGAGATTCTGCGCCGGCACGGCACTAGATGGACTCTCGATTGGCCCAATGGGGTGAGTGGAAGGAATAGGATTGGGGGTGGCGATGGCGGAGGCGGGTCTAACAGGCCATGGTGGGAGGATGATAGGTGAAGGGTTAGGTAAAGGGGTGACAACGGAGGGTGCAACGAGTGAAGGTACGGGGATTGGTGGAATGGTGGGTAATGCGGTGGGTACAATGGGAGATCTAGAAGAAATGGTTGGCGTAGCGGAGGCTAAAATAGTGGGCCGAATGACGACAGGGATAGGAGGTAAAGGGCAGTCGGCGTATGTATGGTGGAGGGCCAAAAGATGAGCGGGAGTCTCATCATCATAGGACCACCCAGCATTGGGAGCTGGGCGGTGAGCAATATTCACCTGAGCCGGTGCCGGCGGCTGCTGTTGTGGAGTGGGCGGGTGGTTCGGCATGGGATTTTGATGAATCCCTAGTTCTGGTGTAGGCTGTTACTGTGGCGGTTGTACTTGCTGAGGTTGCTACTGCTGCTGTGGTTGCCAGGTACTACGGCCTCGGCACCTGTCTTCTTCTTTCTTTGATGTCTTCAATCAACCGGTGCATTTGTGCCCAATCAATTCTCTGTCCTTCATGCAAATCATAGACAAGAGAATTCTGTCTAGAAGGAATAATATTTCACCACCAAGGGGTTAAGAATTACTAGTAATTACATCTTTGTAGGTTTCTTCTTTACTTATTAGGGAAATGCTTCTTTAATTATTATGTCCATCTTATCAGACGGTTCCACTTAATTAGGTAGCACCTAGCTAGAACAGGAACGGCTTTAAATTTGAGCATGTGTCATCCATGATGACTCTTTATAGGGTTATGACTTTGGGATCTCTTTGATTTAGAAATGTAGAGGTAGAAATCAGGTTTCTATATCATGTACCACATCTCTCTATTTGTATATCGGGAAAGTCGTCTGGAACATGTGGAAGCTTGCAAGCATCAGAAGAAAGGGGTGTCATAAAGAGTCATGGACGTTATCTCATAAGACAACTCTCCGATGCTTAAGTTAGCAACGGTTGGAATAATGAGTAGAGAAGAGCGGGGAAGAGAGAAGGATGTAAGTCGTAGTAGAAGATCTAAGAGACGTGTAGATCCTCTAGACGAGTGCTCGCCACCCCCCGAGGTCACTCGGAGATTACTCGCTGGGTGGTAAGCTCGTACAGGAGGAGTTCTCTCTCAGAACGTAGACTGTCGTGACCTCTCTTTCGCAGTAGCAGGACGGGTAGCTCTATTCTCTGTGTGTAGCTTTTGGCAGAAAATCCACCGTGTCCTCTCTTCTCTATCAAGGTCCCTTTTATAGGGGGTTGTCCTGATGTCGAAAGCTAATCCCTTAGCAGGAAAGGGCGTAAGTCGTGGAGTAATGCTCCCCGCGATCGTGGTGAGAGTTTTCCGTTGAGAGGCAATTATCCCAGAGTTGGCCGATCCCTGGGCGAGTCTTACGACGCTCGTGGGGCGGAGTCCCTTCTTTTATCTGCTGATATAGAGTTGAAGTCATAGCCAGATTGGCACAAATAGCTGACCTCAGATCTGCAGGAAACTCTACACTGATCGCCTCACTCGGAAGTTGTTCCTACAATTTCCATTCATGAATCAATAGATAACTGACCTGTACCCTCCTGCTCAGAGCATCAGCCGCAACATTCATTTTACCTGGCTGATAGGAGAGCGTAAAGTCATAGTCCTTCATGTATTCCATCCAACGACGTTGTCGAAGATTCAAATCCTTCTGTGAGAAAATATATTGAAGACTCTGATGATCAGTAAAAATTTCAAACTGCTCACCATAACTGCGCGCTGGAAAAGCCAACCGGGAGGGTGTTTCTCCGTTCTTCTCTTCCCTGCGTGCCGGAACAGCCAACTGATAGAGCCCTCTTTTTTCTTGGAATGCTTCGCCTATATATAGGCCAATCACCCAAATCCTTCTGTCCAAAGGTGAGCGTGCTGGGCATGTTCCTCACGTCGCGTCGGTTGCATTGTCGAGCTCCTTAGCCAGCCATGTTTCCATCGCCATGCCTTGCAGGGACGTGGGCAGCCAGCCGGGAATGGCCGTTCGGCGATTGCAGGACTTCCATTGATGACAGCATGGGTTGTTCGGTGGTGCGGCGCCGTTTTAACACTTGCAAGGGCTTGCTAGGCACTTTAAAAATGAGGGGTTAAAATGGCGCGGCCAAAGGGCACACCGTTTTAACCCATGCCTGGCAAACCCTCCAATGGGGCGCGCCGTTTCAACCTTCATCAAATGGGGGTGCGCCGTTTCAACCAAGCAAAGGGGATGGTGCCGTTTTAAGGCAAAACAAGGGCAATTTGTTGGGTTGTTTTGAGTGCACCGTTTTAGTATCATCAAATGGGGCACGCCGTTTCAACCAAAGTTAAAGGGGTCAAGGGACATGGGCGCGCCATTTCAGATGGTGCCGGTTAAGGGCCTTATCGCGCCATTTTAAGTCTTTTTCATGCCGTTTTAAGCGTCGAACGGATTCGTTTTGAAGTCGCAACCATTTATACGAGTGCCGGCACTTCCGAGATATTTTAGCTGTAATGCATGGCATCTGGAATATTTCATTTGCCGTTTTTGGCCTTCGATCCGCTACTTTCCGTGCCTTCCAGCATAAGCCGATAGTGTGCCAAAATCCTCAGCTTTTCTTCGATTCATCTCCTGACATGGCCGATCGTAGATATCTTCTGCCCGATGGCTCCCTTAATGGGTAGCGGACTGCCGAGTGAGTTCTCGTCCCGACTGGGCGAGGTGTGGGTTTATTCGGCCTTCCCGTCTTTGACTCGCACGTAGGCGCGAGTGCCGCGAGTGCCGTGGGATCCTCGTCGTCAGTTTTTGACGTCCACAGGAGGACGTGGTTAGGCTCCTTGGGGGGGTTGTGGAGGGATTTTTCCAGAGGGGGAAGATTTGAATTTGGCCTAGGGAGGGGTGGATTCCACCTAGGGAAGATGGGGATTAGCTTGGGGAAGGGAAAGATTGTGTGCAAGATCGATGTGTCGAATACACTTTTGGTTGCCAGTGAGAAGCGTTGCCCATTCTCTGATGTGTAAGAGTGTGTTGGCGCTGCTCCGAAAGGATGCATGCCAGCTGGATGATGTTCGTGAGAACTTGTGACCGGTGTTGTGATTTTTGATGTGTTGAGGATCGGAGCCTGCAGAGTTGTAGAGGATTATCGGGATGGAGGATCCCGAGTTGTCGTTGTGATGGCTGTGCACGTGGATCTGAGTGAGTATGGACGTGTAAAATTACACGACCGCATGTCCCTACTAGTCCAACATCAACAAGCAACTTCAACCGAAGAAACTGCGAAGAGGACGGGCCATCCGAACTCTCCGAATGAACAACACACTGTCGTGAAGCCGTCTCTGGAGTCACGACAGCGAAGAGAAACCAACCCCCGGGAAGCCCACAATCCATGGGCCCACAATCCATGGGCCCCGAAGAAAAATTAAATGAACCACAACTTGTGCACAAAACGGGCTCAAGGTCGGTCTTCAATGGCACGCCCCAGGCCCTTCAGCGGCACGCCTCAGTGCATGTTCAGCGGCACACCCTAGTGGCTGTTCAACGGCATGCCCTCGCAGGCTTCAGCGGTACGCCCAGCGGTCCTCAGCGGCAAACCCCTGGACCCTTCACCGGCACGCCATATGGTAGTCTTCAACGGTGCGCTTCCAACGGGCCTTCCCCGGCACGCTTGCGAAGCTTCCCACGGTACACTGTCAAGTGCCCTTCAATGACACGCTTCTTCCGCCCTTCGACGGCACGCCTATGCGTCCCGTTCGTCGGCACACCCTAAATGCCTCTCAATGGCATGGTCTACTTCTTCAGCGGCGTGCTCTCCCCATGACCCGTCCGACAGGGAGGATCTCACGCCACTCCCCTACGGATTCTTGCCGCGCAGTGGGACGACTGACATGGCAACACGAGAGTGAGGCACGCAAGCTACTCCTCTGTCAACGGGGAGGAGGGGAAGTTAAATCCCCATCAATGCGCCCTCTTTCCCGCCTCCACTGGCCTGTCCACGTCGTCGTGCAGTCGGGGTATAAAAAACCCTTCTTCTCTGACAAAAATACAGAAGGAAGAAAGAGAGAGAGCAATACACACAGAAGACACACAGAGAGAAGAGGAGAAGAAGTAGAAGAGTAAGAAGAGAAGAAGAAGAAGAGGCGCCGCTCTCTCCCCTCTCATTTCTCACCCTCCCTTCTCTCTCTCGTTTCTCTCCCGTCTCTCGACCTCTCGGCGCGGGGCGTGCGACCGTGCGGAGCTGGCCGAGGCGGGGACGTGTTGGGGAGATCGGTTTGTGGGATGGAGCGGCGGTTTGAGCGTGGCGTGGCGCGATCCCTCGGTGGATTCCGAGAAGGCGTCGTTCGTGTTCCGAGTGATTTTCGGCGTGGTTTAGTCGCTTCGGCGCGCGAGATCTTCGGTGGAGGTAGGGGGACGGTTCCCTAACGCGTGTACTTCATTTCTCCACAATTTTGCATTTTACGGTGCAAGAACGAGTGAGTTCTGACCCGTTGGAGTTTTTTGAGGTTCGTAGGCTTCGCTGGAAAACAGTGACGATTTTACGATCGGTTAGTGTCAATGGACTCCCTGGAACGTCGGCGTTCCATAGTCACTGATCTCGTCTCCATTGGCAGTCCCGTTTGACCGTTAGGAGCCCGGGAAGTCCGGATGCTCCATTTGGGTCGATTTGGTAAAATTGCCCGTTTCTCGTCGTTTCTCAGCCGATCTGGCTCCAGATCAAGTCTATGGGTTTCCCGGTGCGATTGTGGTTGCATCCCCTTCGTTTTGGCATGAACGGGGCGTGGGAAGGCCTGTGTTGGGCCAACCCCATGGGTTGCTCGCCGCGATGGTTGGGCGGTCGAACCAGGGACCATCCTTTCCCATGGGCGGCCCTGTCCTGACCGTTCATCGGCTTGGTGCACTGTGCTCGACTTGGCACGTAGTGGGGGTTATGCGGTCTATCGTGCAACCGCATAACCTAGGTGCGGCCAAGGTCCAACCGTCTATCCCTCCGATTTCGATCGATTTCTCTGTGCACCGGGGTGTGCGGCTAGGGGCTAGCCGCATGTCCCATTGTGCGGCCAAGAGTTGGCCGGACACATCCTGGTGCCCTTGGAGGACGTGCGGCCCCCAGTGGGTCTGGCCCCTAGTGGGTCCCCACATGTCTTGTGCGGCGAAGCTCTAGCCGCCCTTCCCAAGGTGCGGCTAGGGTCCAGCCGTTCTCGTGTTTCACCGTTGGGGTGATGAACGGTCGAGCTAGACTATTCATCTCCCCGTGCAGCTAAGTGTTAGCCGTTCGACGTTTGTGCGGACCTTGATTAGTGGAACATCTACCGGCTTGAGCCCCGATGGCTAAACCTCTCTGCTCTTCCCCACTCCCCCTGCTACACCTCTCTCTTTCTCTCTCTCTCTCTTCCTCTTACTCTCTCTTCTTGGTGGCCGTCGGAGGGAGGGCCTCCTTCTTCACCTCCTCTTCTTCTTCTTCTCTTATTCTCTTCTTCTGCTGCTGTCTCCTGTGGGCTGCTCTTCTCTGTGTCTGTGTGTCCCCTCTTGCGTGTTGTTCACCAACAGAGGAGGTGGTTTTTTACTCCACACGGCGGGAGTCTTTGGCTACAAATGGCAGATGCGGGAAATGACGGGCCTTCAATGCGGATTTGACTTTCTGTCCTCGGTGGCAAGGGGTGTAGCCTGCGTGCCACCGCCTTCGTTTGACACCTCAGCATGTCCATTTCGTGCCAAAGATCTATAGGGCATGGGTACGAGATCTTGTCTATCGGATGCACTGTTTAGGAAGCGTGCCATTGAAAGGGCTTGCAGGCGTGCCGCTGAAGAGCCCTGCAGGCGTGCCATTGAAGGAGAGGCACTAGGCATGCCACTGAAGACAACACATTGGTGTGTTGCTGAAGGCACTTGGAGGTGTGCTGCTAAAGACACCCAGACTGGGTGTGCCGGTCAAGGCGTGGCTAGGGCGCACCGGTGAAGGAGGCAGGCAGGACGTGCAGCTGAGGATGCTCAGAGGGCATGCCGGTGAAGGGCCCTGAGATTGTGCCGCTGAAGGCGCCGGGCCGGATGTGCCGACGAAGAGGCACAGGGGGGCGTGCCGCTGAAGGTCATGGGGTGTGCCGTTGAAGGCACTTGGCCAGGGCATGCTGTTGAAGGGGCGTGCCGCTAAAGGCCATGGGGTGTGCCGTTGAAGGCACTTAGCCTGGGCGTGCCGTTGAAGGTCATGGGGTGTGCCGTTGAAGGCACTTGACCTGGGTGTGTCGTTGAAGGGGCGTGCCACTGAAGGCCATGGGGTGTGCCGTTGAAGGCACTTATGCGTGTGTGTACCGGCAAAGAATCACCAGGGGGTGTGCCGGTGAAGAACCCGCGGAGTGTGCCGTTGAGCAACTTCGGGCGTGCCGGCGAAGCTGCGCTGAGTGTGCCATTGAAGAGGCACGGGTGTTGGGCCCGTTTTGAGTCTGATCAATGGTCCGCTTAGTTCTCTTCGGGGCCCACGGGTTGTGAGCTTCCTGGGGGTTGATTTCTCTTCGCTGACGTGACTCCAGCCATCTTCGGCCAAGGCATCCTCAGCCGAACAAAGGCCGTGCCCTCCACCTATCACCAAAAACTGAAGTTTCCCACTAAATATGGCATCGGGGAAGTCCAGGGTAACCAGGCAATAGCTAGAAGGTGCTATGTAATCTTGGTCGATGCCATAAAAGTGGAAGGGAAAAAGACAGATGTCAAGGGAGCCGAGAAGGAACCGACAATGTCAGGGCCTGGTGGCGAATTACTGCCCATCTTCCTCAAAGGCGACCTGACTCTTGAAGTCAAAATCGGAGCTGATTTACCAACTAATGTACGAGAATAGTATAAAGATTTTCTTTCAGAGTGCATCCAAGTCTTCGCATGGTATGATGAGCATATTCTTGGGATCTCTGGGGAGATGGTGGTGCACAAGCTCAACCTTGACCCGTCGATGAAGCCCATCCAACAACGCAGAAGAAAGCACGTCCTAGAGAAGCAGATGATCATCAAAGAGCAGATTATGAAGGGAATGAAAACTAGCCTATTCCAACCGGTCCTTTACCCGATGTGGCTCGCTAATGTCATCTTGCTACCAAAAACTTCTGGCAAATGGAAGATGTGCGTGGACTTCACCGACCTCAACAAGGCCACTCCGAAAGACCATCGACCAACTAGTCGACTTGACTTCTGGTAACGAACTACTCAGTTTTTTGGATGCTTACTCTAGCTATCATCAGATCCGAATGGATCCTGAAGACATCGAGAAGACAGCCTTCATCACTGACTTTGGCGTATATTGCTACACCTGAATGCCTTTCGGGATGAAGAACACAGAAGCAACATACCAGAGGCTGATCAACCACATCTTCGAAGGACAAATCGGTCAGAACGTAGAGGCCTACATCGACGACATGCTCGTCAAGACACCTAAGGTCGAGGACCACTTCGCCAACCTAGCTGAGACCTTCGACACCCTCCTAAGGTACAACATGAAGCTCAACCCAACAAAATGCACCTTTGGAGTTCGATCCAAGAAATTCCTGGGTTTTATGGTGACTCAACGCGGATCAAGGCCAACCCCGACAAGGTTCAGGCCATCCTGAACATGTAGTCACCCGCGTGCGTCAAAGATGTCCAGCACCTGACAGGGCATATTACTGTGCTTAACCATTTCCTGTCCCGAGCAGACGAACGATGCCTACCCTTCTTCAAATTATTGAGGGGGCGGGTGGTCTTAAGTTGGCCGGGTGGGGATAGAGTAGTGGTAGTGCTCCTCGGGCTATGGGAGCTTGAGTTGGCAGAGTGGGAAGGTTTTGGAATAAGGATCTTCCTAAGTTCTACCTTCATCTCTTCCCAGGAGTGAATGGGCTCTTGCCTCAATATCTCCCTTCGAATCTCAAGCTTTCTCCATTCTGTCTAGCTGAAGGGACCGAGGGTCTCCTTGGTGATGCACAACTTCCTTTCCTCGGTCATGTAGTAGTGGTGGAAGTATCTATTCATGGAGGTCCCCCATTTCCTATATGTGTGAGGGTTGCGGGACCCATGGAAGTGCGGTAACGACGGCCCGATAATGTAGTAGTCATCAGGGTGCCTAGTGTGGTACATGGCTTGGATGCTCAGATGACCTTAATGCAAGGCGCCCTAGGACAAGACTTAGTAGAGACAAGTCTAGAACTTGCTCAGATACCAATTTGATGTGACACCACCTTGGGGGTGACAACCACTCGACCAAAAGCCCCTTGGACCTATCTACGCAAGCAACCGAGCCGAACAGTGGATTCACTCAAGCGGGTTCACCCGCGTCGCACACACCTGGGCCCGTAGGTGGACCGGCGATGAGGGTGAGGGTCCGAGGTTGGCCCTTGAGGTTCCAAGGGATTGGTTAGCTTAGGATGGACCCCCTAAGGACCTGCGATGCCCAATATCGTGGGCGGTCAGCACACTAAGGGCGTGGGATGTAAGGGATTGCTCTCGCCTCGCTCCGCGGTGGTCACTCGATGTACAAAAAGTTGGAACGGGCACTCACTCGTTGTCCGACGGGCAACCAGAAATAATACTAAGCTGAGCAATGATAAAACCAGCAGATGAGAGTGACCTGAAGCTCACCTGATCGGCGTGAAGACGCCGATCCCGGTCGGAGACGAGGGAGAGCGGGGAGTGTGGGTTCCCCGCACACTGCGCCAATGTAGCTTCCCCTATTGAGATTAAACAAGCACTACTCCCCACATAGGGGGGTTGGACTAGGGGAGGGAAAATTAAGGATTACATCAAAACTACCTCTGCACAGGGAGGGGCACTAAGCCGGCCAGGCGGGGAGGGGAGATTAGCTAAAACTAGTGCCCGTGGGTGCTTCTCTGGTTCTGTCCAGTTCTAGAACGATAGGATAGGGGGTCGATGCAGATGCCGCTGCACACGGGATATACCCGTATCTATATCCGCAAAAATAATAGGGTACTATCCGGGTATGGTATTTATAAAATTTTCACGGATAGGGTATGGTATTGGTTGACCCGAGCCGAACCCGATCTATTTACATCCCTAGTTGCTTCACTTGGTCCAACCTAAGAGCAGATGCTTCTTGCTCTTGGTTGGATAGATTTCTGATTTCTGTTGATTGGGAGGATCACTTTCATCATGTGCACGTGGTTCTACTAGCAAGATCTGTTTCTGACCATAAGTCCACCTTTCTGAAGACCAGTCGTGTGTATGACAAGAGCTTCAGTTTCAGGCTTAAGCAATTTTGATTCAGAGAGGCTGACTTTATGGAGATAGTCACTGGTGATTGGAATGCTCAGACTGCGGATTCCTCTGATAAGCATACCGCGCAAGTTCTTTAGACTTGGTGAGCCAATAAAACCCTTCCAAGTGAGAGCAACAAAGGACAGGATTCTTCAACAACTTAAGGGCCTTAACTGTTTGGAGGAGGCTGGTGTCATGGATGATGAGGACATGAAACTTAGGGATACCTTAAGGGATTAGTTTGATTAGATACTCTCTAGAAAGGAGATCTACTGGAGGCAGAGATCAAGAGATAGATGGATTAAAGAGGGGGGCAGGAACATAGTTTACTTTCAGAGTATTACTTTCGAGAGGAGGAGGGTCAACTCCATCTCTTGCATCAAGGTGGGAGACCTCTCCTTCTCCTCAAACTAGGAGATCAGGGATCAGGCGAGAGATGTCTACTCTAGACTGAGGAGAGGGATGTGATCTCCCAACCCTTTTCCGTAAACATAGTTTACGGAGGACGAATATTGAAGATCGAGAATTGCATATAATATTCTCCCCCGCCTCTCCCCTGAGGAGAGGGATGTGATCTCCCAACCCTTTTCTGAGGTGGAGGTCCACTTGGCGACCTTCTCTCTTGCGGGTAATAAAGCCCCAAGATTGGATGGTTTCCCGCTGGCCTTCTTTTAGAAGTGTTGGGAGATCATCAAAGGTGATCTTCTAGCAACTGTGAGGGAGTTTCAAGAGGGGGAGGCTCGCTTGGGGGGTGTTAATAAAACCCTCCTAGTGCTCATCCTTAAAGAGGTAGGTACTCGAGAATTTCGGAACTTTAGACCCATCAGTTTGCTAAATGGTACCTACAAGATCATCACTAAGGAGCTAGCAGGGAGGTTGGTCATTGTTATAGACAGGTTAGTCAATCACTTCCAAGGAGCATTCATTATAGGAAGACATTTCCAGAATAACTTCTTGACAACTCATGAGTGTGTTTGCTATGAAGAACCAGGGGAGGAAAGGGGTGGTCCTGATGCTGGATTTTGAGAAGGCTAATAACATGTCAATTGGTAGTGTCTCTTTGATGTTCTAAAAAGGATGGGCTTTGGGGAGAGGTGAATTGGCTGGGTCAAGGCATGCATCTCTTCGGCAACCTTTGCGGTCCTCACCAATGGGAAGTCGTCCTCTTGGTTCCATAGTGGCCGGGGACTTCGCCAAGGGGATTCTATGTCTCCTCTCCTTTTTGCGCTCGTGGTTAGTGTACTGAGCAGGGTGTGGCAGAGGGCCGAGGCTGCTACCTTGGGTAGAAGCTTTTAGGTGGTTAGAGACAGTCATACTCATACTTACAGTATGCAGATGACACTATCTTGTTTTTTGCTGAGGATGAGCCGCAATTTTTCATGGTCAGGCTCTTGTTGGAACTAGAGGAGGTCAATGACCTTAAAGTTAACTTCAACAAGAGCCTACATAGAGGTTAAGGCCCTTCAGAGGGCAGCTTGCTTGTTGGGATGTAAGATTGGAGAGTTCCCTATTTCTTACTTAGGTCTCCTACTTACCCCTAGTTTTCTTCGATTTCTAGATTGGCTTCCCATCATTTAGAAGTATGAGTTCAGGCTGGCTAGGTGGAAGGCTAGAGCATTATCTTATGCAGGCAGATTAGTTCTGTGCAGATCAGTGTTAGATAGTCTCCCTATTTATTTTCTCTCCATGTTCCAAATCTCGAAGACAGTGGCGAAGAATATTGATCTGATTCAGTGCAAGTTCTTTTGGCATGACAGTGGGGGGAGATACTAGGGGTAGCATGACTTAGCATGGGCAAGGCTGGTCACTAGTAAAAGGGAGGATTGGAGATCAACAATGTCAGAGACTTCAACTTGGCCCTCTTGTGTAAGTGAATGTAGAAAGGATAGGTTGTGGAATCAGTTGATCAGGCAGAGGTACTTCGATAAGAGGAGAGTCTGAGACTTGGCTCCTTCTCCTCTTCACAAGACTTCTCCTCTTTGGTAGGATATCTTCTCTTACAAAGAGATGTTATCATCTCCGGCGTCTGGATCAAACTGGGAAAAGACAACAAAAGCCTTTTCTGGAAGGACAGATGGTGTGGAGACTTCACTTTGGAGAGGCTTTGTTCCCTGACCTCTTTGCCATTGCAACAGACCCCCTGGGATCAGTCTCTCAGACTTTCAACTCCCTCCTTCTAGGAGATACCTAGGCACTGATCTTCAGGCGGGATCTCATATAGGAGGAGATGGTGCAATTTTAGGACCTTCTTTCTTTCCCCTATCCCTTCATTCTTAGCCAGACAGAAAGGATGAGTGAGTATGCAGGTGGGAAATGAAAGGTTCTTTTTTAGTTAGATCAGCTTATGCCGTCATCTCGGATGGAGGTGTTCGTCACAGCCTTCATGATCATGCATGGAGACCGAAGAGCCCATTGAAGGTGAAGCTCCTAGCCTTAGAGGATCTCTCATGGGAGGTTACCGACTCAGGATAGGTAGATCCGATTCCTTTCGAGTATTGTGCTAGCTTACTATCTTTGCGGTGAGGACGACAAGACCCTTGACCACATGTTTATAGGATGCTCCTACTCACAAGGGGTGTGGAGGGAGCTTGCGAGGAGGAACCACTGCGTCATCGGCCAGCATAGTGATGTACACCACCAATTTGTGCATTGGGCTAGGCCTTGGCCCCTTAAGAGTAACAGCGGTGCGGTGGCTTATCAGTCATGTCACTTTGAGGATGTTGGGGGTGGAGCAGAACAATTGGATTTTCAGGAGGGTGTCCCGTGACAAGGACATAGTTGTCTCTTTTATTTGTGATAGAGTAAGGGAATGGGTTGTCATACTTTGTAATGTGAACTCCCTTACTTCTCTTTTTGGCTATTTGGGGGCCTAGGGTGCTCCACACTGCCTTTGTGTCAGCTTCTCTCTTATACGGGGATTTTTTGGGTTGCCATTTTTTGGGGTTGTGACAGCCTATATTTGTACATCCACTTTTCCATTTTATACATGCGGTACTACCCAATTTTAAAAAAAGCTACCAGAGAAGATTTGAGAACATTCTACACAAAATTTTGCACATTTAAGATACTGCATGTTTCTACAAATGCTAAACAGTGCATGCAGAGATTGAGAAAAAGAGTTTGTGAAGTTTGAGAGAAGAACAGAGTGTCGTGAGAAGGGAGATTGAGTGTGATTTGTTAGTACTGACTTTTGGATCAAATCCAGAGTCAATTTGCTCGATTAAAGAGCTACATTTTTTCTTCAGTTCTTGTTCTCTTTCATTTCGTGCTTTTCATTCTATATCTTTTGTAAGCTGTGTGTCAGCGGCAAGGAAGCATTCCTTGGAAGCAAGCTTTGAGGCTTAGTAGAGTAAGCTATGAGACTCAGCGGTCTAGGATCAATTTCTCAAAGTTGTGGATCAACGGTGTGTAGGGATTTTATCCCCGAAGCTGCAGATCAGCGTACTCAAGTTGTGTGGCAGCAGTAAGCCCAGTGCGTTTGATTTGTGCTCCAGTGCATTTATAGTTCCAGTCTGTTATTGTTTAGATGAATGCTTGGGAGCATTTAAGAGATATCATGATTTCAATTGTTTAAGTCTTCTATCTGATATACATGCGTAAGTCCTTCATCCAGTAGGTATATCAAAAGGCATGGTTAGAAGGATATGTTATGCCTATCTGAAATTCCACCTTTTGCGTGAGGCTAGCCTCCACCATAGTACCGTACCTAGATGTTTGGCTGATTGTTAACTGTAATTATCTACTTTGTCTTGAATTTGCTAAAATCCATTCCTCTCCTACTGTATTAGGAGATTCCCTTCTTACGATCTACCATTTTACAGTAATTCTCTAGCTGTTATTGTGAACTGCTCTATCTGCATAGTTGTTGGCATGATATTTTGTTCTAAAGTTTACATCTCTTGATAGATTCACAGTGGTTTGTTTTACTTCTGCATTGACATTAACTGCTGTAGTTTTAAATTTAGGGGTTGATCTATTCACCCCCCCTCTAGATCTGCTAGTCATCCGTTCCAACAGAAAGCACAAGGTAAACCCAGTTTTCTTCAATCCAACATTCAAAAGCAACATTCCTCAATCCAAGGTTGAAGAACAATATGGCATACTGATGTGACACGACCTCGGACCTAGGCAAGCAAGCACAATTCACAACTCGAACGGGCCGATATCGGTGGCCAACTCACCCGACACTCAACCCAAAACCCGGGGTGACTCAGCGATGCCGAGTGGAGGATGTGAGGGCTGATCCCTTGCTGGTAGAGGGCCAGCAAGGCCAGAGGGTCTCCCAAAGGGTTGTACAAAGCGGAATAAGCCGCCAATCGGTCTAATCTTAAGCTAGAGAAAATGACTCACTGTAGGAAATGACTCACGGAGACCTAAGGGAACATCGAGAACCCTCAGCACACCTGGATACGCAAAATGAGATAAGATGATACCTCACGGCATCCAGAACCATGTCTCAAACTGGACAGAACTATCGAGACACACACGAGATCACCTGTCAACCACTGGATCACACCGGGTTGACCAGAACCAGAGAATGACATTAAAAAGTAGTATAGAAGACTGCCCACGACAAGAACACTCTTGGCCACCTTATATCATGGTCATAGCCCTCATAGGCCATCAAGAGACATCCACGGGACAACGGGCAAACCATAAGGTCAAGCCAAGATATAAGGAAATAGGAACGTTGGGAAACGACACTCAGACATCGCCCTAGGACACGTACCTAAGATAGACAGACATGAGACAAGCCATCATGGCCAACAAACGAGACAACAGACAAGACTCACTGGGCGGTTAGAAGAAGGCCGCTCGGTGAAATGAATGGTCCAGATGGAAGCCGTTCAAAGAGGGATGAACGGTCAAGAACGGACCATTCAAGGCGGATGAATGGTTGGGGGCCAACCACTTAAAAGAACTGACCCCTAGACACTAAAAGGGATGGACGGTTAGGACTCGACCGTCTAAAGGCTACAGCGATTAAGGAGTAGCCGCTCAAGCCAACCGACCTACTCAATGTCAGTCAGAACGATTTTGACCAAACCGCCTGTCTCCACCGACACTAAACTGCTGACCACTAGTCAACTACGATAAGCGGGCAGGACCTGGCCGCTCAACCCAACGAAAAGATGAACGGCTGAGGACCAGCTACTCACGGAGGGATGGGTGGACCACTCCTGGCCACTCAAGCCCCAAAGCGGTCTTTCGACTGACCACTCAACCTGAGATCGAGACACGTTAAACGGTCCAAAACCAGCCGCCCATGCGCCTTGAGCGGTTGCCGTTGAACCACGAAGATGTTATGACGGGCAAAACATGGGATCGGCCCAATTGTGGCCTTTCCACGCCCCGTTCGTTCCGAAATGAAGCGGATACAATGGTGATAGTCAGACACAACACATAGACTCCAATGGGAGTCAGATCGGCTGAGAAATAGCGAGAAATGGGTAATTCTACGGAATTGACCTAAGTGGAGTAAACATACCCTTTTTAGAATGCCAGAAGGTATAACGGACCAAGCTGAGACCATTACCTGACATAACGGACTAGGGCAGGGGCGTTATATGGTGCATAATGCGCCTCCCTCCGTCCGTTAAACTCACCTGAACACCTATGTGAACACAAGCATACAGATATGTAGACCGTAACGCACCACCAATGGGGCGCTATGTTCCGTACAACGCACCTATCCCTGTGCGTTATACTCAACTAAATAATGCAATGCAGCCAAAAATGCAAGGCATAACGCGCCAAGCATGGGGCATTATGTTGAGTATAACGCGCCTCCCATGGCCCGTTATACTCACCCAAACTGAAATCAGAAACCACAGAAAAACCATAGTTTTAATACATAATATAACGCACCAGATCTAGGGTGTTATATTACCATAACGGATATACCCTACACCGCTATGCTAACCGCCTTACTGGTCAACAGTTAATGACCGGTCAATTGGTCAAATGACGGTCCAATGGGGCCCGTTAAAGCCACCCGAACGTAGAAAATCCATAGAAAACCCATGACCATAACGGTCAGGGATGGGTGCAATAGACTAACCACCTATCTATGATGTTCATGAACATAACGGACCTGGGGTGGTCCGTCGTGAGGGCATAACGTGCCAGATGCGGTGCGTTAAACACATAACGGTCACTGGTGTGACTGACATGCGATCTGGGCAACGAGCAGGTGCGGTTTGAAACCGAACCACGTCCCGGTCGATGGGAATCGACGGGTTCGCTTACAAAAACCTGTAAAAACGTAAAACCTGCCATGTCATGCATCCATACAAGCCAGTAGAAGCTGGAAAATGCAATTAACATGCCCATCAATAATTAAAAACACTAATTAACATGTTTTTACCACTTTTTAGGAAAAATTAAAAATGGACATTAACTAAGTCAAACGGCCATGGATGGACGTGCAAGTGGTATGGAAATGATCCTAGCGAGGAAGCGAGTCCATCCCCCTACCTCTGACATGACGAGGAAGTCGATCCGAGGTCGAACGGACGACGAGGGTAACGGCGACCCCCCGGCTTCACGCGCCTCCACGCTCTGCGGATCGAGGGAAGAAGGACGTCCACACGATCCTCGCGACACGACCTTCCCAACGGCACCTCCCGTGCCTCGATCAGCGGCCGTTTCGATCAAAATCGAGTGAGTTAATTATAACCCTAGAAACCCTTGAAACCTCACCAAAATCGGGAAGAGATCGGGTTAAGAGGATTTTTACAGGAATTGAACGGTCTTTTAATAGACCACTTAGTCCCACGGGAAGGTCATGACTAGATGGTCCAATCCCACGGGAAGGTCATCACTAGACCGTCCAGTGACGGGAAGGTCATCACCAGACCGTCCAGTGACGGGAAGGTCATCCCTAGACCATCCAGTGACGGGAAGGTCACAAACAGACCGCCCAGTGACGGGAAGGTCATCACCAGACCGTCCAGTCCCATGGGAAGGTCATCACCAGACCGTCCAATCCCACGGGAAGGTCATCACCAGACCGTCCAATCCCACGGGAAGGTCATCACCAGACCGTCCAGTGATGGGAAGGTCATCACCAGACCGTCCAGTGACGGGAACGTCACAACCTGACCGCCCAGTGACGGCAAGGTCATCACCAGACCGTCCAGTCCCATGGGAAGGTCATCACCAAACCGTCCAGTCCCACAGGAAGGTCATCACCAAACCGTCCAGTCCCACTGGAAGGTCATCACCAAACCGTCCAGTGACGGGAAGGTCATCCCCAGACCATCTAGTGACGGGAAGGTCACAACCAGACCGCCCAGTGATGGGAAGGTCATCACCAGACTGTCCAGTCCCATGGGAAGGTCATCACCAGACCGTCCAGTCCCACGGGAAGGTCATCCCCAGACCGGCCAGTGACGGGAAGGTCACAACCAGACCGCCTAGTGACGGAAAGGTCATCACCAGACCGTCCAGTCCCATGGGAAGGTCATCACCAGACCGTCCAGTAATGGGAAGGTCATCACCAGACCGTCTAGTGACGGGAAGGTCATCAAGAGACCGCCCAGTGATGGGAAGGTCATCCCCTGACCGCCCAGTCTCATGGGAAGGTCATACTGGAACTGCCCAGTGATGGGAAGGTCATACTGGAACTGCCCAGTTATGGAAAGGTCATCACAAAACCGCGCATTCCATGGAACGGTCAATCAGGAACCGCCCAGTCCATGAAACGGTCAATTGGGAACCGCCCAACACCCCTGTGTCGACCGCTGTAGGTAGAACCGTGAAAATTCGATCTTTTAGCTCCGAAAAGCGTGAATTTATGACATGTTTCATGGTTCTTACTAGTAACTTAAATAATGAGATTATAAAATTAGAAACGACTGTTTGTTAGCCGAGAAAGTATAACATGTGAACACCTTGACAACGTCATTAGCCACCTGAACCACCCTCTTTTTCCTTGGAGGTTGTCTTCCAGACTTAGGTGCCATCATGAGTTTGTCAAAAATAGACACTTGAGATGTAGAAGCTTGAGTAGAATAGGCCTCCTTTGTTTGAGTTGAGCTGGCGAACATAGAAGTGGGCCGGGTCTATTTGTAGACCCCTCGGTGCTTTTGCCCACGTGGGCGTGCAACTCTGATTTTTGGGGATGCGAAGGCTTCAGCTTTTGAGCTTGTTGCAGGTCCGGCGGGTGGATATATCTTCTATCTTCCTAACCTCGTTCGCCTGATGGCCCGGGCCCCCTCCTTAGTGACACATTTTTTCTTCATACGGAGCTGATGCTCCTCTGTTGGGTTGTACCCTGTTTCTGATTTGGGAGCTGTAAACTTAGGCCGACGCATTTGCCCCATGTTTGCTACCAGAGCGTCGGATTTCTTGGGCTCTGCCTTGTCTTCTCAAACTCGTCGAAGCTCAAAGCGGTTAGAGGTAGGAATGGTTAAGACATGCTTGTCCTGAAGTATGATCGGCTCGCCTCCATCGAGCCTGATATGAAGATCTCCTACAATCACTATTTTGCCAAAGTGAGATATGGCCGTTGGAGGCTTTCTCCCTTGCGGTTGCGATGTTGCCCTTGTTGAGCAGGTGTGGCGCCGGTGGTAACTTGGTTGGCCAAGAAGAGCCGGCCAATGGTTAAGACCGAAGGCTTGGTGCCCTTGGCAGATGCAGCTGTGAGTGTGACTGCCTCGCCCTCGGTCACGAGAACAATGCTTAAAAAGTAGGGCGAGCCGACAACCGTCGGAAAGTCGCTGAATGCTATGGGTGTCGCTAGGTAGCTGAACCTGGCGTGGCTGGCAATGACTCAAGGTCCGTAGGTCACGGCAGCCATTGTCCTGTTTGTGGTGATCGTTGTCAGTCGCTGAATGCGAGTGAGCGAGCGAATGCTCT
The DNA here is from genome assembly GCA_024336825.1 of Amorphophallus titanum. Classification (NCBI taxonomy): domain Eukaryota; kingdom Viridiplantae; phylum Streptophyta; class Magnoliopsida; order Alismatales; family Araceae; genus Amorphophallus; species Amorphophallus titanum. The sequence continues at coordinate 69,789 of JANBPO010006770.1, forward strand.
CCTCTTCCTGTCCTGTAAAAAGAAAAGGGGCATCAGAACCTTGGTAAAGGTTTAGGACTTCTATGGTAGAAAGAAGAAAAGTGAGAAAGGTCCCACTAGGCGTGCCAGTATGTTGAACACAAAAATTAAAAATCTTCTTAGCAAGAAGATTAAATGAATGTTCATTTGTTGAACGTTTATGCACACGGGAAGTGAGACACATTAATGGGGATTTGATTTCCCCATCTCCGGTGGCAGGGAGTAGCCTGCGTGCCACTTGGAGGGGGCGACAACTCAGCTAGTCCCACTGCGCGCCAACAATCGTAGGGCGTGGGCATTACGTTGTTCTGCCAGTTGCACCGGGTAAAGGGGGTCTAGGGCATGCCGCTGAAGCACCGTGAGGGCGCGCCACTGAAGGGGGGGGCCTAGATGGGAGTGTGCCGCTGGAGCTCGCCAAGCGTGCCACTGAGGATGCTGGATGGGCGTGCCGACTAGGGCCACCAGGCTGTGCCAGTGAGGACGCGCAGGGCTGTACAGGCGAAGGTGGCCACAGAGCGTGCCGGCGAGGGGCACCTTGGGCGTGTGCCGCTGAGGGCTCCCCCGAGGGTGTGCCGGGGAAGTTTGGTGAGGCGCGCTATTGAAGGGGCCAGGCGGGCGTGCTGGCAAAGAAACGTGCCGCTGAGCAGGGCACGCCGTTGGGTAAGCGCGGAGCGTGCCGCTGAGCGGGCTAGAGGGTGCCATTGAAGGAGGCTGCAAAGGGCGTGTCGCTGAAGGCTAAACGAGGTGCCGTTGTGACACGTTCAGGCCTGTTATGAGCACAAGTTGTGGTCTATTGGATTTTTTTCTTCGGGACCCATGCATCGTGGACTTTCCAGGGGTTAGTTTCTCTTCGCTGTCGTGACTCCGGGAGCGGCTTCACGGCAGTGCATCATCTATTCGGAGAGTCCCAGGTGGCCCATTCTTCCCGTAGTCTCTACATTTGAAGTTGTTGCTGGTGCCAGGCCGGACGGGACATATGGGCGTGAAATTTTACACGTCTCCAAATGCCCCCCACCCACGGATAGCGCGGGTGAAGGATGAGACAAGCAGTGCAAGTGGGTGCACTTACCCTCACAGGGTATCTTCTTTCTTCTCTTTTCTTTTTTTCTTTCTTTCTTTTTTTTTTGTCGTGATCTACCCCAAGGGATGGGGATAAGGGTTTGCTCGCCAGTGCCAGTGGGGTACCGGGGCTGACGTGATCTATTCAGTCTAATGGTTTCTCGAGATGTTCATTGGCACCGGGACAATGCCTATGCAAGAAAGGGTCCAATTCCTTGGTCCAAGCGAAAGGCTCGGGTAAGGTGTCCACTCGTTGGCGCCGCCAGGGTGACGGGCTGACGAGGTGCATGTGGTCTCTACAGGAAGCCCACCGCAACAAACAACCTCTGCCACCGGCTGAAGAGACACAAGATGAAGAAGTGTTCCTCTGGAACCCCCTCCCCCGCAGGCGCGCGGGGAAGGTCTTTCCCTCTTTCGAAGGGTCAACCTCAGGGGACCGTATCATCGGGATCCTATCGTCCCCATCTCTTGGCGAGGCAGGAAGCGGAGGTACGGGCCGCGCTTCAGGCCCTTCTCGATATGACCCCGTTACACTCTCCCTATACCACAGGCAGCAACGGGAGATCAAGATGCTGAAGGCACAATTGGCCGAACTAGCGGCACTAGTGGCAGACCTGACCCAGGGTCCCCTCCACCTGTGGGGTGAAAACGTGACTTGGTCCCGAACCACCAGCCCTGATACCTCCATCCAATCAGCGAGGAGGGCAAGGAACACGACGAGCCCTTCAGTCAGACAGCCAACTGGGCGAGGCCCTACACTACAAGAGAAGCTACAGAAGCCCTACTCCTTCCTAAAAGAAAAGACCCGAGGCATCTTTGATTGGGCCTGTCACTGCGGCAAGGTTTCCCTCCTGAGGCCCAAGAGGCCTCAAGATGTTCAGAGAAGCGGTGACCCGCTGTTCTGCCCCTATCACCAGATACTCGGTCATCCTATTGAAGATTGTTACATCTGCAAGGACATAGCTCAAGACCTGATTGACAGGGATGAACTAAGAATGGGAGACTATGTAGTGGCCTCGCCACGTCCCCATATGATAGGCGGCCCCAGGAGAGGAATCTGCACTATATCCATCCAGCACCAGGCCCCTGAAGATGCAGCGGCCTCGGCCCCAATTAAACCCGTCTATGATGATTACCTGGAAGACTCTGGGGTAGCCTTGTGCCCTCCCGCGCCATGAGACCCCACAGGCCCATCCACTACAGCCCCGGAGGGATGCGAGGTGAATGCTGCTTCGGCACTAGGTCGAGACGAGCAAAGGGAGGCCTCCGGCATCTTCGAGGCCGAGGAGGGTGAAGATCAAGACTTTGTCGATTTGCTGCCGACCCCACCAGAAATTGAAGATGGCGATCAGGCTACTATTGACGAGCTGATAGAAATTGATCTTGGCACGGAGGACGACCCCAGGCTGACCTTCCTGAGTGCCCTCATACCTCCTCAGGAGAGAGAGGAGTATGTGAAGCTCCTGCAGGAGTTCCGCGATTGCTAATTTTCATATTTTATTACCGAAGGCGAATGAGTTTGATGTACTTCAGAATCATATCGTTTTCTATACCTAAAAGAGTTTGTATCTGTTTTCTATTCTCCGCCGGTGATCTACTTGTTATTGGTTGGAAGGTTACCTCAAACTGGAGGAGCCAGTTGCGGGCGCCGGTGCCGAAGCCCCTGTCCAGGTGATACGCCGGCGGGCTCCCGTCCAGGCACACTGCTCCCGAGCACGTAGAATTCGATCACCGTGTTGGAGAACGGGAAACCATCAGAAGAGAGGAGCATGGATTGCGCCAAGGTGGAGAAGGCACACAGAAGTTGCGTGTTGCGGAAGAGAAAAATGTCCGGAAAACTACGGCACAAGCAAACACAAGCAGGCACTCTCACACACGCTGTGTGTGTATAGAGGGAGGGAGGGAGAGAGAGAGAGAGAGGGCAGGGAGAGAGATGGAAATAGACACGTACCTGCTCCTTTGGCTTCTGCTCCGGGGACAAGCGTCATGCCGACTTGTGAGCTCTTCTGGCCGCTCTGGGCCGCCTTCCCCTTCCCCTGCTGTGGCCTGGCGATCAACGGGCACATCAATGCCGCCAACACAAGCAGAACCAGAGCCGAGGCGAGGCCGCCGCGCTTCCTCATCCCCGGAGAGGATAGAGCAAGATCTCTCGTCTCCGGCCACGAAGAAACCAAATGAAGGCGGCAAATCGAGGGAGGAGGAGGTGGAGAGGACCAGCCGGAGAGCTTTAGGATTCGATCAGATTCGAACTAGAAGGGCTCTGAACTTCTAAGATCGGATCGGCCGGATTTCCAGAACGGGAAAAACAGGATCGCTACTCTTCAGAACTTGGCTTTCTCGCCATTAATCGGCCTTCTCCTTGCCAAAATTGGACTTGCGATCGGTGGGTAAACCTGAACTGTGAAGTAACATTAACCCGGCGGGAAGTCTCTGAGATGATCATAAACCTTACACGATCACAGACGAGGAGGAGCAGAGAAGAAGAGGAAGGGACAGAGCAAGATTTGCCTACCAGCGGTGGATCGAAGCGTCCTTTAAAGCTGGGAGGAGAGAGAAAAGGCTTGTATTTAATTGGAAGGCCCGGGTTCCGCACGACACGTGGCCGTCGGGTGCTGGTCCTTGCATGGACCATAAATGAGAACTCGGGGTCATGCGATGACTGATGGGGAAGTTTGACAAATGACAAGGAGGCAACTGATAACTATACACCCTACTGACCGAAAAAAAGAATAGGATCGAACGGAAATCGATACCTTCAAAATAGAAGGCTGACTTTCTACATGGCATGAAATATATTCACTTGAGATGACAGTCCACCACGGCACCATAAAGTTCCAGCCAATCCATACAAAGAATCACGTCATAGTCGGCTAGCTGTAGTGCATAAAGCCTTGCTGGCAGCTTCTGACCACTGACCACAACCGGAGAATTTTTCAAGCACATAGGGGTCGACATGAAATCACCAGATGGCAACTCCACGATCATGTCACAGGAAATTTCATTCACTGGTCTCTCGATACGGGCAATGAAATCTTCGGAGATAAACGAATGCGTCGCACCTGAATCGAAAAGAACGTGCGCTGTGCGATCATAAATCGAAACCATACCTTCGATCAGATTAGACGCCAATGCTTCCACACGAGTGATATGTGTAACTCTGGCTCTCGGTGGATGAGTAGTGGCAGACGACTGCTAAGAAGGTGTAGGAATAGGTAGTCGAAACGGTAGAACTAGTTGAGTCGGTTGAGAAGGCTGAGGCGACGGTAGAAGACGGAAGTGCGGCTGCTACGACTGCGAAGCCTGAGTAAACTGCACCGTCTACTGCCTCAACGGATAGTTACAGAAAATGTGTCCCGACTGATCACATTGATAACATACAACCGGTAGGGAACACGGTACACCCAGATGACTGCCTCCACATCTAGAACACATCCTCGACTGAAAAATAACAGAGTCTATACGCAGCCAAACAAACGAACCCAACTGCTGACTCTACTCAGAAAACATCGGCTGATCAAACCTCTTCCTCTTCTTTTTATGATAAAACCTCTGCCCTGAGATTGCTGGAAAGGAACACTATCGACAGGAGAAAAAGTGGGAGAAACTCCTGAAGCAGACGACTGGTGGGGGGATTGATGTGGCACGACCGACGACACCATCCCAGTCTGAGTAAAATCTCAAGTCCTCGCCAACTCCAACTCTAGTGCGACAGCGGCTTGATAAGCAACATCCAGCTCAGCAACACGTGTAGCGAACAACGGCAGGCTCAACTTTACTCTCAGTCCACGCAGAAACTGCTGAGTCCTCACAGTCTCATCGGTAAAAATATGCAGTGCATACCGGCCCAACTCAATGAATTTATCCTAGAACGCCTTCGGGAGTAGGAGGACCGACTGATTGAGATGACAAACTTTCCCTGTGTCAAGATCCTTCCTCTTGAGGAGGTTTTTCGGGGACTGGGTTAAGTGTCGAGCTTTCCCTTCTTTGTTCTTTTTCCCCCTTTTTGCTTGTAATCCAGGGGCATGCCCTAGAGCACATGTAACCCATGATTCACAAGGAATGAGTTATCACTTCCATGCATATGATTCTTTGCCTGTGTGCTGACTCTTGGCTATTTTCCTTTCTCTTTTGCCCCTTTCTTCTTCTGAAGTCACTTTAGAGTATGGCAGGAGGATGATGAGTGTTCACAGATAGTCCATAGGGTGAGCCTATCATGGACCCATGTGAGCGCACAGGAGAGTGCTCGCCCTTTCAGAGAAAGGACAAGGGGATCACTCCACCATGCCCCAACGGGAGATCCAAGTCAAGGGACATAGCTCAATCCCGATTGGACAGAGAGAAGAGTTTATTCATGAAAATGATCTGGACGAGATGTCTAAATCAAGAGTGGTTTGTTTTCCACCCCAAAGGGATGGCGAGAAGAGTTTGTTCATCAAATTGATCTGGACAGGAGGTCCAAATCAAGAGAGATTTATTTTCTACTCCGAAGGGACGGAGAGAAGAGTTTGTTCATAAAACTGATCCGGACAAGAGGTCCGAATCAAGAGAAGTTTGTTTTCCACTCCGAAGGGACGGAGAGAAGAGTTTGTTCATCAAACTGACCTGGACGGAAGGTCCAAGTCAAGAGATGAATTTCTCTCCCCAATGGGACGGAGAGAAGAGTTTGTTCATTAACTGACTTGGATAGATGGTCCAAGTCAAGAGGTGAATTCCTCTCCCCAATGGGACGGAGAGAAGAGTCTGTTCATTAAATGACTCAGACCGGAGGTCTAAGTCAAGAGGTGAATTTCTCTCCCCAATGGGATGGAGAGAAGAGTTTGCTCATTAACTGACCTGGACGGAAGGTCCGAATAAAGAGGTGAATTCCTCTCCCCAATGGGATGGAGAGAGGAGTTTGTTCATTAACTGACCTGGACAGAAGGTCCAAGTCAAGAGATGAATTCCTCTACCCAATGGGACGGAGAGAAGAGTCTGTTCATTAAATGACCCTGATCGAAGGTCCAAGTCAAGAGGTGTGCATTTGCTGACGCCAACGGGGCGATGGGGAGCAATACGGTCTCTTCATCTCTTTGTAGATTCGTCGACACAGATTAATGTCAACGCAAGGAAAGGTTTTTTCATTCTTCCTGGCCCTGGATGGAAGGTTCAGGTCAGGTGTGTGTTCATTGGCACCGGCAAAGTGTCAGAGACCAACATTATTTCTTCGTCTCTTTGTGGATTCATCGACACAGGGTTGGTGTCAATGCAAGGAAAGGGTTTGTTCTCTCTTCCTGACCTTGGATGGAAGGTCTGAGTCTGGTGTGTATTTGTCAGTACTGGCAAGGTGTTGGAGATCAACACGATTTCTTTGTCTCTTTGTAGATTCGTCGACACGGGGTTGGTGTCGATGCAAGAAAATGGTTTGTTCTCTCTTCCCGGCCCTGGATGGAAGGTTCAGGTCAGGTGTGTATTTATCGGTACCAGCAAGGTGTCGGAGACCAACACAATTTTTTTGTCTCTTCGTAGATTCATCGACACGGGGTTGGTGCCAACACAAGGAAGTAGTTTGTTCTCTCTTCCTAGCCCTAGATGGAAGGTCCGGGTCTGGTGTGTATTTGTCGATACCGGCAAGGTGTCGGAGACCAACACTGTTTCTTCATCTCTTTGTGGATTCGTCGACACGGGGTTAGTGTCAACACAAGGAATTATTCTCTCTTTCTGGCTTTGGACGGAAGGTCCGGGTCTGGTGTGTATTTGTCAGTACCAGCAAGGTGTAGGAGATCGACACGATATCTTTGTCTCTTTGTATCTTCACCACTACGGGGCTGGTACCGCGGAAGGTCAGCTCGGGGGCCACTGATAGGCAAGCTATCGACTTGAAATACCACTAATGAGGAAGCTGTCGGCTCGAGGATTGATAATGAAAACTGTCGGCTAGGGAGACGATAATGGGCTATTGGCTAGAGCACCAATAACAAGAGAGCTTCAGAAATACTGGTCACCATGTTGTTTCTTTACCATACAGAAATGCAATCTCACCCTCGAAGGGGCAGAGAGTTGAATTATTCATTGAACGGTGGAATTGGAGCATGATACAACCTTAAGTGTCTGCCATTAAGGGGTGAGAACTGAACTTCCCCCCAGTGGTTGGCGATCACATCCGCTCCCCCTTCATACACTTTCTGGACCACATAGGGTCCCAACCAATTTTCATTTAGTTTGTCTTTAGGGTTGGCAGCCATAACTTCTCTTCTCTTGACCATGACAAGGTCGCCCTTCTTGAATTCACGCTCCTTGACGAGCTTGTCAAAGGCACATGCTATTCAGGCCTGATAAACCTGGATATTCTGCTGGGCTTGGAGCCGCTTCCCCTCCAGGTTGGAGAGTTCTTCGAGTCTTCGCTCAACATTTGTTTGTTCTTCCCCTGTTGAATTGCGACTCTCAAGGAGGGTATCTCTAATTCTATGGGGACAATAGCTTCTGAGCCGTACACCAGGGAGAAGGTGAGCAGCCCATCGGAGTCTTGTAGATGGTACGATACGCCCAAAGTGCCTCGTACATCTTATCTTCCCAGCCCCTCTTACTAGAGGTGACAGTCTTCGCCAAGAGGGTGTGAAGAGTTTTGTTGAATACTTCTGCCAACCCGTTAGCCTATGGGTTGTACGAGGTGGACGTCCTCCAGTCAATCTTGTATTTCTCGGCCAATCTGTAGACCCTCTGATTTCGGAAGTGATTCCCATTGTCTGACACGATCCAGTTGGGGATGCCAGATCAGAATATCACATTTCGTTGGATGAAACAGGCTACAATTTATCCTATCACTTCCCTCAGAGCTATGGCTTCCGCCTAGCGAGAGAAGTAGTCTATTATGGCCAAGATAAATTTACACCCCAAAGAGGATGGGGGCAACAGGCCTACCATATCTATTCCCCATTAGGCAAATGGCCAGCTAGGTGCCGTCGGATGCAGCTGTGTAGGAGGTCGCTTGGGGACCGTCGCATGCTCCTGGCATTTTTGACATGACTTGGGTCAAACATTGTTGGCCAATAATAGCCAAGCTTTTTGACTCAATCTTCATCTTCGGTCCCGCCTGATGTGCACCCGACATTTCGGCGTAAACCTCCTTCATGACCTTCCAAGCCTCCTCGGTGGATAAGCACCAGAGAAGGACTTTTCTTTTAGCAATTGCCATTATTCGGAACAAAATTTCATTTCAAACCTCGTAGGTGTCCTTCGTTCTGATCAGCTTGATCTTCTCTTCTTTCTTCTTAGGCAACTGTTGAGTATTTGAGCCATTGCATGAGGGGCTTGTCATTTCTAGCATATACTACACCACATAGATCTAATCTGGGTTTTATCTTGTTGGTCGCACGTTGTCTTGCAGGTTAGCAGCTATCCAGCACGAGGCCCACTCTTTCTGGCTGGCCAGAGAGAGTGGAGGTTGAAGTCCCACGTCTTTGGAGGAAGGCGGAGTGGAGGGGTTGATTGTCGTCCGTCCAAGACATTGAGCGGCTGAATATCAGCCGTCCATCCTTGTCTTGCGGCTGATCCAGAACCGTCCCACTACTAGCGTGCTTCATCCCACGTTCCATTCCAACGCTGGTAGGCGGCCTACAGGAAGTCGCACAACTCTTAGGCGGTTCGTCGTCGGCCGTTCACCCCTCCAGCGCTAAGCAACAGCGAGTGTCTCTCCCCCTTTCTCAAGACACGCCGCGTCCATCGCATTCGGGGTCTTGTGTGGCGATCACACAGGTTCTGTCTTCACCTTACTCCCTTGGTTTCATCAATTCTTTCGTGCTTCCCTAGTCGTGAGGAGTAAAAGGTGATCTCATTTCATTACCAGCACTTTTGAAAAGAAAAAACCATTTTTTCGATCTACAGACTTTCTGGCGATCACAGTGGGATGCCTAGTGCCCATCGTGTTGGTGTTTGCTGATCCCCCTTCCATTCTTTTGGTGTTTGTTAGTCTCTGTTCTTGTCGAATTGTCGCAGGTCGCTGGCTGGCATTTCACAGCTCTGTTCTTTGGCGGTTGTGTGGTCCTTTAAGGGCTGCCTGATAGGTACTGCGGATCCAGATTGACTGCCCTTCATCATCCCCAGCCGCGTTCGCTCTGGGACCCTGCTGCCTCCTGCGGGCAACCAGCGCCCCCTCTTCCCTTCTGCGGCCACCAGTCGGCCGCCTGTCTTCCTGGCACCAGTACGTACCCCTGTTTGCATTATTCTATCTGCGATTCTGTTAGGGTCACTCCAGGACCTACCCGGCTTGTGACAGGCTGCCTACCCAGGTACGTTCACCAGTGGCTCAGTTATTTGTTTAGTATTGCCAGCTCATTTCGTCTTTGTTCTGCACTTACTGTCACCCCTTGTTGTTGGACGGTTCACCACAAACCGTCTATCCCCCCTGGGCGGTCTTCATAGGACCGCACATTTGTGCTACAGTGCACCAGAGCCTTGATTAGATTGCTATATTACATTCATTCCATGCTGTAGGGTGTTGAAACCAATTTGCTGAACTCATGATTGAAGAATTTGAAATGACCCTTATGGGAGAGCTTCGATTTTTTCTTGGATTGCAGGTCTCACAGTCAAAGGAAGGTCTCCTCATAAACCAATCCAAGTACACATTGGAAATTCTGAAGAGATTTGGGATGAAGGATACCAAGGCCATATCCACACTGAAGACGTACAAATTTGGGGTGTCTCTTTTGAGGTATTGTCCCTGCTTTGCCCAGGGGCGGCTAGGATTTTATTCTTTTTTGTTGGTAAAAGGGCCCTCTTGGGTTAAGAGGTGAAGACCTTCTTTATAAACACTCGGTTGCTTTCTCAACATCCGATGTGGGATTAATCCTGTGACCCGAGGTCCACTACATAAGCCCCCCCTTGAGAAGGCAAGCGAGTGCGAGCTCAGGGTTCCCACAGATGGTGCCACTTTGTAGATGCGAGATGAACATTTTCTAGTGCCCCCAAGAGGTATTGTTCCCGCCACGCTGAAGGGCGGCTAGGGTTTTATCCTTGAAAAGGACCCTCTTGGGTTAAGAGGTTGTAGAGGACCTAGGGTCACGAGATTAGTCCCACATCAGATGTTGAGAGAGCAACTTAGTCCTTATAAAGATGGTCTTCACCTCTTAACCCAAGAGGGCCCTTTTACAAGGATAAAATCCTAGCCGCCCTCCAGTGTGGCTGGGACAATAACTCTTGGGGGCACCAAAGGTTGATCTCGCATCTACAAAGTGGCGCCATTTGTGGGAACCCTGAGCTCGCACTCGCTTGCCCTCTCAAGGGGGGGCTTATGTAGAGGACCTAGGGTCACGAGATTAGTCCCACATCGGATGTTGAGAGAGCAACTGAGTGCTTATAAAGATGGTCTTCATCTCTTAACCCAAGAGGGCCCTTTTACAAGGATAAAACCCTAGCCGCCCTCTGGCGTGGCAGGGACAATACCTCTTGGGGGCACCAAAGGTTGATCTCGCATCTACAAAGTGGCGCTGTCTATGGGATGGGGGTCCAAAACCCAACGGCTACTCCTCAGAGTAGATTTCCACCACACCCAAGCCACGCTGGTCCAAAACCCAATGGATACTCCTCCGAGCCTGACAAGGCTCGGGAGTAGGAGGGGGACAAGTAGAGAGGGAGATTTCTGCAGCCTAACACCGCCAGATTTCCACCCCACCCAAGCCACGCTGGTCCACCACATAACAATAAGTGCCCCAAGGTGTAGTAAATGAAGTCTTCTCCTGATCTTCTTCAGCCAAGCAGATCTGGTTATATCCTGAAAAGCCATCCATAAAAGATAGTGTCTCATACCCTGCCATGTTATCAATCAGAACGTCAATATGAGGGAGGGGGAAATCATCCTTACGACACGCACGATTGAGGTCCTAAAAATCTATGCAAATCTTGACTTTTCCATCTTTCTTCATAACCGGGACAATGTTAGCCACCCAATTGGGATAAAGGATGACTCTAACAAATCTAACCTTATGGAGCTTATTGACTTCTTCCTTCATTTTCAAAGCCATGTGTGGGTGGAAACGCCTCAACTGCTGCTTAACCGGAATGGACCCTGGCTTAAGTGTTAGTCGATGTTCTACAAGTGCAGGGTCCAATCCTGACATATCCTCGTAACTCCATGTGAACGTGTCCTTGTATTCTCGAAGAACCAAAATGAGCGTCTCTTCCTCAAAAGGCGGTAAATTTTTACTGACGAGGACAATCCTAGGGTCTTCCTCAGTACCCAGATTGATTTCTTTAGTAGGCTCTTCAACTGAGGCTGACGGTTCGTCAAATCTCCTCATGTCACTGGCAAATGCGTCAACCTCGTCCTCATATTCTTCATATTCCTCGTCCACCTCTTCAATAGGGTCTTCTTCGTTCATAATCTCATAAACACCAAATCCTGTATCGAAGACACCTGAATCCTCATATTCCAATTCCGACAGAATGATCGGATCCTCAAGGAATTCTGGAATGGCTAAATAAGCATGGCACCTCCTGGCTAGCTCTTTCAAGAATCTACGGGAAATCTGCTTACCCTTGGACTTCCTAGTTACTACCCCTGAACTCCTAACACTGGAAGTAGAAGAGCAACTAGCCTGACTCCTAGACTCTGACGAAGATGAGGAAGAAGGGGAAGAAGTGGGCACAGAAGATGGTACAGAGGAGGACCCTCACCGGAGGGGTAGAAAAAGTCCACTAGCGGGCCGTGAACGGGTGGCCCTTGGATCGGGGCGCACTCAGAGAGAAGGTAGGAGGTTTCCTCAATGAAGACGCGGGAGGTGGATTGGTGAGTTATAAAATTGACATTTTTTTTTGGTTTTCAAGAATGGTGAAACAGTGAGCGGAAGGAGGAGTGGAGGGTGATGTTGAGGAAATAGAATCCAGCAAGACTGGAGAAATGATGAGCAGCATTCAAGACACTCAGACAACTTCTTTTATCAAGCTCACCAAAGTTCTAGATTTCACATATGATCTCAAAATAGAATTTGAATTGATGAAGATCAAGGTGACCACACTCACAAAGAGTCAGCAAGAGCTCACTAATAAATTTGATATAGTTCAGACTCGACTAGAGATACTATCTGACAAACTACAAAATGTTATCACAAAATAAGACTCTAGCTCCTCCCTAGTGAATAGTTTGGGGAGTATGGTACATCAATGGCTTGAGGATTTATCCACTGACATCAAAGAACTTCATATCTCAATCATGGACAAGCTTACATCCCTCAGTTCTGCAATTGAAGGAATCCCATATCCAAGGGGAGTACCATTGAGGGGAAGTTCTAGCTCTGCACCACCCAGAGGCAGAGGAGGGTTCAGAGGTTCTTATTCTGGTCACCGACTTCTAAGTCTTCCCATGATTCTTTTTGATAATGACAAAGGGGGAGAAATGTTGCTTGGTCATGTATGACGGCTCATGGTCTGGTGATGCAGATGACAATTGCTGATGCTGATGATTAGTGGTGGAGATCTATTATTTTGAATGAAACTGTTTGTGTAAAGAGAAACTTGATCTATTATCATTTTACATTTTCTTACTATACACAGAAGTGCCAGTGATTCATATAGTTGTTCATAATGTTCACATTGTTATTTTCAATGTTGTTCTTGAAATGCATGTCAGACAATGTGCCCTGGGAATGTTTTTAACACAACTTGTGATCATACTTGATTGATTACGTAGAATTGGTTAAGTGTGCGAAACATGGTTAGTCAAACCATTATTTTATCTAATCATACATGACTCATAGTTGTCATCATCAAAAAGGGGGAAATTGTTAGAACTCTGATTTTGATAATGACATTATATTAATCATGTTAAGACTGAAATGAATAAACACTTCAATCAATTCTGTTGTGTGTCTTTGCTTCAAAACACGAGTTGTTGCATATCGGTGCATAGTTTTGTCTGAATGCAATAAGGTTTTTAGCATCGTGCATGTTTGAAGTCTGTGCAAAGTCTCGTTCATGCACACATATAGTTGGTGCATACCATGTTTACTCAGGCTCTAAGGTCCGTGCATATAGGCCATCCAGCATATAGGTTGGTCAGTGCATTGTTTGCTAAAACCGTTTCACGATCACCGTCCCCGATGGTAGGAAACCCTTCCCCGCCGGCGGTGAGGGCCCTTAGGGCCTCCTAACCGGCCCTAAAGGGGTTGTATACCCCTATTCTATCCCCTAAAGCTACATGCATGCATTAAAAATGGAAATGGGATGGGTTTTTGGGGCCTACCTCAGTCGGACGGGGTCCCTTCGCCACCATCACCACCAGCGCGTCCGCCTCCTCCGGCGCTGGTCTGGCTTCCTCCACTGTCGCGGGCTCCCCAACAATGGTCGATGACTCCTCCGCCGCAGACGGCAGGCCTTCTCCTTCTTCGATGGTCGACTATGGCACGACGGCCTCCTCTGCGGTGACTGCCGGTGGTGGCATCAGAGCTCCTTCACCGGCCATCCGTGGGCACCTCGACTGGTGCTTGGAGCACATAGACAAGAGTGAATGAGAGTGAGGGAGGGAGAGAGTGGGAGAGATTGAGAGAGAGAGAGATGGAGGACGTGGGGGAGTGGTATTCCTTCCTCTCGTCCGTCAATTACGGTGGAGAGGGCAGAGGAATAGGAAGGGTTTTTATTTTTGAACCCGCCAGTTATTGAATGGTCTATCGACAGACCGTTCAGTCACTGGATGGTCTCATAAAGGACCGTTTGAACTGCAACGGTGCTATTCCTTGGAGCGGCCAACACGTGACCGTTATGGTTATTGGACGGCCTCTTTATGGGCCGTTTACCTTTACCTGCACGTTCAAAATTACTTGTGCTTACACGGCCCAAAACGGGCCATTTTGGGGTCTGAGTGGCCTTTTTCCTTGACCGTTCATGTGTTGAAATAATGTTTTTGAGCCCTTCTTGGCTGCATTATGTGATGAATATGATTTCATGATATATATTTCAAACCTTGTGCATGATTTCCTTTACAGCTTCACTCCAACATGCCTTTCATCTCCGTCAGGTAAGTCAAGTAAGTATTCTGATCCCTGTATCCCTTATTGCATTACTACATGGTATTTAAGCTATATTATCTCGAGAACTAGCTGGTTGCTCACGTGTTCCAGGATTTGATGTTCCCCTATAGCAAAAATAACGATGACCTAGGTACACGCGTTTAACCTCCGGATAGGCCGTTAGGTTGGGAAAATTAGGGGACGATGGTTCTATCTTGCAGGCCGTGGTTGCAGATAGTGTCCTGACCCCGGTTACGTTTTATTATTTTTTATCACATTTCTGATTGCGTTATCATGACCTTTGCTCTTTTATTATTTATTTATTTATCATTATTATTGTTGTTGTTGTTTCCCACTCACCCTTTATTTTCTCCTCTTTTTTACGGAGGGGAGGAATTCAGTGGACCAGGCAAAGGTGGATTGGTGCGTGCCAGTTAATGGTACTAGAGAGTGTACCGATGGAGGAGGGTGCAAGTGTACCGGGCAAAGGTGGATTGGGTGTGCCGGGCAAAGTGGCTGATTGGGTGTGCCGTATAGGAGGCTGAATGGTGTGCCGGTTAAGGTTGGATGGGGTGTGCTGGGTAGAAGGCTTAGAAAGTGTGCCAGGCAAAGGGGCTGATTGGGTGTGCCGTATAGGAGGCTAAAGGGTGTGTCGGTTAAGGTGATGGGGTGTGCCGGGTAGAAGGCTGAGAAAGTGTGCCGGGCAAGGGTGACTCGGGGTGCACCGGATGGGGGCCTGTAATACTCCAACTTGTAGTGAATTCATGATGATTTCTCTCTTTTGCTTGGGAGGTTAGCAGCCCTCCACTCCTTTTTTTGAACTATTCCAAACATGGGAATTCCAGGTTTATCATGAGACTGAAAGGGACTAAGCCCCTTCTTTTGATGGACCAAGGCTTTTCTCCAGCTCTTCTTTAATGCAACCTTTCCCCACTCTTCACGAAAATTTATAGATGAGTCACCCATAACCTCACAGTCACTGTCACTCTCTGAGTCTGTGATCACACAAGTGTCACTTTGGGCATGTCACCATCTGATGTACTGCACTTAGAAGAATGGTTATCAAACAGCCACTTTGGAGCTTTCAGAACAAGCCTCCCCTAGCTCCGAAGGCAACTAGCGTCCATCGCTGTCAGATTCTTCAAGAAAGGAAACATATATACATATGTACATATTTCTTTGAAGGAGGATTAGGTGTCCTGCTTGAGGTTATGTTCTGATCAACACATGTAGATAAATTATTATCACGCCCCAAACTGATCGCAGCAGGAAGCAGTGTTCGGAACATACAGTGAAACAGTCATGATAGCAAGAGCAAAATAAACAACCATAAATAACACATGGAGGCCACATTAATTTGACAAAAATATAATTTTATTGATGATTGAGAATTTAAATTACAATTTAGACTCAATAAAATAAAAGAGATAAAGAAGAGAAAATAATGAGCCAGGCCTCTAGCTAGTTTTCCCTCCCAGTAGGACGCTACTGACTATGCGAGAGGGCCCACGGAAACTAGCTTCAAACCGTACAACGGGAACACCTGGCCACCTCTCCCGGGTGGGCCGACACGGATGTCGTCAGGTTACGACTAGTGGTTCCATCACAGGGAAAGAGAAAGCTACTCTTTTGGGATGTAAAATAATGCAATAGTGTACAAAATACTTTAAACATGGCATATGTGGAACATGAAATGCATTACAAATTACATAAACATGCTTTTGAAATCTCTAGGTATATAACGGATCAAGACCACCCCGTTACATACTATAACGGACCAAGATGGGACTGCTATGCTTAACAGAACACATAAAAATCCACAGTCAATCGGGACTATAATGCACCAAGGCAGGCGCGCTATAGGACTATAACGCACGGGATCAGAGGCGTTAAAGTCAATAGGCACACAACACAATGGACAAGGGCTATAACGCACCAAGGGTGGGGCGTTATAGGAACATAACGCACCTCCGATGGCCCGTTATGTCCATCAGAATGATCAGAATCCACAGTTAAATAGAGGATGTAACGCACCTAACTAGAGGCATTATATAGATGTAACGCATAAGGATAGGGGCATTAAAGGCTACAGACCTTCAACACACAGACAAGGGCTATAACGCACCAGACCAAGGGCGTTAAAGTCACCCGAACTCAAAAATCCACAGAAAACTCATAGTTCATGCATGACATAACGCACCCATACTGGGGCGATAACGGGCAATAACGGACCTAGAGGGATCCGTCACGATGGGATATAACGCACCTCTACAGGCACGCCAAATGACTATAATGCACCGAGGCAGGCGCGTTATGTCACCTGGGTTTCGAGACTCTAGAGTTCGGAACTGAAACCCCCTCCCGATCGATCGAAATCGATGGGGGATGTGGGGAAACATGATTCTAACTAACCCACCATGCCATACCATCATTCAAGACCTACGCATGCCACTAGAAATAAAAGATGATGCCCATGGAGACAATTTCAAGCATTAAAAGCTAAAAATGAACTAAGCGAGAATATGCATGAAAAATGAGGCAAAGGGCGTCGGACCACGATGCATGTGGTATCGGCGGTGTCCTAACGAGGCAAGGAATCCATCCCCCTACCTGGACTATGACGAAACTGAGGATTAGATTTATCTCTCGATAATTTGTGTGGACCATGCGTTATTACCTTCCAAAGGTCAGGATCAGTTGACCTTACATACTGATGTAAGCTCTCTAACCACAGATCGAACTCTTCACCTTTGAACATTGGCGGATGAGTCATCGACGAATGACTTGTTCGATTGAGAAAAAAAGAACAAGAAATGAGAAATGCTCCAGAATCGACGTAATTGTAACAAAGCACTAACACAGCAAGACTGAAGCACCAAAAGTAACAAGACCAGACCCACTCCGAAATGCACCAAAATCACTCGATCAAAATCGAACAGACAGCAACGGAAGTAGCACCTTAGACAGCAGGATCCTCTGAAGATCGTTGGATCTTGAATGCACAGAGACCCGCTCTGATACCAACTGATGGGTTAGGTGTGATGGTGCAAACCCAGATTCAGAAGGGGGGTTGAATGAATCCCCTTATAAAATTTTCGCCAAATTAAAACCTATTGAAAAATAGTAACGTGGAAGTAATCTGGGTAAATGACTAGAACGAGCTGATATGCTTAAGTCAATGCACAAGTTGAATTACCAATGTGGTTGATTGATACTCAGGAACAAGTTGGGTTACAGTGATTACGTAATCAACTTGACTCGCTCAAGACTAGAATCAAATGCATAGTGTGCAAGTCAATTTATCACTAGATGTAAAACCATACCATCATGAGCGTGCCTAAGCATACATCTAGCGAAACAGAATAGACAATCCAACCACAGTGCACAAGTGACTTTTAGGTGGTTCGGTCATCCAGACCTACATCCACCCCACACTCAAACCAGAGTGTGGCTTACTGCTGCGCCTCAAAGCTTGCATCCGTTGGGCACCACAGCTTGCCTACAAACCGTTAAGCATCACAGCTTGCTGTCCGTGGAATCCACCTCACGCGCTGAGCCTCACAGCTTGCTATCCAAGGAATCCACCTCACCCGCTGAGCCTCACAGCTTGCTGTCCAGAGAAACAAGTTCTCTGCAACCGCTGTGGATTACAGCTTGACCCATCTAGAGGAGTCCACCTCTACCCGCTGAGCGTCAGAGCTTGCTCTGCTGACTAACAGATTGAAAGAAAGATAAAAAAGAAACAAGAAATGGGAAATGACAGCAACTGAAAATTGTATGTACTAAAGCACAGATGTGGCTCTCAAGGAGCTGACTGGATAGGTCAATCATCAATAAAATTATGTTTTTATCAAATTAATGTGGCCTCCATGTGTTATTTGTGGTTATTTATTTTGCTCTTGCTATCATGACTGTTTCGCTATACATTCCAAGCACTACTTCCCGCTGCTATCGGTTCGGGGCGTGACACTCTACATAACAGCCACTCATTGTTCCCTAGGGGCAATGCTAGCTCAAGTAAATGAAGAAGGGAATGAGTAAGCTCTTTATTACCTCAGTAGAAGGTTAGTAAGGGTTGAAGAGAAGTACACTTTTATAGAGAAGACTTGTCTGGCACTGGTCTTCGCTGTCAAGAAGCTCTGGCACTATATGCTATCCCATGAAATCAAATTAATATCAGGAGCGGACCCACTCAAGTATATATTAGCCCAGCCAGCACTCAAAGGTTGACTCGATAAATGGGCCGTATTCCTGATGGAATTTGATATTTCATATGTATCTCAGAGAGCCATAAAAGGTCAGGCCGTGGCTGACTTCTTTGCAGCACATCCTGCACTAGAAGATACCCCATTGGGGACTAAACTTCCTGATGATGAAACGCTAGAGGCGTGTCAGGCTCGGCCAATTACATGGCAACTCTACTTTGATGGGGCATCAAGAATAGAAACTACTTTAAATGGACAAGTCAAAGTCTGAGCCGGGGCGGGTATTGTCCTGAAGTCACCTGAGGGCGAAGTGGTACACACTTCATGCTCAATAAACAAGCCATGCACCAATAATGAGGCTGAGTATGAAGCTTTGATAATCGGTCTCCAGATCGCTCTTAGCATGGGAATTTGGAAGCTCCAAGTGTTCGGCGACTCGATGCTAAAAATAAATCAAATGCAAGGGGAGTTTGAGGTGCGGAAGCCAGAACTGAACCCTTACTATCAGAAAGCACTGTGCCTTATGGCAAACTTTCACCACATTAAGCTTAATCATGTGCACCGAGGGCATAATGCTCAAGCTGATGCCTTGACAAAATTGGCCAGTTCACTAGCAGTCCCACCAGATGAAACACTCAACATTATTGTGATAAATCGACGGCATGTCCCTAGTATGCTAGAACCATGCCCTGAGGAATGTGAGGCTAATATGGCTGAAGAAGCACAAGAGCCCGACTAGAGACAGTATCTGTTATAGTGGTTCCTTCACCAGCAGCTACCCAAGAGCAAAGAAGAAAGGATGAAGCTGTCTATGGGGAGGCTGAAAGTAGACCCTCTTCGATCCACAATCCACCATCGCTCCATGGGCCTCGAGCCAATCCATGCCCAAAATCACATCATAATCCCAAAGGTGCAATGCGTAAAGCCTGCCTGGCATGTTCCGCCCCTCGATCCACACTGGAACCTTCTCAAAGCAATACGAGGTGAACATAAAATCGCCAGAAGGTAACTCCACAGCCAAATCACAGGACATCTGGGACACCAGGTCCTTAAAACTCAGCGCAAAATCCTCTGATACAAACGAATGTGACGCACCAGAATCGAACAAAACTCGAGCTACGCAACCCAAAATCATGACAGTACCTTTCACAAGTTGCGACGAGCCTGCCTCTACCCTGGTCATGTGTGTAATCTTGCCTCGCGACCTCTGCCTGCCCACACTCACTGACCGTGGTAGTGGCGGATACTGCTGCTGTTGCTACTGAGGATACTGCTGCTGCTGAGGATACTGGGGTGGCTGACGCGGCCTCTAAGGACAGTCACGCATCATATGCCCTACCTGGTCAAATCTAAAACAAATCACTGGCATCATGCACTGCCTGCCTAGATGCGATTCGCCACATCGGGGACATGACCCTCGTGAACCATCAACGGATCCTTAACGCTGATAAGACATCGACTGTTGAGCACTACCTGAAGATGCCTACCTCTGATCTCTGCCCTCCTTACGCTTCTTACCGAAGTTCTTCTTGAAGAACCTCTTAACCTTGGAGCCAAAAGACGCAGATCCTGCCGCTGACGCCACTGGTGCCGAAGCTCCCGAACTACCCGAAGAGGGTTGAAAGGTGCTACTGCTGGGTAGCTGTCTGCTGGTTGCGGCCTGACTGGGACTACCCCTAGCCAACCTGTCCTCGGGTCCTCTGCATATCTAGCTCCAATGACGCCGCTACACGGGAAGCCGTCTCCAAATTAGTGACAGCGTTCGCTATCAGAAGGTGCCTCAGCTCCTGCCTCAAACCCTGGATGAACTACTCAGTCTTCAGCTCCTCATTTTCCATAATATGAGGAGCATAACATCCCAACTCCACAAACTGAGCTCTGTACTGTAACACTGACATGTCGCCCTGAATCAGCTCCAGAAACTGACGCATCTTCTGCGTACCAACATAGGATGGGCAGTAAGCACGCTCGAAGACCTTGACGAAGTCCTTCCACACCTCATCAGCCTCTTGGGTGGCGTCCCCAGTTCTTGGTGGCGGTAATTCGGTACTTGTATCAGGTTATCGGTACCCTCAGCTCTGGGATGTTATAGTTGGTATCAGAGCGACGTTGAGGAATGTTTAAGGAATCGAATGCAGAGTGATTGTCCAGAACTAGTCCAAATACACTGCCCATTGCTGGCTTAGGATGTTTTCCGCATGGTTAATGCTTTTCTTTGCCTACTATTTGTGTGTTAGTTGTTCGAGATGTCACCTCGGCATCGGAGAGTCCTAGTTCCTAGGGAGGAGAGTAGCGTACCTGCTCTAGTTCCTGCTGTTCCAATCCAGGAAGATGTGCCTGGCAGTCGCGGGCGAGTGCTAAAGGAATTCTTGCTGTTTCACCCGTCGACATTTGAAGGCCAGATCGGCTCGGATGCTGCTAGAACTAGGTTGGATGCCACTGAACGCATGTTTCGCTCTATGGAATGCACGGAAGATGAGAAGGTGATGCTTGGTACCTTTCAGCTTCAGGACGCGGCGCTCACCTGGTGGAAGACCGAGTGGGAGGTTTCTTTTCAATCCCGCCCACTTCGTCAAATTTCTTGGACCGAATTCGGGGTTACTTTCGAGACCACTTTCAGCCCGGCATACCTGCGCATGGATAAAATGCATCAATTTCTTCAGCTTGCCTAGGGTGGAATGTTAGTGCTCGAGTATCGAAATAGGTTCATGGAATTGGGCCGTTATGCTCCCCATATTCTTGCTAATGAGGCACTAAAGATAGAGTAGTTTTTGCGAGGCCTCCGTGTAGAGTTGAGACAGCCATTGATTGTTGTCCGGATCACCATAATGAATGAATTGTACCAGGCAGTGACAGCGCTAGAGTTGGATCTGACAAGGTCCCTTGTTCCTCCTCCAGCATTGGTAGTGCAGTCGACAGCTCAATTTCATCCGAGTTATCTACCTCCTGTTCCTGCACTTTCTTCTGCCACTCCTGCGGCCAGTAGTGTGGCTCCTTCTGGTAAATCTCAGCACGAGGATTCAAGAATAAAGGGAAATCCAAGAGATGATTTGGCCGGCGGACTCCGTCTGATGCTACTCAATAGTCAGCTCCTTCCTTCCCGCAGCTACAGGGTTCTGCTAGAAGTCAAACGAAAGGTTGTGCACGATGTGGTGGCAGTCACCCAGGCAGGCCATGTTCGTTACACAAACTATGGCTCAGGCAGGCGCAGGAGCCAGAGCTGGCAGTTTACATCAAAACTTTCGAAGTCTCAACCCTCCACCTTTTTATAGGTCTTCTAATCTAGACGAAGCGGAGAACTGGATCGATGAGATGAATTGAATTTTTGACGTTATACAATGCACCGATCAGGAGATGGTGCATTTGGCTACTTTTCAATTAAATAAGGATACTCGTACATGGTGGAAGTCAGTCCCAGCACCCTCAGTCGATGCATCACACACATGGGAAGGTTTTCTTACATTATTCCGTACCAAGTATTTCACAGAGCATGTCAAGGAACAGAAGGCTATGTAGTTCATGTCCCTTCGTCAAGGGATGATGTAAGTAGTAGAATACGAGTTACAATTTTTCAGGCTAGCACCATATGCACCACACCTTATTAGTACAGAATTATTGAAAGTAAATCGGTTCATGGACGGGTTACGGCCCGGTTACATCCAGTAACTGGGAACCCAGAATATCCGTACGAATGAGGAGATGATCCAGCGGGCCTATTTGTGTGAAAGGACCTTAGAGAAGGTCGAGAAAATGAAAGGAAAAGGAGAAGAATCTAGATGGTGATCTGATCGGCGATTCAGGAGGGAGAAGTTTAGCATCACGAAACCTTACAAGAGCCATGATAACAAGAAACGATCTAGGAGCGGGAATGGTGGAAGTTCCCAGAAGAACAAGAAAGGTAAAGAAGAGGAGAAGCAAGTCATGGCAGCCTACACATTCTGTAAAAAATTTAGTCATTCAGCAGAAGAATGCTGGAAGCCCCTTGGTGCTTGTTTACGTTGTGGAAGCAGGAAGCATCACATGCCAGATTGCCTCCTTATGAAAGAACAAGCAGCTGGATGAGGACGCAGGAGGCAAGCTCGCCTCAATGCGGTTCTAGAAGAAGAAGAAGAAGTGTCCAGGGATGGTGGACTCATGGAAGGTACGCTTCAAATTTGATCTCGCCTTGCATTTGTGCTATTTTATACTAGTGCTTCTCATTCCTTTATCTCTAGTTCTTTTGCCAAAACTTTACCTATTGCATCAGTTCCTTTACATTTGGACCTTTCTATAACTACACCCTTAGGTTCTGGAACCAAACTTACAAAATATTATCCCAATAGTGAAGTAATCATAGAAGGCTATAATCTTCCCACAAACTTAGTACGCCTTGACATGCTAAGGGAATGACAGCAAAGGGACACTCGACATCCAAGCCCCCATACATCGACAGCTCCAACTACGCCTACTGGAAGAACAGAATGCAGGTCTTTCTGAGAGCAAAAGACTACGAGATCTGGAGGGTAGTGAGCAAGGGACCGTTCGAGCTACACGAGAATGAAGAGGTCTAGACGAGAGAGGAAATTCAATGCGCACTCCATCCCACTGAATTCTCCAGAGTTTCATCTTGTAAAACCACCAAGGAGATGTGGGATGCACTGGAAGTTATCTATGAAGGGACCTCATAGGTGAGAAAGACCAAGGCGAATATGTTGGTCTCTAAGTATGAAGCATTCCGGATGAAGCCCGGTGAGACCGTGACTAAGATGTATGCTCATCTGACGATTATAACAAATAGTCTGAGGAATTTGGGAAAGAGCTATTCTGACTATGAGATTGTAAGGAAGATCCTGCGATCTTTGACTCCTGTTTGGCACACAAAGGAGACAATGATCGAGGAGTCAAGGGATCTTCAGAAGATGAAAGTTGATGATTTGATATGTTCTTTAATGGCATATGAGATGAACCTTCCTAAAGCTGAGGAGCTCGGGAACAAGAAGAAACCAATCGCGCTGAAGGCTAGCTCCAACAGATTCAGCCAAAGTGGATCATCAAGTGAGCAGAGCAGCCTCTCTGGGTCAGAATTCGATGGAGACCAACTTGCTTTGCTGACCAGAGAGTTCAGGCGATTCTTGAGAAAGGAAGGTAGAAATTTCGACTGAAGATAATTCAGCGACCGACGACAGAACAGGTATAGGTCTAACCCTACGAAGAAACCTGATGCTAATGTCTTCTATCACTGCAGGAAGGCCGGCCACATGAAGGCAAATTGTCCAGAGCTCCAAAAGCAAAAGGAGAAACCAAGGAGGAAAGCTGGAAAAGGAAAAGCCATGATTAGTACTTGGAGTGATGAGGATGAGGGCACACTGAGCACCACCTCAGAGAGCAAGGATGAAGAAAAGCCCGTCTGCCTGATGGCAAGAAATAAGGAAGAAAAGGAAGAGGACTCTGATGAGGTATCATCCCCTTTCGATCACTATACTATCTCTGATTGGGAAGATGCTTATGGAGATTTACTAGATAAAGTTGATGACATTAGGAAAGAGAACAGGCACTTGAAGAAGAAGGTAAACTCTCTGATTAAGCCGGCCGGTTGAAGGAGGAAGGAAGAGTTCACAATCCCCCGCTTCTTTACAAGGTACTTGCGATCATCTTATCTTTGAGGTAACCCCTCTGGCGATCACACTCCTTTTAGAGCATCTCATGCTCCCCTTTTCTCATTTCTCTTTATTTTTCATGCTTCATCGTCACCCCCTTTAGATTTTTATATTTGTTTGTTCTTTTTTGTCATGTCTTTGTGACACGTTCACATCGTGCTCGGGGCCCATTGACAAAGGCAGGGGCCTGACACTTCATCTTGCGTCTAGACTCGTGAAGTATGCCCATTGTTCGAGCAACGGCACTAAGGGCATGCTTATCGAGGTGACACCAAAGTGGTACATGATCATCGAGGTGGGGAACTAGACTGGGCACTTTGATTGAGTAATGTTTGATGGTGCATGATCATTGAAGCAGAGACTGGGCAGGGTGCTCTCATCAAGCAATGTCCATGTCGTGCAAGAGTATCAAGGTAGGGCCAAGCAGGATGTTCCCATGAAGTGACATCTAGGACCGTGCATGATTATCAAGTCAGGGCCAGGTAGGGTGCTTTCATCTAGTAACATCTGAGACCGTGCACGACTATCGAGATAGGGTTAGACATGGTGCTTCCATCAAGTAATATTTGATGATGCATGATTATCGAGGCAAGAGCTCGGGTATAGCACTTTCATGAAGCAGCATGAGGGTTATATGCGATCATCACAACAATACCCTGATAGGGTGTGTTCGTCATTATCGGGGCCGCACTTAAGGGGGTTTGTGTCTTGGCTAAAGGCCGGAGGGGGCGCAGTCATGCGGCATGCCCTCGGCGTGAGCCTAGCAAACATAAAACCAGCCAACCAAGCCCTTCATGCGCCATTCGTAGTCCAAGGGATGAGCTCCAAGCATCTTATGGTCCTTGGGCACCCATGGGGGTGTTTTATAAGGGTAGGAGAAGGGTTTAGGCGGACCAACTCGAACGGTATGAGTTGGTCCGAGTAAAGGGGGGGTTTACCCAGGGTTGACCGGCCCTTTTAGCCATTGACTGGGCTTTATGAACGCAGTTGCCTGGGTGACCGAGTTCAGCGCGAGTGGGCCAGGGGTTTAGCCAGGGTTGACCGGGGGTTTGATCCCCCAGAACATGATCGCTTTGGTGACCACATTCTTGAGGACGTAGTCACCCGGGCGACCACGCATTACGATTCAGACTCGGATACTACCAACTCCACATACCCGACGTCGAGTGAAGGGGGAAGTCGGGACACCTCCATTTCGTCCGAGCAACTGCCAACTCCGGCAGCTTCGGGAGGGCATGCGATCGAGATAGTTCCCACACAGGTGGGGTCAGTGTCTGGATCGGTCGTCACCGAGGGTGCCGGGGGCAGGTCGCCTGGTGCCGATGATCCTTTGTCTGCCGAGCTTCGTGGTGCGCCCAAGGCCTGATGTATCAGCTTTCCTTTTTCTTTCCTTAGGTGTGGCCATGTAAAAATTTCCCTTGTGTATATGATGACATCAATATTAAATGTTGAATTGACTACTTCTTACTACCTTTCACACGATTCGACCACCATATATGTAGTTGTTTAGGAAGGCGGTGATTTTCTCTGAGGAAATCTCGCATGTCAATTGGTCAGGTAACTGGCATGGCACTGGCGCCTGTCCATCTTCCCATGCTTTGAATGCCTTGCCACTTCGCGCGATCCCATTGAGGGGGTGTTGGTGGAAACGAGGTAACTGCCTTGAGGAAAGGGTTTCTACCTTTCGCATTTCTTCGAGGGGAAAATCATTTCAGGCAGCAGCTCCCCTTCAACCTATAAAAGGTCCCGAAGGGCGTCTCCTCCTCTCTTCATCACTTAAGGCCATCCCTTGTGGTTCTCCCTTTTCGTGAAGTGTTGGGCTGTTGGTCCTGGTGAGACATGGAGGGCGCTTCGTAGGACGAAGATGCAGACTGTGGTAGGGGGGAGGTTCCTGCTACTCCAGTTTGAAAGAGCGCTCAACAGTCGGCGGGCAGTTTGAAGGAGGGATCAACATATAGTGGCATGCCTTCTCCCTTCTTCTGGACCGCCGAGACTATCTTGGAGGAAGGTAAAAGCGGACGGATAGGGGCATCAGGCATCGCACCCTTGTCCTGTTCTTGCCTCTCCTCCTCCCCTCCCCTACTTTTTTTTTCCGCCGTCGATCCCATCCGCGAGAGGGGAAACTCTTCCAGTTCCCTTCATTGCCTCTTCTCTCCCTCTTCTGCTCTTCGACTAACCTCTTTTCCTTTTTCTTTGAGTCTTTAGGGGATATCTTTTACCATCCACTTTTTCATTGTATCCCATAAAGGGCCCTTCCAAAGAGTTTGCGGAGGATTCCTTCTTCTTCTTCCTCTCTCCCTTTGGTTGGTGGTCTTTCTAGCATCTGACATCCCTGCTGCCCGAAGGACTTGTTCTCCCCCGACTGCACCGATCAGGCCCGACCAGTGACCTAAGGTGACTTCCTAGAGTTCCCACGGCCACATCCCATGGCTTCTGGAGGTGCCGCTCAGCCGAGAGTTTATACTACCAGTATACATCAATCACTAAAAATTGGCATCCCATTCGGCATCCGGAGGAGCGTTTCCTGAATTTTTTTCCCCAGGTGCGCAGAATAGGCCACTCAGGACCTAAACTGACACCCCTTCACTCAATGAGCTCCCTCTCTCTGCCCTGACCTCGTCTGGTGTTTTTCCTGATTGCTGCTCGAAGAAGACTCGTCCACGGTTGTCCTCGACTTGGTCTTGCCACGATTAGACTTCGGGAGCGACCGTGGCGGCTAAAACTATCTACTGCTACACCCTGGGATCAGCCTGGACCAGAGCGTAGAGAGCCTGTTCCAGGAGCCGCCCCGGCCAGTGGCGACGACGGGTCCATCCAAGAAAAGTCTCCAGTGTTCCAGGATCTGTCAGCGACGATTCAGCACCAGTTTCAGTGATTTTCGAGCTCGAGGGAGTGCACAGCGACGACTACAGCGACTCACTGTCCTGTAGTCCCAGACCTGGATAGAACTGGAGGAGTGCTCTTCCGTCCCTGACTTAGCTCATCTCCCCTCCCCGCCTATCTGGCTTAGCGCCCCTCCCTGTGCAGAGGTAGTTTTGATGTAATCCTTAATTTCCCCTCCTCCAGTCAAACCCCCCTGTGTGGGGAGCAGTGCTTGTATAAATCTGAATAGGGGAAGCTACATCGGCGCAATGTGCGGGGAACCCACACTCCCCGCTCGCCCTCGTCTCCGACCAGGATCGATGTCTTCACGCCAATCAGGTGAGCTCCTGATCACTCTCCTCTGCTGGTAGCATTATCTTTGCTAGCTTAGTATTACTTTCAATTGCCCATCGGACGGTGAGCGAGTGCCCGATCCGGAATCCACCAAATCGAGTGCCACCGCGGAGTGAGTTGTGAGAGTGGCCCTACACCCCATGCCGTCGGCGTGCTAGCCGCCCGTCGAATCTAGCATCCCAGACCCTTAAGGGTTCAGCCCAAGCTTGCCAAACCCCTGGAATCTCAAGGTCCAACCTCGAACCCTCATCCCCCATCGCCGGTCCACCTACGGACCCGCGACAGCTCCCTGCTCTTCCCCCTTCCCCTGCTACATTTCTCTCTCCCTCTCTCTTACTCTCTCGCTCTCTGGTAGTTGTCGAAAGGGGGGGGTCCCTTCTTCTTCTTCTCTTCTCTCTGTATGCTTGGTGGTGCCCTCTTTCTCCTTCGTCTGGTCCTCCGTCTGTGTATGTTTTTTTGTCCCCTCCCTTTTTTGTTCACCGTGGAGAGGAGCCTTTTATACCCCAATGGCACAGGGCCTTCGAATGCGGAGCGACGGGGGCAGGAACGTGGTTTATTAATGGGGATTTGACTTTGGTTGTCCTTTGTTGACAGGAAGTAGGTAGCGTGTCTACTCCCCATTGGGCACCTCAGCCATCCCATTGCGCGCCAAAAATCTGTAGGGGAATGGCGTGAGATCTTCCCAGCTCGACGGGTCATGGGGAAAGCGTGCCGCTGAAGAAGTAGGCCGTGCCGTTGAAGGGATTTTATGGTGCACCGCTGAAGGGCCTTACAGGCATGCCATTGAAGAGCTTCACAGGCGTGCCGTTGAAGGCCTAGCCAGGGTGTGTCGCTGAAGGCACAAAGGCGTGCCGTTGAGCAGAAATAGGGGCGTGCTGTTGAAGGCCACAGTGACCATGCCGTTGAAGGTGCACGGGGCATGCCGTTGAAGCAGCGCTGGGGGCGTACCAGCGAAGGCCACAGGGGCGTGCCGTTGAACCCTGCACTGGGTGTGCCGGTAGGGGGCCGTAGGGGCGTGCCGTTGAAGGGGATTTGGGCCCGTTTTAAGCTCGATTAATGATCCACTTAATTCTCTTCGGGGCCCACGAATTGTGATCCTCCTGGGGGTTGGTTTCTCTTCACTGTTGTGACTCCGAGAGTGACTTCACGGTAGTGTGTTGTTCATTCGGAGGGTCCAGGCGAACGTGTTCTCTGCAATCCCTTCAGTTGAAGTTGTTGTTGATGCTGAATTGGTCGGGACGCGTGGACGTGCGATTTACACATCCACAAATGCCCCCCACCCATGGGTAGTGCGGGCGAAGGATGAGCCGGACGGTGCCAGTGGGTGCATTGGTTCTTCAGGGTTTGACTTGAGGCCTCGGTGTCCGGGGAGGACGACAACCCCAGCCCATGCCTTCGTGCTCGTTCTTGCGTATACATGCTGGGACGCATGTCCATCCGTGAGGACGTGTGGGTGGAGGAAATATGAGTTGATGAACCTGTCTGATGTGATGTCTTCTCTTCTTCTTCTTCTTCTTCTTCTTCTTCTTCTTCTTCTTCTTCTTCTTCTTCTTCTTCTTCTCTTCCTCTCTATCTATGTGTGTCATGTATCTGTCTGTTCTCTCTCCCCCCCTTGTTTGTAGCGAAGGGAGGGGTTTTTATACCCAAACGGCGGGATCGTTCGAAGGCGGAAAGCACCCGCAGCTGGAGACATTGAATGGGGATTTGACCCGTCATCCTTGGTGGCAGGGGGGAAGTAGCCTGCGTGCCTTCTCCTCCGGTCGACAGCTCACTGGGTTCGTTGCGTGCCAAAGATCCCTAGGGGATGGGCATCACGTCGTTCCGCCGGATGTGCCAGGTAGAGGAGGAACCAAGTTGTGCTGCTGAGGAGCAGGGCCACTGTGCCTCTGAGTAGCTGCCCAAGCGTGCCGCTGGAAGAGCTTGCGGGTGTGCCGTCAAAGGGCCAGCCTAGGTGTGCCGGTGAAGAGAACGCTTAGGCATGCCGTGGGACGCCACAACCAACATGCCGCTGAAGGGATGGCACCGGTGGAAGGCCACCCTGGGCGTGCCACTGAATGGACACGCAAGGGTGTGCCGGTGAAAACACCCAGTTGGGTGTGCCGGGGAAGGTATTAACCTGGGCGTGTGCCGGCGAAAACACCCAGCTAGGTGTGAGAGTGAAGGCCTTGGCGCGGGCGTGCCGGGGAAGCCACACCGCGGGTGTGTCGGCGAAGGCTTGTGAGTGTGCCGTTGAGGGGGCATGCCGCTGGAGCTTCGCGGGGGGCGTGCTGCCAAAGGCACCCAGGAGGCATGCCAGGGAAGACCCGCCAGGTGTGCCGCTGAGCACCATGGGGGCGTGCTGCTGGAGGGGACAAGGCGTGCCGCTAAAGGGCGATGTTGAGCGTGCCGCTAAAGGGGCACGGGCTGGGTGTGCCGCTAAAGGGCTACCTCAGTGGAGTGTGCCGCTGAGATAGACTTGGGCCTGTTTCGAGCCTAATTAACGGTCCACTTAGTTCTCTTCAGGGCCCACGGGCTGTGAGCCTCCTGGTAGTTGATTTCTTTTCGCAGTCGTGACTCTAGAGACGGCTTCATGGCAGCATGTGCATATTTGGAGAGTCCGGATGGCCCATCTCCTCCGCGATTTCTTAATTTGATTTTGTTGTTGATGCTAGACTGGCAATAGAGTGATAATAAGGGCGCAATAGACAGCAATTAAACGAAATGCCGATGCTAGTGTCTCTTAAGTCATAACATCATCAGTTTGCCATGGAATCTTCGCTTTTTTGGTCCATGCATCAATTTGCTTCCTAAGGCAATCTTGTACAGATTTGGGGGTTCGCTATTATTCCTGTTTTGGATATTGGAGTGGTCTCTGAGCAGTGTCGATACTTCCCGAAACTTATGTTACTCGAAAGCATGTGCTTACGTGTTCATCTTGTGATTGTGCAATGCTTCTTGGCGGGTATAGTTAAATTCTTTCCTTCTTCCATGTCTGTTTGCAGTTCAGGTTACTTGGCCGGTAGCTTATCTGAGAGTTTTGGATGCTTGTAATGGGGGCTGTGTGTTACTCCGGTGGAATGCCTGACTACTGCTTAGCTGCTTGATATCGTAGATCTTCTGAACGAGGTGTTTCGAGTAGGTGTGTTGGAAGAGAATTGGATGTAGCAACGCCTAGAGCCACACCCTCCTGCACTTCAAGCTCTCCAAGGAAAACCAACTCCTGTTTTGGTGTGTCTACAAAACATAGATAAGATGGGGTCCCTTTGTTGTGTGGCTGCAAGGCCACATGGCTCCAGCTTTGGCAGCAGAGAGTGGTCTATGGGTCACAATGAGCCCTTTTGGAGAACCAATACAAGCTTCTCACCTCCCCTATCAAGAAGGTGGGATCAGAGATTTCAAACTGAAGGTCTTTCTAATGAG
This sequence comes from Amorphophallus titanum, assembly GCA_024336825.1. NCBI lineage: Eukaryota > Viridiplantae > Streptophyta > Magnoliopsida > Alismatales > Araceae > Amorphophallus > Amorphophallus titanum. The sequence continues at coordinate 100,299 of JANBPO010006770.1, forward strand.
TCTCATGGTGATGTTGGAATTGCATTGTCATCTCTGTCTTCAAATAGTAAAGGAAGCAGGAGCTGGGTTAGAGGTGAACAGTTGCCTCATCATCATTATTCATCATCAGATGGTGCCATGTCATATCTTAGCAGCTCTTCTGATATTTTTCAAACACAACAATTTCCACTTCCTCCAGTCCAAGGTGTTCATATCAATGAATATGTTTCTGCTACAATGCGAGGTGAGGCTCTCTGTACCAAGGGAAGTCTTGATAAATTTGTTCATTTCCTGACAGTGTACCTGTCAAAGAGTCACTTGGTGCCTGCTCATTTCTTATTCTTCTTTGCTAGGGTAATTCTTGTTGCATATGAACTATGAAGTTTTTTTGAAAGTGAGTAGTACCACAATTGTATTAAATGAAAAAGTGAATGGGATGTACAAGTATGGTCGATAAACTCCCCAAATTAGTTGCCATGTCCCAGTATTATTCATTGTTGAAATAACTCGAACATTATTTAAAAGCTTACCCGCTCAGCTAAGTCGTGCTCTGTCGCCTCAGCCCGTGCTATTGCCCCTGCAAGTCGCTCCTCCACAGCAGTGGTCTCAGCGGTCGGACCCCTCGAGCCAAAGGCACCTCCAGCTACCACTCCATACTGAGCACGCTGCATTTTTTTGAGACTGTTAGTGGCTAAAACATCAAAAGATTCAGGGAATAATCAACAACATATAGACAATGCATACTCACCAAAGTCTCTAGATCTACCCGTGTGGTCGCCAGCTGGGCCTCCAAGCTGTGAAGATGGTCATGTAGGTCCACTAACGCTGCATCCCGTGCATCCTGTATAAGTCATTCATTAATTAAGTAGGTCAGAAGCATACAATAAAAACATTCATACATACCCCTCTTGGTCTCATCTGAGGCCGATCTGCATATGTCTCCCAGTAACGTCGAAGGTACTCTGAGCTGTCTGGAGCATGAGAGTAGACTGGGATACCACCTCGTTGCCAGTCGACGTATTGATCAGGGAACCGCAAATGCCAATCGGTCGCCTTCGTCCTCCCATGGGTCTTCCGCCCTATCCCACGAGGCACAACTACCTCCACCCACTCCTGGTGAAGGCCAAGTGTCCCCATCACCAACCGAAGCCGTAGTGGCTCGATCTCGTTTAGGCAGTGAACCCAAATGTCACGCCCAAAATGAGGATGGCCCGCTACAACCCACGGCTGACCCTCATCTGGCATCCCCTCATATGGTCTCCATACGACCTGCATACACAGCATCACATCACATTTTTATATCAGGAAATAAAAATAGAAAGCATCATATTTACATACATACCAGTAAAGGGGGATAGTCTCAGAACTCTCGACGCAGGACCCTCAGCTCGTAGGCATGGGGTGCTCCAATCACCAGCGGTAGCCACCGTCGGGCCAAAGGGAAGGCGACCTCGTCCCCTGGTGGAGGGGTGACTCGGTCCATCAGCATATAGAGGTGACTCCACACCTGCATTCATGAGCATTTTATCAGTCACATGCATCAATCATAATCATAATCACGTGCATAGTCATGATAAGCATTTAATTAAAAGAAAATTCATACCTGAAGAAAAGGTGAAAAGCCACTGACAGTCATCTCTCGACCTGTCCCCGTAGTGAAATAGTGATCTGGTCGAATGCGATCTTCCCGACATGCCAGATGGCGTGGGGGATTAAGCTGTCTCTATGTCCAGCTACCCTCTGCCTAATATACAAGGTACTGGGGGATATCAGCACCCACCAGTTCCCGCGGCAGGCCCGGTACGTGTGCCCGTTGTATTTCTTCAATGGGTGGGTTTGTTATCTATTTCTAGAGTTCACCCCGCGGGCTATCTAGGGCTGGGGGCTCGTGCCGCGGATGCTAGAGTTCGCTAGTGCTGAGCCGGGCTCTACCTCTTTGCGGCTATATGATATCGGGGGCCGATTAACAATAGTCCCTCAAGATGCTATCGACACTATTCATTTTTGGACATTGGTTGCGCACTCCAGCCCCCTGGTGAATAGCAGAAGAGAGTGCAAGGATGATCAGGTGGAGAAGTACGTCCACCCAATTATCCAAGAAAATGTGGTCCGCCTGCTATTGGAACCCGAGCTAAGAGATTGGGCGCTGTCCATCCGTCCCAGCGTGCTGGCGTTCAGAAAGGGGGAGACGTTACTGCTGGAATTGTATTATCCCTTCCGCTTTGGTCAAAATTTTGGATATGACCAGTATATTCCTATACACAGTGCCCAGTTCAGCCTGGTGATGCGGACCCTCTGGGGAGGCTTGGTCGTAGAGAATGCTAGGGCCTTGTGGGACTTCTTCCACTGGACAGATGCCGCCACCTTCAGAGTGCCAGCCCCTGGTCGCGTCCCTTGGGTGACCCCCGAATATGTAAAGTGGTGGAACGCCTGCACAGCCTTTTATAGGTCACACAAGACCGACTGCTGGGACGGGGCAGAGAGAAGGTTCCTGAACTAGCAACCCATGCCAGTCCTCGACATCGATCCAGCGCACCTCCTACGCTTGTGACGTGGGAAGAGCAAGGATGTGGTCGACTACATGACCGCCTGCAAGGCGGCCCGAGAGGGCAAATCGGCGCCACAGGCCAAGCTACCTCCGGTAGTGAAAGATGACTTTAATAAGACCCTACGGGACCTCTGCCGCATCAGAACTGACCGCCTAGAGCTGATTAATTATCCACTGCCGGTTGAAGAATAAGGCACCACCGCAACCAGCTGGCGGGCTGAGAAGGACCTGATCTGTCACGCCCCGACGCGGAAAATCGGGAGCGCGACGAGTCGTAACGGGCGTGTCGATCAGAACGCATTTGGAGGCGGTGCCAGAATAGACTTCCACCAAGTACGAGCGTCTTGGTTTAACTGAAATGTGGTGAGACAGACTTTCTCCTGATCAGTGCATGGCATCACGTCAAATATCTGGGTCATCTCGTCGATCTAGTTCTCTGCTTCATTTGAGTTGGAAGATCCAGAGAACCGTGGAGGATTCAAACTCTAAAAATTACTGTGTAAATTACCCACGCTACCCTTGCGCCAGCTTGGGCTATGGTTTGCAGGGCCTGGGTAAGACCGACAATAGTTTGTTGCATCTCATCCCATTTCACACGGTGAGCCATCGAGAATCAAGGTACCTGAGAAAGTGAACAATTAGTTAATTTTCTTAGAATCGAGAGATTTCATCCTAAGATAATTTCTACATAACTATCTTATCCCGGGTTCTACCCAATTCTCACTGGGGTTCGAAATTTCTTCCTAATTTGTAGGTATGGGTTCTTAACCTTGGACTTATCCAATGGTGTGATAGTTTTCTAGGACTTTCTTAGGCCTAGGCTCTGATATCACTTTAACTGTCACGTCCCGAGTTTTTGATACAGCGAAAAAAATTCTCGAAAAATGTGAATAGCTGGTATGGTAAGTCTCTTGCAATTAAGATAATCAGAGCGCAAGGCAATCACATATAAGGAGAGTTTGCAAGTAATTTGCTAAAAATTCTAACTTTACTTCATGATAATAATGATCACAAGTACATAAGACTATGACCTTTGATATCCTTACACCATCTGACTCAAGAAAATAAAAAGTTATAGCTTGACTTGACTAAACATAAAATGACAAAGGCTTCTCTCATTCCATGAACCATCAATCGCCCTTGAACCCGCTACTTGCATAATCCGAATCAGATTTACTAGTATTTCTTGAAAAGATGAGAAAGTAGGTATGAGCACACTTGTCTAGTAGGTATCTTCGAATCAACATGAAGGTAATATTTAAATGATTAACATCTTTGCTCTAGAGGATGAAGTAATGAAGATACGATAAATCATGCAGATAAACCAAGTAACAATAGATAAGAATTGTAAAGATATGAGATAATGATGAATCAAGATTGTGTATAGACAAGTTTGGCCTTTCATGAATAAGAAAGTACGAGCATGTAACGAGAAAGTACTTTACATCACCTTGAGAAGGCTATGTACTAGCAAGTCATTTATCAAGGTGGCCTAATATGAAAAGGGAGGTAGCGGACTTCGTATCTCGCTGCTTGGTATGCCAACAAGTGAAGGCGGAACATCAGAAACCTGCCGAAAAATTACATCCACTGGATATTCCCAAGTGGAAGTGGGAAGATATCGGCATGGACTTTATCATGGGTTTGCCCAAGTCTAGGGGCAGATATGATGGAATTTGGGTAATCATCGACTGTCTAACTAAATCGGCCCATTTCTTACCCATCAAAAGTTGATGGTCAGTTGATGTACCTGCTGCCTTGTATATCGAGGAGATGATTAGATTGCATGGAGTCCTTGTGTAATTGTATCTGATAGAGACCCGCGCTTTACTTCTCACTTCTGGAAGAGTGTACAACACTCTTTGGGGACGAAACTTAACTTCAGCACTGCTTTCCATCCCCAGATACATGGACAGATCGAAAGGACAAATCAAGTTGTTGAAGATATGTTAAGGGCATGTATTATAGACTTCGACAGAAGCTGGCTTGACCACTTACCCCTGGCCAAATTTACATATAATAATAGCTATCAAGCCAGTATACAAATGGCACCTTTCGAGGCACTTTATGACAGGAGTTGTCGATCTCCAATATGCTGGGACAAAGTCAGTGAAAAATAAATTCTAAGCCCAGATATGGTAAGAGATTCAACTGATAAGATACACCTCATTCGAGAAAGGCAAAAGATAGCACAGTCCAGGCAGAAATCTTACACTGACAATAGAAGAAGAGATCTAGAATTTCAAGTTGGAGACCATATTTTTCTCAAGGTATCTCACGGTCGAGGTATTAGAAGATTCGGTGTTAAGGGCAAGCTTACACCGCAGTTTATTGGTCCATTTGAAGTATTGGAAAGAATAGGCGAGGTGGCTTATCGCATTGCTTTGCCTCCACAACTATCAGAAGTGCACAATGCATTCTATATTTCTATGCTGAAGAAGTATGTGCATGATCCTTTCTATGTCATTGCCCACAATGACTTAGTGATATAAAAGGACCTCACCTACGAGCAAAAGCCGATGAAGATCCTCGACCGAGAAGTCTGAGTTCTGAGGAACAAGGTGATTCCTATGGTGAAAATCTAATGGAATCGATGCTTAGAGCAAGAAGCTACATGGGAAATCAAGGAGTCTATGGAAAGGAGATTTTCGGAACTATTCTAGTCTGTAAGTACTGGACTCTTACCTCAGCTGGCACCAAGCTTAAATCCCCGACGGTGGAAACTCCCATCTCTCGCATTGCTGCCACCTCTCCCACGGAAGGGCCAAGTGACTCGAGGTTACTCCACATCAACAGCGCTGGGCTGAAAGCCATGAAATCGCTGTCATAAGTAGAAGAGAAAGCGGCTTATTCAGTTTCCATCTCCGCCCTGGGAGACTCTTCGTCACTGGAGCCGCCACTGTAATCCACTTGCTCTGTCGAGGATGAGCTTTACTCCGGGCCCAGACTTTTCTTTCCAAAAGCAGTCGGCTCTTCAGTGGAACGGCTTGCAGGAGGCACACCTTGCTCAGCAGGAACCTACTCAGCCGGCTCCGCAGCAGGAGGAATAGGTGAACAAACTTCAGTTACAGAATGACTTGCTAGAAGAGCACCTTGCTCAGCAGAAACTTCCTCAGTCGGATCTGTGGCAGGAGGAGAAGGTGGGCAAACCTCGATCAAAGCTGAAATGGGGGAGTACTCATGTGAGCCCAAGATATAATGAATTGTGTAAACTCTGAAGGGCGTTCCACGAATTACCTTCCATCTCTTGGCTGGGTGCGGGAGAAGGCAAATTTTTATCAACAAGGGGAGCCGTTGATGCTCCATCTCCCCTCTCTTCAACTCCCACAGAAGCAGCAACCTCTTGCGTGACCATCATAGTTGAAGTGGCGGGAACTGCAATATGAAAGTTAGCTCATATGGCCAAAATGGAAATGAGGCATAGGGGAGGATATATATTGGGTCAGGCGCGCTTGCGCTTGAGAAGCCTCAAATTCTTCAAAGGTGACCACGGCTGGGGGAGCGACCGCTGGATCCGTATCTACGGCCTTCTTCTTGCGGGCCACTGATACCCAGGCTCGCTTCGCTCGAGTAACCGCCTACCCCACTTGAGACCTCGTCCGCTTTCATGAACTACTGGGTGGCAAAGGCGTAGTGGTTGGAGCTGCCACTGGGGTTTCAAAATATGATGGCTTTTGGGCCTTGATAATTAACTCCCTATAGTGCTTGGTCTCCTCTAAGCTAAGTCAAATTGCACAGGCACGAGGGTGAAGAGGATGCATGATGGGAATCGACATCGGGCACTAACATTTTATTTTTACATTTGTATCCATTTGGTTTGCATTTATACCCTTGGGTAATTGGGTTTGCAATTGTAAGGCTTCACACTTCTTGGCGCCGTCTGTGGGAAGACGAGTAAAAAGCTATGGCGTCCCGTGGAAGCCTCCGCAACACCAACAATCGGGGCCGTAGGTCCCACCAGGGACCCAGCTCCCGCCGGGAATTGCAGGAAGCTTCATCTGCTCATCCCCGACAGAAGGTCACCCCATGTGACCTCGATGAACTGCGTCAATAGATCCGGGCCCTGACAGAACTCTGCCAGGAGCTCTGGGACCAACGTGTCGATCCCCAACGCGTCCTGCCCTAGCGGCGGGAGGACGAGAGGGACCAGACTGGGGGGAACCCTTGTCAAGTGCGAGAGGCATCCCGTCCCTCGGCCACAAGGACCCGACGATCCTAAAGTGTGCCTGCACCAAGGGTGCACAGCCCACTCCATTCCAACCTAAAGATGGATAGTCGACTCCAGTGCTTCGAGGAGATAGAGGACAAAGTTCGATACCTGGACGATGTCCTCTTAGCCACCAAGAATCACGGCCTGATCGATGACGACCTGGACTTCCATGCCCCCTTCTCTAGGGAAATAATGGAAGTCCCCATCCCACCAAAGCTCCAACTGCCGTCGTTCACCTCCTACGACGGCACCACTGACTCGGCCGACCACATGCACAGCTTCGAGTCCCACCTGGTGTTTCACCGGGCCTCGGACACTGTGAAGTGCCTGGCATTCATAACGACCCTTCGGGAGAACGCTCGGGCGTGGTTCGAATCCCTATCGGTCGGGACTATTTCTTCCTTCCAATAGCTCAAGAAGCTGTTCAATGAGAATTTTGTTGGCAGCCAAAAGGTGGCCAAATCTGCAGTGACTCTGCTCGCCCTCAAGCAGGGCAAAGAAGAGACGCTGTGAGATTTCGTCTCCCGCTTCCATGCGGAGGCACTACGGATCCCGCATCCTGACCTCGGCATCGCCACTACCGCCCTCACCCAAGGGACATGGGACCATAACCTCTGGCGTGCCCTTGGAGTCGAGGCCCCGGCAACCCTTCCTGACCTCCTCACCCCAGCGCAGAAGCACGCACGCTGCGAGGAGAATACAGCCGCCCTGGGCCACGCGGTCGGAGCCGATCGGTCCGACCGTAAGAGATCTGCTAACCCGCCGTGAGAGGGTCGGAGTAAGCAGGAGCGACGTGACAGAGACCGCCGCGACTGCTCCAAGAAGGAGAGGGGCAACTATCGCGATACCTACTGGGCAAGTGTGCTCATACCTACTTTCTCATCTTTTCAGAAAATACTAGTGAATCAGATTCAGATTGTACAAGTAGTGGGTCCGAGAGTGATTGATGGTCCACTGGAATGAGAGAAGTCCTAGTTATCTTGAGTCTAGTCGAGTCATATTGTAATGTTCTATTTTCTTGAGTCATATGATTTAAGGATGTCAGAAGTCATGGATTTTATGTACTTTGTGGTTATTATTATGAAATAAAGTTGAAGTTTGAGCAATTACTTGTACAATTACTTTTGTGTGATTGTCTTGCACTCTGATTTCTTGCTTGGAAGAGGCTTACCATGTCGGCTGTCCACGTTTCCGAGATTTCCTTCCACTGTATTAAAAGCTCAAGGCATGACAACCTACATGACCATTCCCAAACCCAGCCATTCTAGTCCATCTAAACCCCCTAGGAGGAGAGGTTTACCCGAACTAGGAAGCTCCCAACCTCTCTGGCCTGCGTAAACCCCCTTTACATGGACCAGCTGACCCGATTTTGAACACGATCACCTTCAAGACCGTGTTCAAAGTGAAAAAGCCCTCGGTCAAACATGCATAAGCCCTAGCCCACATGTCAGTGATGAACGCGATCGTTGAGGTGATCGCATTCATGAGAATGTGGTCTCCAAGAAGATCACTTCCTGCCCACATTTTTTATTTATTATTATTGTTTATTTATATTAAGATCTGCCTAGTAGCGGTCTTGTGGAGACCGCTACCATCCAGTAGCAATCATCCCAAGACCACGTCTTGGTTTTTTTCACCATTTTACATGCGTCGACCGCGTGGGCCCCTGGCATCGATTCCAGTTGACTCTTTATAGACGCGGTCTTTCCCTTGACCACGTTTTGAAGGTCATGGCTACTCGACCAACCACCTTCTCCAAACAAGGTCTAGAACCCTATGGGCTCCATTTTCTTTGGCCGAGGGTGCCCGAGAATCCTTGTTTGCACCATTTTTGCCAAGAATATCCCTCCAGCTCCGCTATTATCCATCCTAAGGGATTATTCCCACTATCATCTCACCGATTAATCAAGATATTCGGGGTGGGGGTTAAGTGTGTTACAACCAAAACTACCTCTGCGCAGGGAGGGGCCTTCAGCCGGCCAAGCGGGGAGGGGAAAGACGAAGACTCGGACTCCTCGCAACGTCGGGGGTGGTGTGTGCTTCTAGAGATAAAACCTCGATAAACATGAGGGAGCTCAATGGGACCACTCTAGTGAAAAGAACCCTAGGGAAGGGGGGGTATAACCTTAATGTTGCCCTGGAGAGGACCAGGGCTTATTCAGCGTCGATAGGGGAGAAAATCAAATGGCCATGCATAGAAGATGATTAATTGAATGGATTCAGAGAGAGAAGAGGGGACTCAAACACATACAATGCTTTGGTTAGGCCCAAAGTTCATTACAAAGTAATAATCAAATGGGAGATTACATATATAGATGCGGCTCGACATTGTCGCACGGAGCCAGTTACATCCCTAGATTAAGAACGAAAAGGGGTAGGGGAGCAAAAGCCAGAGGCTAAGGGAAGAACTGTGGGCTTATATCATCGCCCGACGCATTACAGAACCCACAGAGGGAATACCAATGAAGAGGATAAGGGAGGGGAATGGGAGAGATGCTCTGCACACCCACCTCTATTATATGCAGCAGAAATAGAGTATCGAAAATCATCGGTGGCTCTCCTCTCCCGAACCTCTCTTTCTTGTAGGAGGAGCACCGTTGGACGCTCAGAAACCCCTCACTCCTTTTTCTTTCTCTCCAAGCTTTCTCTCTGGCCCCTTTTTTCTTCTTCACCCTCGTGAGATTTCTTCTCTTCTTCTTTGTATTCTCAGACAAGCGGCTTTATAACATGCCCTTAGCGTGACTCTTCCCCGCGCGGGGTGAGCGCACCGCAAAAGGGGCTCTATGATACTATTTTATGCGTCGGGTAAGGGGATGCCAAGAGATGGAGCACGTCGGTAAAGGGGGCACGCTGGATTAGCTTGTTTTGTCATGTTTGCTCAGGCATGAGTCAGACTGTGGGCCTCAAACTGGCTCTGGGAGTTGTCCTGATCCTTCATCTGATCGCGACTTTGTAAAACCGCTATGACAAGTATTGGTAAAGTCTTTGGGCCACTGAATGGCCAATTCCGAGGCCGTTCGTGCCTTTAGTATGGACACCTGGGTTTTTCACTGACGTGGTCATCGGCACTGTGGTTTGTGCTGTCGGCTCGACTTAACTTGCATTTGTAGCTTTCTCAAGGAGTGGGCCACTACCCAGGGTGCTTTCGCCCTAGCTGGGCGGCCATGTCACGCCCCGAGCCTTCATTTACAATGAAAGACTTGCTCGGGGGAACGCAAACACTATTCTTTCTAAATGAACCTAAAATAATTTATTTTACGTGTAGGATATTTCAATGGCAGTCGAACGTGCGCAATGGCGAGATGTGCAGCGAACTGTTCAAGGACGTACTCAGGCCTTGCAGCAAGTGGCCCATGGAGGGGCAGCGAACCACGGAGCTGGCGATCTTCACAGGAACTTTCGCGGGATGAATCCCCCACGTTTTGGTGGCTCGACCGACCCCGATGAAGCAGATCACTGGTTGAAAGAGATGGAAAGGATTTTCGAAGTGATGCAGTGTAATGATCAGGAACGTGTTCTCTTGACGACCTTCCAGCTGGAATGCGATGCTAGAACATGGTGGGATGCAGTGAAGGCTACCCTTGGAGATAGACAAGTTTCATGGAAGGAGTTTGAGGAACTCTTTAATGGTAAATATTCTTTTGATAGAATACAGGAGAAGAAAGCGGTGAAATTTACTGCCCTAAAGTAGCAAAATTTTTCTGTAGCCGAGTATGAAGCTCAGTTTTCTAGGCTATCTCGTTATGCCACCCATTTGATGTCCACGGAGAAGATGAAGGCCAAGCATTTTCTCAACGGGCTAAAGTTGCAATATATCAACCAGTTAGCACCAATGGAAATTCAGACCTATGCCGAGATGGTAAGGAAAGCTCAAGTCTTGGAAGAGACTTTAGAGTTGGCGGAGAGAATCTATGTAAAGAGTGCTAAGAAGGAACAACCTACTGGTTCCTAGAGTATTAAACCCGGTAATGGCAAGAAGAGGCCCAATGGGGGGTCTGGTTCATGGAAGGGCAAGATGCCGAAGAATGATGACAAGAAGCCTGGACCGATTATGCCATTTAAGGGTGTGTGCAAGTATTGTGACCATCCAGGTCATAAGATGGAAGAGTGCTGGCGCAAGCTGGGGGCCTGTTTACGCTGTGGAAGTAGGGACCATCGTATTCCTAAGTGTCCCCTTTTGTCAGATCAAGCTGCACCGACGAAGCCACAAGGGAATAAAAAGTAGCAGGGCAAGCTCGAAGCCCTACAAGAAGATGATGCAGGAACCACGGAGGAGGGTGGACTCATCGAATGTACTCTTATTATACATGATAAGCCAGCATTCATTCTTTTCGATACTGGAGCAACTCATTCTTTCGTTTCTCAGAAATTTGCTAAGTCCTTAGCTGTAAAGTCGGCCTTGATGAACTCAACTTCAAATCACAACAGATTGCAAGGCAAATTTATGCCACATTCAAACCAAGCCATCCACAAACCAATACCGTATCAATCCACTCCATTCATCCATATATGCTCAATTCTTATGAAAGGAAGTGAAGGTAAGTAATCCAATATGTATGCCAATACCAAGTGCATTTCATTCATAAGGTTCATTACATATTACATGACCTCTTGAAGATATTGACATCGACTCAGCGAACAATGGAAATGCAGCTGACTCAACGAACTTACACACAAATACCAATACAATGACTCACATGCCAAGGACTCAACTAATGCAAATGACAAGGACACTGACAGATGCCACATGATAAACATTCATACAAACATACATCATGCATAAGATATATAGACCTATACTACCTACTTCTCCCCCTTTGGCATCATCAAAAGAGGGGATGGGATACAAGAAAAGTGGACCAAAAGTGAACTAGATGACTCAACGACAAACACAAAAGGGGAGGAAACATAAGGTCCTAAATTACCGTCTATAGGAGGCCCTTGGTCATCAAGGCGGCACCGGATCTCATCAAGAGTATGGTCTTGAAACTAGAGATGGTGCTAAATATTAGCAAGGGCATTGTCATGAACTTGAGCACAGTGCTGGATGTCGACAAGAGTGTGGTTCGTGAGGTGAAAAGCCTAGAGAGAGTCATCATGGCTAGTGGAGAGGTTGGTCAAGTGAGTGGACATGTTGGTCATATTAGTGGATAGGGTATCCAAGACTGTGGGGAAGGTATCCATCTGACCAGTCATGGTGTCAATGAAAGTGTCAAGCCGGTGAAAGGATGGGTCAATTTGACTCCCAAAGTTATAAAGTTGGTCCCCAAAGGTATCCATACGAGTTTCTAGCCTATTGAGACACCTATCAACGCCCTCAAAATCTACCCAAGAGGGCTTTCTAGCACCTTGGGAAGATAACTCCCCATGGTAGAGTTGTGGCGGCATCTCCGGATCTGCATGATGTGGAGACGGAGGAGGAGGTTACTCTTCCACTTGAGCTGGAGGTGGAACTTGCTCTTGACCTTGCTACTGCGGTGGCTCTTCTTCCTCTTCCTCATTTTCAAATTCTTCTCCATAGTGAAGTCCCGTGTCAATGGCACCCAAGAGGGGGATGAATTGGATGTTTTCAATTTTTTTATGAAATTTTAGCTTTTTAATTACTTTTGGCGTTAATTTTATCATCGCTTTTGGCGTTGATTTTAGTACGACCGGGGAGGCGAGAATCCTTTTAGCGTTAGTTTTAGCATGTCAACAGGATGCCTCTTCCTATTATGGCATTGTACCCAGTCATCCTACGCACAACCGTGAAGTCTGCTAAGAATGTTATGTCTCTGGGTGCGACCCCGAACGTGATCGGCAATGATATGCATCCCTCAGGGAGAATGGTCATGCCCGAAAAGTCATACAGGGGTGTATGCAACGATTTTATTCGTGACAAGTCCACACCCATAAGTACAAGGCAGTCATAAGAAATCACGTTAGGCCCACTCCCATTATCAACAAGGATTTGTCGTACAGTATATTGATTGATGGTCACTGAGACCACCAAATTGTCAGGATGCTGAGTGGTTATACCTTCGAGGTCGTCATCTGAAATAATGAATGGGTCTTTGAGGTGGTCCCGAGCAGTGGACTCACGGTGGCTCCCGTCACCTTGATCCATAAAGTTTACTTTTGACACGTACCGACAGCGTCTCCTCGAGCTATCTCTGCCTGATGTCAGCCTGCCAGAGATCATCATAATCACTTTTCCGTTAGGTCGATTGTCGATGAGCGGAGTCGCTTCTCTTGTGGCCTTGGCTACGAATGTATAGAGGAGTGCTCACCGAATAAGCTCCTCGATTGCATCCTCGAGCCGAATGCAGTTGGTCGTGTCGTGCCCATGGTCGCGACAGTACCTCCTCTTGCTCCTAGTCCCCAGGTTAGACTTCATCTTTGGAGGCCACCGGAGGTAGGCTGTGACGACCCAGGATCTGAGTACAGGAAAGGAACCGGCGCATCTCGAACCTCGGCCCGCCTCCCACGTTGAGTAAGCTGGTTACCGTAGGGTCCCCGCGTACCGCCGAGTCTGGGCTGGTGGAGGAATTACCAACTAGAGGATAGACCTAAGGCGTATGGTCTGAATGTGCACACGAGGCTGAGAGTTCAGACCTGCGCTGACGAGCGTGACCTCAGCTAGTCCTTGTTTGTGGTACTTCAGTTACTGTGTGTGTCTGAGTCTCGCGCCCGGGGCACTGTAGCTAGACACTTGTGACGCGGTGTAAGACGTCAGGGGACGCATCCAGTCGTTCTTCTAGTGGGAGGTGCTCCTGTCTGCCGGTAGGTGTGGACTTGAGTTTTGACGGCCACCCTCCTTTATTGCACCACGTGCAACTCACCACCGGATTAGCCAATTTTGGGACCGTCTATGGCATGTTTTGAAGGAACGATTGACATTCTATTTTTTTTACTGATATCATGATTGCCACGTAGTCGCCATTTCCTGATCTGCCCTCAATCCGAGGGCGCCTGTCACCAATTCTCCCACATTACTTTATGTGAGTTGCACCTCGTAGAGGGGCGTTTTTCACATTTTTTATGCCTTACCAAAAGGTGCCATTTCCACCATCTCTACTCAAGAGACGCACTGTTCTCTGTTGGTCGTGCCCTGCATCTAGGCACTTTTCACATTGGTTGCGCCTTAACCAAAGGCACTATTTCCACCATTTCTACTCAAGAGACACACTGTTCTCTGTTGGTCGCGCCCTGCATCCAGGCGTTTTCACATTGGTAGCGCCTTAACCAAAGGTGCCATTTCCACCGTCTCTACTCAAGAGAGGCACCGTTCTCTGTTGGTCACGCCCTGCATCCAGGCGCTTTTCACATTGGTAGCGCCTTACCCAAAGACGCCATTTCCACCGTCTCTGCTCAAGAGACGCACCGTTCTCTGTTGGTCGTGCCCTGCACCCAGGCACTTTTCACATTTCTATCGCCTTATCCAAAGGTGGCATTTCTACCGTCTCTGCTCAAGAGACGCACTGTTCCCTATTGGTCGTGCCCTGCACCCAGGCGTTGTTCACTATTAAGCGACTGTTGGACAGTCGCCATTTATTATATAGCGACCCTTCCAAGGGCACCATTTCTCTTTGTTAACAGAATTGCTTTCCTGATTGAGTTTTGTTGATTTATTGTCATTACTGATTGGTTGCACATTTGCATTTGAGCATACGGTTGAGAGACCTCCTCTCTCTACACCCATAGGATATTCTTACACTCTCTTGGGAAAGGAACCACCCTCCATTGAGCATTCCGTCTCTTTGGATCGGGAGTTCCTTAACTAAGGCCTCTATAAGTCTTCGCACTCGTGGATTCCCTCACAGATGCTAGACTGGTTGTACCTTTGAACTACCCTGAAGATTAGTCAAACCTTTGCACTGGCGAGGAGAGAGAAAGAACCTAGTTGTCACGTCCCGAGTGCGGAAGCGTACCCGCGGCGCCACAGTTCTTTATATAGAACAAAAGCAAGCTAGACAATTTAAAGGATTTTCTTCCTTTGCATTCAAACAAAACTATTAAGTTATCAAGCCATGCAACCATTGTGAACCTCAAATACCATGAATGAAGTGTATTAAGGAGAGCTACATGAAATGCACATGGTGAGATCGATGCTATGACAAGGTAAGAATCTTACCAATGGTTCTTGATAGACTGGACATAACATATACCACCTGATTTAGATTGTAGAAAGTAATGTGCTTATCCACACGTTTGTTTTACCTTCCAAGCGACTGCCATGAGATTTGATCCTACAATTTAAAATAGTCAAGGTTAATACATCAAGAATTGCACAAAGACTTTGTTCATTCAGAGTAGGCTTTAAACCCCTCTTGTAAAACCAACAATGTCAACCAAGGGTCAAGACCATATAACCATGCATTTAACCAACATGTTTGACTCTCAAAAGCCATGTGTCATCTTAACCATATTTGAACAACACCATGAATTCACACTGTCATCAAGAATTCAAAAGCCATGTGTCATCTCAACCATATTTGAACAACACCATGAATGCACACTATCATCAAGAATATGTACAAATCAAATATTAAGTTTAGTTATCATAAAAAATATAACACAACAATCTCCACCCTTCGCCGTACACTCTCATGCAAACCACCCTCACTGGCATGCACAATGCCATGCATGGGCACACCACCTCCCCATCCATATCTCCCTGCCAGCCTCCTCTACGCCTCTCACTTCCCCCTTCACATCTCTCGCGGCCTTCTCTCCTTCTCTCCCAACTCTCTCATTTTGTTTGCTGCACCCCTGGCATACTCGGCCTTGCCATGTCCCTGCCACGGCAATGGCTCCCCTCCGCCATCATCCCTCTATTCACAGCATTAGCCAAGCCTCCCTGCCACTTCCTCTCTCTCTGCTCTCCCCTTGTCTCTCCTCCCTGAACTCATGCACGCCCCTCTCTCCCCCTCTTCACCTCACACATACACCACCGCACCACACCACTCCGTAGCCTCCCTCACCGGCCACGAGCTCACCTGATGTGACATCGCTAAGGGGATATGTAGTAATGAGACCAGGGGTTCTCGGACCTATCACGCAAGCACACACAACAAGCAAATCCTCGGTAGAGGCCAAAACCACTGTCACTCACACACGAACCCGGGTGACTCGGTGATGCCGAGTAGAGGTGATGGGTCAGGTCCCTAACTGGTAGAGTGCCAGCAGGAATTAGGCTTGATTGGCGGCTTGTTACCGCTCTTGTACGATGATCTTGACCCCGAGTCGTGAGACTCAAGGATCGTTGTGTCAGTAGGTCTAGTTGTCGTCCTGAGTCTGATGGTAGTTTGGTGTGCTACCATGTGTCTTGTGCTTGGTGCTTCGTAGTACGTGGGACAATGCGTGCTATCCTGTCTGTACAACAGCACTCATGTTTCGGAGTCTCTGTGTCTTGTGAGTCTCCACTAGTCGTAGCCTGACGACACTTTCCTGTGTGTCGGCCCACCTGCGAGTGGTGGCGGGGCAGTTCCCAAGATATGGCTTTTAGGCTAGTTTTCGTGAGCTCCCTTGCCTTGCAGTAGCATCCAGCTGGGGGAGAAAACTAGCTAGAGGCCTGGCTCAGGCCATTGAGCTTGTGTGTGCACATGTGGTCAGGGGCGATTGGACGAGTGCCAACGGGTGTCACCCTGACTAGTCACTCGTTATTGTTGTTCCTGGTTCAGTTCAGTTCAGTGAGTATCTCAGTTACCGCCGTCCGGGGTGTGTGGGAGATACTTATGGCGCAGAGTAAGATGTCAGTGGATGCATCTGGCCGTTCTTCTAGTGAGGAGGTGCTCTTGTCACTTGACACATGATTCTAGTGTTTCTCAGAGTTGTGTCCTTTCTGGGTTAGTATGTTCTTAGCTTGGCCAAGATCAGCTTAGTATTACGTGCACGATGAGCTAGTCGTGTATGCGTTCTTGTCTATCATCTGTCCAGATCAGGGCTTACCTTTCTATTCCCATTTGGAGTAGTTGAGGGAGCCGTGCTTTGCTCGGTAGCCGTGTTCCTTTTCCTTACGGCTTTACTTTTCCCTTTTCTTTTAGATTTCTCTACTCCGACTTTTACAGCTTTCAGTTGTAGTTTAGCATTGCTTTACTGCTTTCCTACTTTACTACTTGCGGTAGTTTTGTTGCGTGTTACTATGCTATTTTTTAGTGGGGATCTACGTGACCCCTACTGAGTCAGTGACGTGAGACTCACCCCTGCTTTTCAGGTGTGGTCGTCCTTCTTCCTCGTGGTCTGTGGGCGGTGCGTCTATTCGTAGTTGCCAGCGTTACCTGCGTCGGGTTTCCCCCGACATCAGTGTACGTTTTCTTTTCTATTGGACTGTACTTGCTTTACTTTGGATTGGACTCTGGTCAATTTAAATTATTTACTTGACGATAATAACGGTATAATCACGATTCCGATAAAACTAGGTGGAATATGGCTCCTAAACTAGGTGCCAAGACATTAGGAATAAGCATCCATATATAATGGGTACTCGTCCTTGACATGATCAAGTCAAAAGAATTAGTGTCCATGACACATAACTATTTAAAGATATTGATGGCATGGTCTCCCCATCCCATTAAGAATTTTCTCATGATAGCTTCTTAGCCATTCATGAGGGCTAGTTGCACATGTTACAATACAGTGACATTGGCATACAAAACGTATCTTGGGTTTTAAGGGTACAACTTGCTCGACTGTCTTGAGAGAATCCAAGGCTAGCGGAGACTAACGGAGGTCTCTATGACAAACTAGCTAGTCCAAAGGAACGAAATGTCCAATGGAGAGCCTATAAGTCACGGAGAGTTGAAGGTAATCGATAAAAAAATACCGAGAAACGTGAGACTATATTCACGGACTGAAATATAGTGCCTGTAGCACATAACCTTGATGACAGGTTACAGTAAAACTCACGGAAAACAGAATCAGGTAAATAGCGCCTTATTCCAGTTCGCTATTTCAAGATATGGCGCCTGCATAGTTTGTCGTTATTTTAATATTTTAAAGGATCGCGCCATCGGACGGGCAGCGCGTGTACCTCACCGGTTATCGGCTGGTGAGCGGCGATCGCGAGTTCCTGCTGTTCAGCGACAGCGACGGCGGCGGATCGTTCACGCCGATGGGCACGGCGGGGCTGACGCTGACCAAGGACTCGGACGTGTTCATCGTCGGCATCAGCAAGACCGATCCGGACGAGCTCTACCTGCGGATCACGTATCAGACCGTCGGCTCGGTCAGCGACGGCATCTACCGCTCGCTCGACGGCGGCCAGACCTGGACGAAGATCAAGGCCGAGATCGACTCGCTGGCGTTCCTCATCGAGGCCAACGGGGACCTGCTGGTCGCCGGACCCAACGTCGGCCTGTTCAAGTCGACGGACAAGGGCACGACGTGGACGCCGGTCGCGGGCGCGCCGCACATCAACTGTCTCGTCCAGAACGAGGCGAACGAGATCTGGGCGTGCACGCAGAACTTCGGCTCCGAGCACGCCGGCATCATGAAGACGTCGGACCTCGCGACCTGGACGAAGGTGCTCGTCTACAACGAGATCGACGGGCCCGTGGATTGCCCAAGGTTCCTGTCTGGAGTTTAGTTAATTATCTCTTTCCTTTTCCATTGCTCCGGTCGCTGGCCGTGTTTTCCTTTCCTCAGTTGTTAGTTCCACCAGACTGGTGTCATTTGGTCTCCCATTTCCTGAGTGATTGGTCCGAAATCCTATCACTTGTTGGTTGAGAACGGGTGTCGTTGCCTTAATGCTCACTTTTCAATCTGCTCCGCATCATCTCCGCTTCATCTCTATGTTCCATTTCACTTTCGCTACACCTCCGCTCACTCCCCTACAAAGAGGACGTTAAGGAGGGACATCTGTTGACACTTGTTTTATGACCAATTAGTTAGGTTATCTCCTTACTCATTCTTAATGATGCTCCGAGTTGTTCACCCTTGTCTAGTATTCTTGGGCAAGTTATAAGTCTCTTTCATGGGTCATTGCCTTCCTTGGTTGGGTCTTGTCTTTCCTTTGATGCTAGGCAAGCACTTAAGGTTCATTTGTCACCCTCTTGTGCATAACGCATCCGCCATAGCACGCTATAAGTAGCATAACGCATCTCACAAAGTCTGTTATAGTCTACTCATCATCTATTTCATCCAGCCTCTCACTTAGCATCTCTACAATTTAACGGTCCTACACCTACCCGTTATTAGTAGTATAACGCCCTCTTGGTGATCTGTTATGGTCTTCTCGCCCACCGTCTTTTCCACCATCTCAGTTAGCGTCTTTGTTGTTTAACGGATCCGTGTTCCACCGTCATCCATCGCATAATGCATGTACCTTGGTCTGTTATATACCCACTAAAGTCAAGTCTCATCACCACTTCCACTGACTTCCTCGTCGTTTCAACCCCAACTACCTTGATGTCCTCAGGTCCATGATGGACTGCCTTAGATCCGTTATACTTTCATTATAATGCCCTTGTTCATAGCCGTCATGCTCGCCAGAGTCCTAAGCCCGAGCGTCTCGCCTGTTGGTCTTATCTCCTGCGGATAAGGTCACATGACGGACTGACGGAGGCGCGTTATGTTCAGATGGCGGTCTATCGCGGATGCGTTATGTCACACAGAGGAGTTTTAGCAGAACTGTTCTTCTCTATTGCTCCGTGGATGGATTGTAGAGGTTGTTATCTTGATTTCTCTCCCAAATCTGATCCTTAGGACCTTCTATTGGTTTCTATGGACTCTTGGGAGTATTATCTTCAAGAGTGCACCAAGAATGGGGCGTTATATTGAATTTAACGCACAGGGATAGGGGCGTTAAAGGCAACGGACCTTTAACTCAATACATAAGGACTATAACGCACCAGGGCAGGCGCGTTAAAGCCACCCGAACATGAAAATCCACAGAAAACTCAGACACAGACGATATAATGCACCTATAGGGATGTGTTAAATGGCCATAACGCACCGGGGCAGGCGCGTTATGTCACCTGGGTTTCGTGACTCCGGAGTTCAGAATCGGAACCCCTTCCCGACCGATCAAAATCGACGGGGGACGTAGCGGAATACAAAACCAAGCTAACCTGCCAACCCATACCGACCATTCAAGCCTACGCATGCCACTAGAATTGAAATGCGATGCCCATGGAATTGATTTCAACAATTTAAAAGATTACAAATGCACTAAACAAGAATATGCATGAAATTCGAGACAAAGGGCATCGGACCACGACGCAAGTGGTACCGACGGTGTCCTAACGAGGTAAGGAATCCATCCCCCAACCTGGATGACGACGAAAATGACGAATGGATGGCGAACCAGCGAGAGGGCGACGCAACGCCTCCCGACCCAGCTCGACTCCATGCTCCGTGAATCGAGAAAAGGTGGGCATCAACGTGATCCTCGCAACCCGATCAATCCAACGGTACCTCTCTATCTTCAATCAGCGACCGTCTGGACCAGAAATCGAGAGAGGCATGCAAATCGAGAATTAACCCCAAAATCACCCAAAAAGAAATTACACAAAAAATGAGGAAGATGGCGACGGATGGTGACACAGAGGGCTTCAACGGATTCCTGGCAAGATGAGGAGTCTGATCCCCTACCTTTTGCGCGGTGAAGACCATGAATCGGTGCAGATCGGGCGATGGGGGCCACGTCGTCCTTCCACTCGCACACGTCTCCACGCTCCACGATCCAAGAGAAGAAGGGTACTGACGCGATCCTCGTGTCGAGCTTGTCCCATCGGTACCTCCCACGCATCGACCGGGGCCCATTTGGATCACGAACCGAGAGAATGGGGGTGGAGGAGAGAGAACGTGTGATGGGAGAGAGAGAGTGTCGAGATGGGGAGAGAGAGAGTTTCGAGAGAGTGAGGAGAGAGAGAGAGTGGGGAGAGATTTTTTTAAAAAATCTGATTATTATTATTATTTTTGAAAAAATACATTAAATTACACACTGATGAACACACAATTAGATTTTTAATGCAAATCACCCTCAGATTAAGCACATACACCAAGTGTTATTAAATGGTAGATCAATCAAAGAGTTGTCAATTAGTGTATGACATCATCAAAACAGTAGGAACAAAATAGTAGAGGTTCAACACAAACCACTCGATGACACCGAATGGATGGGGGAAATCCACCCCACGAACCGCCTCAAGCCAATGAACGGACCAAAGGAATCCGCTAAATGGACCGGAGGGAGCAGAACGGCTAGCAACTAGCAACTCTACGCAGTGAAGAAACCTGAACGGCTAGGGACCAGCCGCTCGATAGGACTAGACAGCTCAGACCTGGCCGTGCCATCCATTGGGTGGTCTATCACGCGACTGCGCAGACGCCCACTGACCTACTCTAAATGGTCAGAAACCAGTCGCCCTAAGCCTTAAGCGGTTTCTGTTAAACCGCGAAGGCGTCACGGTGAGCAAATCGCGCGATCGGCCCGATCGTGGCCTTTCCATGCCCCGTTCATTCCGAAACGAAGGGGATACATCCACAATCACACCGGCAATGACATAGACTTCGACGGGAGTCGAATCGACTAATAAACAGCGAGAAATGAGTGATTTTCCAAAATCAATGCAAATGGGGTTAACGGGGTTCTCGTGCTCCTACTGGCCCCGAATGACCACCACTCGACGCAAGAATAGTGACTATGGGGCACTGACGTCCCAGGGAGTCCATTGACACTAACTGATCACAAAATCGTCGTCATTTTTTGGCGAACCCTACAAACTTTGAAAAATTTCAATGAGCCCAAACTTGCTTGTTCTCACACCGTTTAGCGTAAAATCGTGAGAGAAGGTGCAGGAAAAGTAGGTGATCTATCTCCCTACCTCCATCAAAGAAATCATGCGCCGAAGTGACTAATCCACGCCGAAAATTGTCAGGAACATGAACGGCGCCTATCTCAGAATCCACTAAGAGATCGCGCCACGCCACGCTCAAACTGTCGCTCCATCCCACGATCCGATCACTCCATCGCGTCCCCACCTCGACCAACTCTCCACGGTCGCGCGCCCCGCGTCGAATGGCCCAGAGATGAGAGAGAACGAGAGAGAGAAAGGGATGAGAGAAATGACAGAGGAGAGAGGGGGTTGAGGGTTAAATAGAAAAGAAATTAAGAATTTTCCTAAATTTACCGCCACCTATAAGCGGTCTATCGTTGGACCATTTACAGAGGTGGGTGGCCCATCATTCGACCAGGCTGAGATCCTTAGTTTGATTGAGTTTTCTCTCCCCACCTATGGTTAAGTCTATCACTTGCTCTGCCATTTTCTTTGTAGATTCTCAACCAAATGAGACCCCGTTTGATCCTGGCGAGAGCTGGGGATATTATCTACGAATTATCTTCAATAATCTTGGCCTAATTCCCGCTAGAAAACTCTAATTTTGGGCTAGACTTTCAGGGGTCTATAAATAGAACCCTTAGTCCAAGCTTGTGAGGGGGGGAGATCCAGCGTTCGCGACAAAGAGCTGCCAAATTCTTGAGTGAACCACAGTCAGGGAGGAAGGCTCTCCACGTCCATTTGAGCCTTCGGTTCAAGGGAGTAGTTGATCTTTAGTGCTTTTAGTCCGGTGTTTTGTTGTTCTTTCATCCATTGCATGATCATGTCTTCCCCTTCTCATCTACGTTTTTCATGGGCATACTCAGTCTTTCACCCTTCCTATTGTTTTTCATGCCTCATAGGGGTTAAAACCCAACCCCCAAGTATCCCCCATTTCAATTATGATTGTTAGTCTTCCATTTCCTTTATAGATATTGCATGTCCATGGGCTAATTTGGGTGTTCTTTTCTTGTTCCTTGGTTGTTTTGCAGGTCAATAGGAGCATAAGCATGAGGCCCATGCCCTCTGGCCGGCTAGAAGGGGTGGAGGATCAAGTCCCACAGCTTGAAGTCTAGCAGTTCTACACGGTTCATCTCAGTCCGTTTAAAGGGGGACACGGCCTTTATCCGACCATTCAAATCCTTCCCGCGGCCTATCACGGACCGTTTGGCGTCAGTCAGTCTTCTTTTCGCGTTCCTCTCCAGCACTGTACGCGACCTATCAAGCGGCCATCTATGTCCCTGAGCGGTCCCCATTGGACCGTGTTAATCCCGTACCAGCGCTGCACATTGGCGAGTGCCTCATCCATCTCCCTTTTTCCAAGGTACGCGGTGTTCTTTCATTTGGCACTTCGTGTGGCGATCACGATTTTCCTTTGCACTCTCTTTTAGCTCTTAGTTTTTATCACTCTTCCATATCTTGGTTTGCAAAGGAGAAGAAAGGAAGGAAAAATATATCTACATCCTAATTTTGTGGCGATCACGGTGGGACACCTAGTGCCCTTCCCATTTTCCGGAACATTGTTGAGTGCAGGGACGGGCGACCACTTGCTGTTAGTCATGCTTTATTTTCTCACTATGTACCGGTGTAGGGGGTAGGAGACTGGGCTTATCCCGTTTTCGGGCATTGGGATAGAGGACTGGGTATGGGAGATGGTGTCACTGGACTTTGAATACTGGGAGCTGAGTGCTGGGTACTAGGAAGTAGGAGAAAGGGCCAGGCGCTGGGGGTTAGCCCCTTAAAAAGGGGAAGACCCATGTCGTGTAAGGTTAGCGTACGCCCATCGGGGTGTGGCGACCTACGGGGTTAAGGCTGGGAATTGATTCTGGAGTGCTTCAGTTGTAGGTTGACGCCTGGGTATTGGCTGTCTTTATGTCGTTAGCCGGCGATGTAGTTCACATTGGCTTGAAAAACTGGAGCTGGGCTGGCCGAATGGCCCTGGGAGGCATCACAGCCGAAAGTTAGGATTGGGGACTGGAGCTGGCCGGTTGACCTGTAATGGGATTTTAGCCAATATGCTGGAGCTGGATGCTGGTACTGGGTTTGGGTGACTGACCCTAGGTCTGGGTAACTGGCCCATAGACGCGCTGTAGCTGAACTACTGGACTGGCGACTGGCACGGGACCTAAGCGGCTAGCCTGTGGAGGTGTTGTAGTCATGGTACTGGAGCTGGTGACTAGTACTGGAACTAAGCGGCTAGCCTGCGGAGGCGTTGTAGCCACAGCACTGGAGCTGGTGACTGGTACTAGAACCGATCGGCTGGCCTGTGGAGGCATTGAAGCCACGATGCTGGGACTGGAAACTGGTATTGGAACTGAGCGGCTGGTCTGTGGAGGTGTTGTAGCCACGATACTGGGACTGGTCAGCCGACCATTAAGGCAGGTAGCCAAACGTTGAAGCTAGGCTTAGCGTTGACCAGCCTTCAGGAGTGTAGTGGTTGTTGTTGTTGTGTGGTGGTGTTGAGGTTGCCGTCGGTGAGATGTCACAGTTGACGGCTTTCATCAGTGAGGAGTACAGAGGGAGAGAGTTTTTTTTATTTTCTCCTTACCAGCTCTACCGCCGTTGCAGGTTTTCGCCAGAGCTAGCCCCCTTTATCTTTTTTCGGTATGCCCTTGCGGGTTTTCGCACTGAGGGGTCACCCGATTTTGCTTGAGACGTCCTTCCGGATTTTCACCTCAGTTGGGTTGATGGACCCCAATCCAAGTAGATGTCGTTATAATGTTTAGCATGGGTCACAAGGCCTAGCATGTGCCATCTAGATAAGTGAGATCTAACATCTAGGGAGAATTTACAGAGGAGAAGGGGGAACCATTTGATCTTGATGTATCTCCTTGCACCTGGGATGGTAGGATAGTCCTGAAGAAATAAAAAGAATAAAAAGAAGAAGATAGAGAGAGGAAGGTTAAGAGAAGAAGAAAGGAAAAATAAAGGAAATTTCAATACTCACTTCATTTACAGAGATTCTCCCATTAATGTGCCCTGCAATCTCATCAATTCTGGTAAAAGCCACTTTGGACTTCTTGGACGGACGTTGCATGGCTCTCTCCATTGCTCTCTGTTCCTGCAAATCGAAGCTTCTGCAGTAATAGAGTTTCCTGTGGTTTCACTGTTGAATGCATAAAATCGAGCCCATCAACCCCCCTTTATATAGTGTTTCAGTGCAAATGGTTACAGTAGCAATCGGATATGGAAGATCAAGTTGGAATCAGAATAGGACTCTCTGTTGCTCGCTTCTAGTAAGGATTCAGAGTCCTTGTTAATTGACGACATTCTCATTGACATCATTTGTTGGAATAGCGCCCTTCTCAGGGGCGTCATTTTGATCAAATGTCTTAATGCAAGACGTCATTCATTCTAAATGGTGTCCTTTTTCGAATCAAACTCTGAACTCTAATAATGACCTTTTGAGTGTCGCCATTATTAATTAATGCCTGCTCTAATGGGCGTCATTCACTGGAATTGAAATCCGTTTCCTATTTGAACAGTTTCTCATTTTAACGCCTTTTCTTGAGGCGTCATTTTTATTGAATCGTTATTTTCACCCTCTCATGGTTTAATTGATGAAATTGTGCATTTTTATGAAACTGGGTGAACTGATGATCTTTGAGCACAGGAAAGAACAGGTCATTTTTGTGGCGCTCGCTGCTGGTTTGGTAATATCGATTCTTCATGTATTCCCTCTGTATGCATTATTACTATATGGTACTTACTCTATTATAGTATATCAAGGACCTTGTGATTCTAATAACCTAGAATTTGAGTTCCCCTTCATCAAAAACAGTGATAGTTCCAGGGGAATCTTAATCACACGGATAGGCCGTTGGGTCATCCAAAGGTTTGGGACGATGGTTCCTACTTTCTGAGTTGATGCGTGGACGAGGGCACTTTATTGATGTCTACTGTAATACACAGAGCATATTTTCTGGCCGACTGCGGAGCCAGTTCATGTTCGTGAAAAGTAATAGCCGACTGATTACTGACTGGAGCCAAAACTGTAGTGATCTGCTCCGCTGCTATATCTTCCTTTACCATTACCCTTTCAAGACATTGCTTCAGAGCTTTCTGATGTGCAGCGGATCTTTTAATTAACTCCAGTATTGAGATCTGGGCCGGTGTTCTATCAAGGTACTTTAGTAAGTCATACTCTGTGCCTGGCACAGATTCTGGTTCCTGCTCTGCTTGATCTTGCGCGGGCTCCTGCTCCCGCTGGGGAAATACTCTGTGGAACATGCGCCCACTCCGGAGCACCATAGTTTCAGACGCCTCTGTCGGGGCTGGTGGAGATTGTGAAGAAGTGGAGGCTAGTGTGCTGACAGTTTGTGGAGGGTTTGTAGTAGGAGGGGTTGTTATGGGAGGCCTTGCCGTAGAGGGGTTGTTGTATGGCGGAGGGTTAGCTTGGGTAGTTGGCGGGTGGAGTAGGAGGGATCGTGGAAGCATGTTGGTAGAAGGTGGAGTTGGTTGTTGTGGTGTTGGTCGTGAGGGAGCTGATTGGGATGGAGGGATGAATTGTGAAGGCACGGTTGCCAACAAGGGGCGAATGAGGAGAGGTCTGTTTGGCAGAGGGTTGGCGGGGGGAGGTGCATTCATGGGTTGGCGAATAAGCAGGGGCCGTGCGGGAATGGAGTTCGGGTGAAGTGGCCCTAGTGTAGTGCGTATGAGGGGACGTGAAGGTTGGGGAGTTGTATGTTGAGGAGTCCTTAGCAAACGGGGTGGTTGGTGAGTTTCTTGGTTGATGGCCCCGACAAAGGCACTTTCTTCATGCCATCCCTGCCCTCTTTCCACCTCGCGGATCGAGGAGATAGGGTTAACTTGTTGGTTTGGTACCAGATGCTATGGCAGTGGATTATTAACTATCCCTATGTTAGGCTGGGGAGCAGGAGCCAGCTACTGCTGAGGGCCCTGCTGTGGCAGTTGTTGCTGGACTTGCTGCTGACGTGGCAGCCTTCTCACCTTCATGGAGGCTACCACCTTTCTCATCTCGTCCCAATCAATACCTCCCTGATCATTCAGGTCATATATGTAATCTTTAAAATGAAAGTAGTGGGTGATGTTGTGACCCGACTACCTATACCAGGGGTGTAGGTCAACCGAATCAAGGGCTATTCAACCCGTTCGAGTCCCATGGATTGGTTTTTGCAGTGGAATATAAAAATTAATATTATATTCATATAAACCCATGAAAATTAGACCATTTCAACCTTGAGGGTGGCGGTCGCCCATGAATGAAGTCACGTAGTACGATGATTTATGGTTTCCCTATGGTGGGATTGGTCGTGTACATGTAGTATAGTCTCCACGTGGCCTGCACGCTTGTGGTGAGTTATTTATCCCGTAAGTCCTATGACCGCGGAGGGCCATGTCCGCGTGAGTTCTATGATCACGGTGGGTGGTCTTTGTGTGAGTTTAGTGGGTCGATGTCCACTAGTTTCAATTATTTGGTCGGGGTAGTTTCCTTAGCACCCATTAGTGTCATACCGTGGTTTACGACGGTTTGCATGCGTATTTACTCCATCCTCGAGATTTCCGTGAGACCACGGATGATAGAGTTACACTGTGGGTTCCCGCGAGATCGCGGAAGATTGTGTTTTGTAGTTTCTCTGCCTTAAGGGTATTTTGTGTTGGACCGAGCAAGACCACCTAGTCTATATGACGCTCCTTGTGTAGAGGCGAGACTGCTTAAGCGTATGTACCTTGGTTGGGATAAGACTACGTTGCTGACGGGTGCAGTGGCGCGTACCCCATGTCAGGTAGCTAGACACGGCTGTGTTGTTGGGCGCAGAGGCATGGATCCTAGTCAGTCACAGGGTGTGCTACGTGTGTGTGTCTCTTCTACTCCTCTCGAGACCGGGTGTGAGCAGTGTGTGGACGTATGAGACCTTGGCACAATATAAGACGTCAGTGGACGTATCTGGTCTTATTGTGTATATTTGAGTAGCGGACCATACGTCGGTGGAGGTTGAGTTACCGATAACATTGTTGTTGGCCCTTCCGGCAGACGGGCTGGTGTCGTCCTGTGTACAGGGCATGGTTCTCTCATTGGCTCTAGCTCTAAACAAGGTTTACCAATGTCTAGATGTCCTCCTAGGAGTGGAGGTTACGTGTTTGGCCGCGTGGCCGTGTTAGAGGTTCCGTCAGCAAAGACGGATTATTACGACTGCGAGAATTAGGGTAGCGTAGAGGCTTCGTGGTTCCTTTGCTTACCATTCTTGGGGTTCTGGTTGTTGTTGTTTATTATTGTTATTTTTATTGCGGTTGTTTGGGTAAAATCTGCTAACAATAAAAAATTGATTTAGGAAAATAAAGACGTAAAAGAACAAAACAAAAAACTCACGGTCTTAAACATTATCATGGGTGAAAAATGGTTAACCATTGAAAAGGGAAAGTGTGTTGAAAATGTAACTGAACAAAGATTGAAACAGAAAATCAATACTCTCAAAAGTCTGAATGATGTTCTACATCAATAGGTTATCAACTGTGAATCTGACATTGCTTGTTATGAGGTTGACATTATTTCTCTAAATTCTGAAATCCAAGATCTGAGAAATTTCATGTCTAAATCTGTGAAGGATAAAGGCAAAATGAAAATGCCTCTCGAAGATAATGTAAGTGGTCAAACAAAAGGGGTCATGAGGAACTAGATTTACACCACTTCTGTCTGATGCACTGATGTAGCTGGAACCTCTAGGAAATCACCAAAGAAATCTGTTGCTGCTAAAACTCAAAGACTGAATAAAAAGTTGAAAAAGAAGAAACATAAACTGCATACTGAACAATCTCAGACCAAGATGTTTTCTGATAAAAGAAAGAATGTTAAGTGTTTTTACTATGGTAAAGTTGGTCATGAGATAGATGATTGTTTTATCATGAAGAAGGCGCACACTACTCACACCCGGTCCCAAGAGGAGTAGAGGAGACACTCTCACACACCACACCCTCGGATTGGCTAGGGTCCATGCCTCTATGCCCAACAGCACGACCGTGTCCAGCTATCTGAAATGAGGTATCTGCCACTGCATTTTTCAGCCACATACACTTATCCCAACCAAGGTACGCACTCTCAGGCGGTCCCGCCTCTGAGAAGGAGCGTCATACACACTTGGTGGTCCCGCCTGGTCCAACCCGATTGGCCACTGGGATACTCCACAACCTCGTGGAGTCCCGCCGAGCTCTCACACTTGTAGTCCCGTGGGAAGCTACCTCAAAACACAATCGGTCATGGTCTCACAGAAACCTCGAGGTCATGTACACACACGCAAACCACTGTGACCCACGGTATGACGCAAAGGGGTGTTAAGGAAACAACCCCAAACCATATAGCAAGACTAGTGGGCACCAGCCCACTAACTCACTTAAAACAACCCAACTGCGATTGCAGAACTCATGCGGATATGACCCTCCACGGTCAATGAACTCACGTGGTGAAAGTCTCGCCACGGGCATGCTGTAGCATTGAGAAAGACAGGTCGGTGCACATGTTAACTCCGAGCATAGAAGATCAGTGCATATGCATAATTGTTGAGTTATAAGGTTGATGCATCCTCCACTTCATTAAACTACCAGGTCGATGCATATATGTCCTTGAATCTAGAAGGTTGATGCACATATGTGTTATAGACCAAGAAGGTCGATGCATATATGTCACTGAGTCTAGAAGGTCGATGCACATATGCATTTCTATCTAAAAGGTCAATGCAACTCGTACGCAATATGCACAGTCAGGTCAGTGCGCATTAAACATAGTACACTATCAGGTCGATGCACCTCAGGCACCTTGTTCACAACTTGTGCTATAAGGTCGGTGCACCTTGTACCCAGGTTGATGCCTATAACCTAGCGGTTGGAGACAGGTCGATGCTAGTGACCTAGCGACTACAACATAAGGTCGATGCATGTTTTTGAAAGGTCGATGCTAGTTAGTTAGCGTATGTAGCATAAAGTCAATGCAATAGAAGTCATCACTCTCAAAGTCGATGCACCTTGTGCATTCACTATAAAGACAGGTCGATGCACCTTCATTAAGGTCTACCTGTGTTATATTAGAGGTCGATGCTTCTGTTCAATCATGTTGCATGGGTTAATTATATAGGCTGATGCATATCATTTATGCATCAATACTTTTGCAGAAATGTGTGCATTCATTTGACATGTCTGGATCTGTTGAAACAATAAAGCTTTAACTTGTGCTTATGATTATCATTTGCTTCAAAACTAATAACTCTTTATCTCTTATTTTGACAACCCAGATCCATGTTTGAACACCTTAGTTGCATAAAGGTAGACCGCATCACTCTCACGTGGAACTTAAGTGAAGCATATTAAAGGCACGTGATCCAAGGTGGGAAGATGATCTAAAATCCTGCCACATGGATCATCTTATCTTCTGCTCCTGACACATGGACTGTCAAAGTGCGTGGGAACATGTTTTTCACGCGCCCAAATCGAGAGCTCATGGGACCATAGGGCTCGTGCTCTATAAAAGGCAATCTTGCACTCGAATTCAATGAATAACACAGAAGAAAGGAGATTAGAGCAGATCAGAAGAAGAGGAGAAAAGAGCAAGAAGTGTCTGA
Organism: Amorphophallus titanum; assembly: GCA_024336825.1. NCBI lineage: Eukaryota > Viridiplantae > Streptophyta > Magnoliopsida > Alismatales > Araceae > Amorphophallus > Amorphophallus titanum. Next base: position 130,404 of record JANBPO010006770.1, read on the forward strand.
GAAGAGTTCAAGAGTGAAAGAGCCCGTTGCATAGAGAAGGAGGTAAAATAGAGTGTCGTAAGTAAGCACTGTTATTGCTCGTAGGTCCAGAGTTGGAACAGGCTGGGACTGGCATTGACTCAAAGAGGGACACCTTGGGAGCATGTTAGAACTGGAATGGTCTCTTCCTGATGGATGTAGATCCAACACCAGCCGTTCCTGATGGGGAGCGTGGTTAGGCCTGCTTGGTGGACAGAGGTTTCTTGTCAGGGACGATACTCTCAGTTGGGTGATCGAAATGGGGCGAGACCAGTCTTGAATGGAAGCTGGACGTCCTTAGTTGTAACCCACCGAAGGGAAGAGCCAGGAGACACTGGATGGAGCCGTGGCATCTTCTATGGTCGGCCATCTTACTGGGGTGCGCAGTCATGTTTGCCTGCTAGATAGAGACAACTTGTCGGGGGTGATATGCTCAATTGGGTAATCAGAATGGAGACAGACCAGTCTTGAATGGAAGCTGGGCATCCTTAGTTAAATTCCACCAAAGGGAAGAGCCAGGAGACACTAGATGGAGCCATGGCACCTTCTGCAACTCATCTCTAGTCTCTCGCCAGAGTTAGTTAGCGCAGTCAGATGAGAATAGGTCTCCCACACAACTTCGATGTCGGATGAGGGCGCACGAACTCTTTGTTGAGTTTCTCCAAGTAATTTTGATGATAACATAACCCTAAACTTAGTTTTCATCTTACGCCATGTCAAAGTGTTCACGAACAAGTTTTGAATGAGCTTAAATCTACATTATGCAATGGTAAAAGCTTGAAGGATAGAATGGATATGAAACTCTAATGAACATCTTCAATTACATAATCAAAGCCAGATTAAGACCAAAAAGTATGAATTGATTGAGGATATAAAAGCCCTTGTCATATGGATATAGTTTACTGGGCTAACTATTCTCTTCTATAGGTTTTCAACAGTTCGGTCGACCAACGCATAGGGGTCGGTCGACCAATTTTTCCAGTGTTAAAAAAGGAACAATTTTTTACAGAACGGTCGACCGAAGGGCATGGGTCGGTCGACTGAGATTTCCAATGTTCAAAAACCAACAGGGATTCACAGTTCGGTCGACTGACCGCCCCTGTCCGGTCGACCGAACTCCTTAAGGCAGCTAAAATTGACTTTTTGGTTCAAGGACGGGGTGAGGTCTTATCTCTGATTTGTTTAATCCTAAAGCCACCAGACATGCCATGATTTGTGGATCTGGTTTCTGGCTTGTCTGCAGCGACCACGAGTCGAGGAACTGAAGGATAAACGGGACGAAGTATTCTCAACTCGGGAGCTACAAAAGTAGTTCAAAACGCTTCTAAAAGGATCTGAAAACCCAATAAATATCTAGCAGGACCCAGTAGAGATCCGCCAAAGATCTGGGGTGTTACAACAGGAGCTGGGGCGGACCCCGCCGGGTGGCCTGCCAGACAGGGAGCAGGCGAGGGAGACACCCGAACAGAGGCAAGGCGAATGGCGGGCAAGTTGCCAGGATGAGCAGTAGGAGTTGCAGACGGCGCAGGCCTAGACATTTAGGAGGCCGATCGGGCACGCCAAACAGGCCAGAGGGCTGCCGACGCCCAAAGCAGGCCACGATAGTCAGGCACGGCGGGCCTAGGATCCCGAGGAGCAGCCTAAAAGGACCAGCAAGCAGCATCCGGTCCACCGGAGGGCGAGGAGGAGCAGGCACAACATGGGCGGGCTCACGGGAAGAGTGTGTCCCGGGTACGCCGGTGGTGAAAATTGCACTTGAGGGGCAGAGGCCACGGGGCGGACAAGAAGCATGAGCGAGGAAGGCCAAGGGGCCAGGAGGAAAGGCCAGGGGCGAGGCCGGCTGGGTAGCAGCAGACACACCAATGCGCGGAACCTCCAACAGGCCTGAGGGGAGAGTCGGAGGGCCACCACCAGGGCCGTCGGTGAGCACAGGGCCAGCAGCACCCGGCGGAGGGGAGGCAAGGTTGGCAGTAAGCAGGGAGGGGGACAAACGCCCCGGAGTTCTCGCTGTAGCAACCGGGAGCATAGCTGCCAGACCCTGAGGGCTTGAGGCCAACACATGAGGGGCGGGATCCACGCTACGACCGTCCACAGAGGGAGGGGCCGATGGAGACACAGCCTGGCCCGCGGGTGCAACAGTGGAGACCACAGGAATAGTCCGTGGTGAAATGGGCAGGACCCCACCAGGCGGGGCAGGAACAAGGACCTCCAGAGGGGGAGGCGGCAAGTGGACCTCGGCAGAGGCTTGGTGGGGGAAGAGGCCAAGCTGTGGGCTGGGGTGCACAGGGGCCTCCTCACGTTCAGCAACGACAACAGGCGCACCACCAGGTGGCTGGTGGCATAGCAATTGAGTGGGTTGTGAAGCCAACACAGGAACAACGCAAGCAGTAGCGGGTGCAGGAAAGGGCTCCACGCGCGGGGGATCGGGAGTTGATAGCACCTGGTCTGGCAAGACCGGGAGTGGAGCTGGAGAGGCACTGCAAGGGCTTCCAAAGGCAGGCAGACATGGAGCAGCGACAGGTAGGGAAGAATTGGCCGAGGGGCCAGTAGACACAGCTACTCCCGGTGATGACAGTGGCAAGCTAGTGGGCGGTAAGCTCCCTGCGATAGACAAAGGCCTCCCGGACGGGCCAGGAGGAAGGACTGAAGCTGGATGGCAAGGCCGGCCTCTAGGAGCAATACCCGCAACGACCCTAACCGACAGAGGATGGGGGGGCAACTTCTTGTAGTCACTAGCTAGGTGACCTAGGCGACGGCAATTGGGGCAGAAAAGAGGGAAGGTCAGGAAGACCACTGGCTGCCAGAAGCCCTAGCTCCAATGCCGACCCACACACGGTGGGGGAGTTGCTTGGAGATATCCAGGAGGACACACACCCTCGCAGTGTGCACACGAGTGAGGCAGAGTGTGTTCTGGTCGATCTTCAGTGTCGGCCCGATGCTACTGGCGATAGAGAGGATGGAGGTTTCGTGGAAGAAATTAACAGGAAGGCCCGAAAGCTCCATCCAGATTGGAACGAGAGGTGAATCCTACTCCGGCGAGAAGTCGAGCACCCATTGGAAGAACCGGAAGGGGCGGCCCTGGACTAGCATAGACTCTTTGAGGAGGACCTTCAAGAAGTCTTCCCGGTTGGTGAAGTGCAGCAGGTGCCGATGGTCCATGGCGCTGAGCAGGAAGTCCTGCATGAACTGGAAACGTTGGGCAAGATGCACCCAGATGTCAGCGAACGGAAGCCTTCCTCTGGGAGTCCTTGCGATCATAGCGAAGGCCAGGGGTTTACAAGTCAGTTATACCTCTTCCAGAGAGAAGAACACCGCCAGTTCACCGGAGTCAGTGGAGGCGGGCGCATGGATGGAGAGAGGCAACACCGGCAGGGTGAAGGAGCTCAAAGCCATAAGAGAGAAAGGGGGGGCGGTAGCAGAAAGGTGGGAGGCATGGGGGGGCCCGCCCAAACCAGCAGCCGCAGTAGCACCCTTCGCAGGCTAGCCTAAGGCATCGTCCGCATGCGACTGGCCCCCACCTAGCACCTATGGAGAAGCTTGAGAGCCAGCAGGAGGTGCTGGATGCCCTTGCCCTAGGGAGGAGGCACTAGCTAGAGGACGACCGGCAAGGGGAGTGGTCGCCAACAGGGAGCAAATGGGGGGGGGCGTCAGCGGCATCGGCAGGCAGCATAGGCAGAGCCCCGACCGGTGAAACCAAGGAGCCAAGGGTGGTTGCCATGGGGGCGAAGGGGCCAAGATGCCCAAGCATTGTAGCAGGGGAAGGAAGGCCACGGAAGGGTGCGGCAGGAAACAGTGCACCAGAGATAGGTGTTGTCTCGTCGAGGGAAGGGCCTGTCAACGGTGGGGTCGTGGTTGACTGGAGTCATGCATGGCTACTGGGCAAGGTTCGCGATGGGTCCGGATGGGCGATCAACGGTTGGGAGGCAGCCTCAAGAGGTGGTGTGTGGAGGAGGGGAAATACGTGGCTACCAGGAATAGGATGGGGTGCAGGCTGGGAATCACAATGCAGGCTGGCGGGAAAGGAGGCAAGAGGTCGCGCAAGAGGGATGTCCAGAAGGCTACCGCCGAGGCTAGCCACAGCTTCATTGCCGGCAGCCGAGGTTGAACTCGAACCTGTCGCAGACACAGGAGCTATGGCCGGAGGGGGGAGGAAACCGCCATAGCCATCCGTAGGGAGAGCCGCGTCTGCGATGACCACAGGAGGACAAGCGCCAAGGATGGTGGGAGAGGCTCCAGGGGGGAACATGAAGAGAGAGAAATGCATGGAGAGAATATTGCAATTTCTCTCCCCTTCTCACTTACCTACACCACTGTAGCCGCAGTGCCCTCACTTCCCTCGCTCTCTATCTCCTCCCTACACCATCGCAGCACCACCACCGGCCTCCCTTTCATCTCTCTCTACTAGCCGTAGTCGACCGCCCTCCTCTCCCATACACCAACCCCATCGCAATGCCCTCTCTCCCTTCCCTACACACACACACGGTTCTCTCTCTTCTCTCCCTCTCTAACCCCCTATACCGCCCCTCACCGGCCTCCACAGCCACTCGCCCCCCCCATCTCTCTCTCTCTCTAACACACACACACACACGCATGACACACTCTCTCTCTCTCTCTCTCTCTCTCTCTCTCTCTCTCTCTCTCTCTCTCTCTCTCTCTCTCTCTGAAAAAATCGGCCCTCCGGTCCGCGTAAACCCCCCATGGGTGGGGGTTTAGGCGAACCAGACCAGCCCCCTAGGCTGGTCCGCCTAAGCCCTCCCTCCCCCACTCAGAAACACAAAAAAATATATTTTTCTAAGGGTTTATCCGGACTAGTTTTAGCCCTCAACCTGGTCCGTCTAAACCCTTCCCTGACTCTTCATCTTCCCCTATAAAACCCCTTAGAAGCTCAAGGGGAGGGGGGTCGAAGGGTCTCAGATCGCATGCGTGCAATCCAACGCAGGCCAGGGCACCTCCAACAAGCAAGGACTGACAAGGAGCTTAGTGTGCGCGGTTGGCTTGTAAAACGGCTTATACACGCCGAGGGCATGTCACTCGTACTCCCCTCATACGGCGTTTAGCCATGACACACAAGCCCATTCCCGCGACGCGTAAGGCATTATGACGACGGTAAATACACCCGCACCCCGGGTCTGCCCGCGTATGACGACTTACAACGGCCATGCATGCGCCATGACGCAACACCTACCTCCGTCACGGAACCGTGTGCCCGTTGCTCGCCTCAAGCCGGCCACCGCCTGCTCCGATCTTTGATTCGAGCGACTCGGACCCTGGCCCGGGGGCTACCCTCCCGGGACCGGCCTCGATTTTCCCAACATGGAGATGCTCGCCCCTTTGGGATCCGTACCCGACTGCTCGTCCCGAGCCACATCCGGCCTCCACTATGTTATCAACTAGTATTCTCCCCCGGTCGTCCAGTCTAATCCTCCCTCGGCGAATTGGGCACTTCCCTCACCTCGAGGAGAGCCTCTGTAAAACGCACGGATATCCGCTTTATTACGCATTGACCCGGGCACCGACCCACGTGTCGGAGTTATCCCGCGGCTTGCACCAGTTGTAATTCGGCTGCCACGGCCCACCTGTAAAGCCCATGCGGCTTCCATGAAATATATTACCACCTAAGTGCGTGCCTTCCCATCCACATTTGAGTCCCAGCCTTCCCTCACACCACTCGGCGTATGGGTCTAGCATCCCTTACCCCAACAAACACCCCCCGATCGAATGCGAGCCCACAGCTACGGAATGCCCCCGGCCCTCCACTCATGGCTTTAGATACATACAGATTACTCTTCAGCATGGAACGAAGGTGTTCGGATTCAATCCGATATAAATAAACATCGACTGCTTGCGATCGTCTGCGATTGCAGAAGATACAGGGGAGCGAGAACAATGGAAAATACAGAACTAAAGAGAAAATACAAAAGCCTCAAAGGTGAGACCCGCCTCCCTCTCTCTCCTTCAACTGGCACCCTTGTATTGCTCTGCTCGTCTCCATTGATCCCTTTGTAGTGGCTGCTTCTCTCTCTATATATAACTCCACTCTCCGTTCTGTGTCTTCCTTCTTTAAGGGCCAAGGGTTCCTTTTATAGGAGAATAGGGGACCGACGCGACGATGGGATGGCATCACCACTGAATCGCAGCTCCCGTGATTCCAAAGGGAGCCACCGGATTGACCCTCGGCACCATCAGATCAACACACACAGGACGCCACCGGCTCGCCAAATTCAGCCCCACCAAATCAACGTCCGAGACTGCCACTGATTCAACGTCCATGGGTGCCACCGACTCATCAACCCCGCGCCATCGATTCACTAGCTAGGTGCCACCGATTCAATGGGGGGCATAGTCTGTAATTTTAACTTTTTGCCTTGGAGTTGACCCTGGAGAGAGCCTGTCATCTGGAGTAGTCTTAGAGTTGATGCAGTGGCCTCGGAGTATGCTTCGAAGCCCTGATTTGGGGTTTCCAGTGATTTTCGGCATGTGCTGAACCCGTACTGATTTTCCTAGCTTTCGTCCTGATTTAACGTTCAGCACTATTATTTGTGCCGCCAGGCCTGCTTTGAAATCGCATGAGATTTCTTCATCGAGTGAGCCACCACTCGAAGTATTTTTGCCTTTGCTGGATATCTTTTAGGCCACTTACGGACCCTTTCCGGTGCCGTGTGTACCCAAAATGGGTAACCCAAGTTTTCCTTTGATTTAGCATTCAGCAAGTCAATTTGTGCCGCCAACTCCACTTTGTGGACACGTGGAGTGTCTACATTAGGAGGACCATCCCTCTGTTGTATATCCTTTGGATTTAATGTGTGATTGTCTTATTTTAATGGTGGCAATGAAATATCAACTTCACTTTGATGCGTTAGTGTAGACCAAAGTCAGTGCATGATCTGTATGCAGGCACACAAGGTCAATGCACATCTATGCAAAAATGCATACTAGGTCAGTGCATATTTACTCTACATACCTATCAAGGTCTATACTAACTCTGGAAGAAAGCTCATGAAGTCCGTGCATATCTTTCATAACTGCATATGAGGTCAGTGGAGGAGAAGGCGGCCGTAGACTCGCAACCCTCTTTAATTGTTCCTCTAATTAAGCGACTTTGTCAAGAAGGGTTTGTTGGATGGGTGTAACTTGAGCAACAGGGGGTTGGCGTGGTTGCCTTGAAGGAGGGGCCACATAAGAAGGCCCTGGAGGAGGAGGAATAGAAGGAGGCGGGTGATGGGCCACCCGAGGAGGAGTGTGAATAGGAGGAGATGGGTGATGAGCCACCCGAGTGGGAATATGAGTAGGAGAGGGAGGCCGGTGATGGGCCACCCGAGTAGGATTGGAAGGAGGTGATAATGAAGAAGAAGATGTACCCTCAACAATAGCCTTAAGGGCTTGGATTTGTTGAGGGGTGAGATGATCTAATGCATGAAGAACTTGTGAGACTTTCTCATCATGGTAAGGAGACGATCCCGTGGTAGTAGCAGCTCGCGACTGAAGTGAGGGACCATGAGATTGGAAATTGCCCATGGGTCGGGCAAGACCATATGAAGGAGGACGTGGTCCCTTAAAAGAGTTGTGGTCAGAATGATGAACATGTTAAAATTGAGGGGTGTAGGATGTGCTAGGCTGTGCATCCTCATGATTATAATTAGCATTGAACATGTTAGTTTGATTATCAAAGCAAAACATCATGAAAATCAACAATATTCAATTCAAATAATTTACAAAGATATCAACCAAGTGAAATGTTTTATGCTTCATTCTTCTTAAATTGAACTTTGGTGAATTAGAGATTTTTATCAAAGTTGATATGATTCACTCAAGGTCAAGAACCTAGTTTCAATGTAGTTTTCTTCAATGCCAACTAAGTAATTCTCACCATGCATTGGCCAACTAAACCCGGAGACTTCAAGGTACAACCTACTCGGCGTCCGTGAGGGAATCCACTGGTGCGGAGACTTATGGAGGCCTTGGTTTAGAAATTTTCGGTTCAAAGAGACGCAGTGCTCAATGGAGGGTCCTTCCATAACCAAGAGAGGGGCATGGTCTCCTAGAAGTGTGGGGAGAGGAGGTCTCCCAAACCAATGCCCGGTATGCAAATGCTTTTACAACAAATGAATAACGTCACACAAAGTGATACAAAAATGCAAATGATGGGTGGGGAATAAGAAACTGATTAAATGAACAGTATGCAACAGGTGTGAATAATGGATGCAGGAAAGAGCAAGCAAAGATGGCAAT
>JANBPO010006771.1:0-14268 GCA_024336825.1 Amorphophallus titanum
GGCCTTCAACAAGACTCTCTACAAGCTCTTGGCTAAAATTATTAGCCACCAGAAATGTGACTGGGGTGAAAAGGTCTCCGAGGCATTATGGGCCTACCGGACGGTCTACAAAACCCCCACGGGATGTTCGCCATTCTCCCTCGTCTATGGAGTGGAAGCCATCATCCCTGTCAAAATCCAGTTAGCATCCTACCGCGTGGCGGTACACACCGGCCTGGCCGGTCCTGATGAAAGTGAATACCAGAGAAGGTTGGAAGAGCTTGCTGATCTGAAAGGGAAATGGCTCGAAGCCTACAAACACCTACAGATGTACCAGGCCTGCATGGCGCGAGCCTATGACAAGATCGTTAAGCAACGAGCCTTCAAGCATGGTGACCTTGTCATGATTAAGGAAAGAAATGTCATGGCAAGGCGTTCCAGTGGCAAGCTTTAGCCAAATTGACGAGGCCCATACATCATTTGCGACGCCTATGAGGGTGGGGCTTACACGGTCATGGACCATAAGGGCCACAAACCTTTCCTGCCTCTCAATGGCAAGCACATAAAGCTGTACCATATGCCAGAACGCGAGTTCGCATGCCATACTGACTAAGGTGTACGCTCCCAGTCCCAGCCAACGGAACTGGTCTTCTCTCCCAGAAGATCGACCGTGTCACTCGTTCTGGTCTTTCTCTCCAGTCAAGCCCTGGGGCAAGTTGAGCCCCTCCCAGAGTCATCGTCAGACGTTCTCGGAAGCTAGTCTTCTACCTTTGTCCTCGCAACGATAAGAGTAGGGGCACCACTGCACCAATCACAGCCCAGCTGTCAGGATCCCAGGTAAGCAAAAAAAAAAGTAACAACAATAAAATGGGGCTAAAAATAGAGGTGCCCCGGTAGACCCAGTCGTCCCCCTCTGTGAGGAGACGACTGGGGGCAAAAAGGCCAACAACTCGACTAAGGTGAAATCCTGTCACGTCCCGAGTCTTTATATTCAGCGGAAGACTCGCTCGGGGACGCGAACAGCTGGCATGGTAAGCCTCTCGCAAGCAAGCATGTTCAGAGCACGATACAATCACACATAAGATGCAATTGCACAAATGTATACTCAAATTCTAACTTCTATTTTATTAATAATCAAATACTCCTTTACAATCACCAATCATCTTTTGACAAGTTACCGGACTCAATAAATCAAAAAATTACATGGACTCAGACAGAACATCAAACCTTGACTTGAGAAGAAACACCCAAGTCATGCCAGAGAATTCATTTATAAAGGTAACAAAATAATGAAATCCAAGTCTGGAGGGAACATGAGAAGGCCCCTAGATGTCGGAGTGAACAAGATGGAAGGGAGCAATGCTTCTTTTATTATGACGTAAAAAAATGACACATGATGATGCTTGCCCTGCTCACAGGCATCACAATGAAGTTTATTGACTGTAGAAGGAACTGGCACAATTGTCCTAAACGTCAAAAGAGAAGGATGACTCAGCCTGCAATGCCACTTATATAGATCCTCACTAGCTGACATAGCCCAAGAAGTTTGGAGAGGTGTATTTGCAGCGAGATAGTAGAGTCCACTAGATTCATGCCCCCCACCAATCGTATTCTTCATCCGAAGGTTCTGAAAAACACAATAAGAAGGATAGAAGGCCACTATTTAGAGAACGAGTTAGCATACTAATGGAAAGAAGATTGACAGGGAACTTGGGAACATAAAGAACATCATTCAATGTCAGATTAGATGAGCAAACTGTGCCTTTGCCTGCAACTGAAGAGTAAGAGCCATCAGCTACGGCAACTGGTGCATGAGAACTAGAGAGGGCAAGTGAGGAGAAAAGGGAGCGGTCACCTATCATATGACAAGAGGTTCCATAGTCCACAATCCAGGAGGGATTGTGAACAACGAGTGCACTACCTGAGGGAGTAACAACATGAAACGAGGAGGAAGAAGTAGCCGCAGAGCTCTTTATGATACGTTGAATAGTCTCGTATTCCTCCTGGGACAAAGTAAGTCTGTCATCTTGCCGAGAAGGTGCCGTGGTGAAGGGTCAGACTGCTGCAGGACAGAGAGATCAACAGACTATATCAAAAGCAGCTCCGAGATTAGCCATGGGGTGTGATTTGTTGCCCCCTTTTCTATACTTCTTCTAGCAGAAATCGGATTGGTGATTGGACCTTCCACATTGTGTGCATGGTTGACGACCATGGCCATGTCCACGGCCACGTCTAGTAGCAGCCAACTCAGACAAGCTTCCCATATCTCCAGTGACAGCTGCTTGCCCAACTGTAGAATTTCCCACATCAACATGAGATGTTGTGCTAGCCCGTAGCACGCGTGAAAACACGTCTGCCAGCTGTGGTATAGTAGTGTCAACCAACAAATTATCCCGGACTACTTTAATATTATTCAATAAAGTGAAGTTTTGAGTATATTATCTTGCGTATTCCTCTTTTATGAATGAATGTATTAGCGCTCTGATTATATTGCTCGCTTATGACGTACTAGCTGGCTGTTTACGTTCCTGAGTTTGCTTCCGCTGTACACATAAGGCTTGGGAGGTGACAATGGCAGCCATAATGGCGAAGAAAAAGAAGAAGTCAAAGAATAAAAGGGAGGGCATTGCTCTATTTTGTGATACACTGCCAGCCTTACCCAACGTGACCCAGGCATCCAAGGAAGAGGATGAAGAAATATGTTTCGTGTCGATGAGGGCAAATCAAACTGAAGTTTCTATCTTCTGCCATGCTACTGGGTCTGGGAAAAGCTGGGGACACCCTCCACCGGTTGATGAAGAGGTGCACTATCACACTACTCCTCCACTTGAGGGCATGAGGTCAAGAACATCAGTCTCTAAGGAAATGGATGCAGTTGATGATAATAATAGGATGCCACTTGTCCCACCCAAAATCAAGATGGATGGCAGCATTCTTGGCTCTTCCTGATATGACCCTGCTTTGATGGCATTACTATGGGAAAAGAAACAAGGAATTGAAATGCTGAAGAGAAGATTGAGTGAAATGGATATACATCTATCTACATCTAGGCGGGTAGGATTCTTATCTAAGACCCCACGAGGTGGTGCAAAACCACTCGAAGTTTCACTACAACTGGTCATGCCCCGAACAGTATCTAACCATGTAGGGGGCATTCTCCCTCAACAGTCGCAGTAGTCAATCTTGACAAGTTCTTCAGCTTCCCAGGCATGTCAGGGGGTAATTACGACACCTTAGGCCATGGTGTTGACAAGCCTGCATGGCAACCATGTTGGAATGTATGGGTGCAAGGCTGAGATTCATAGGGGGGGTGAATGAATCCCCTTTTAAAAATTTTACTTCAATTAAAACTATCTCTAAAGGATTGGTGTGAAATAACACATAGACAACCTTCGAAATCTTCAATACATGATCTGTGAGCTAGTGGTGAATGATAATGATGATGATTATTCACACACACAATCAAACACTTCACAAAAATGACGAATCAGGCAGACATAATATCGAGTGAATTATACTCAGCTGAACAAACAATAGGGCATGTGAAGGAGGTAGAAGACAAGGTCAATCACACAAGGCAAACCACGGTATTTATTTAGTTTATTTGTTTATTTATTTACGTAGGCGTGCCAGTCACTGAGTGACGAGTTTATTATGCACTCAATCTGACCCGATTCGGGCGAGAGTGAGATCCGTGTCGGGACCAGAAGTCTGCCATACCATAAAGGCTATGACGTTAATTCTATCCTCCAATAAGGAGGAAAACCTTTGATTAATTGCCAAAATAACGAGCCGCCCGAGGCTAAGACAGAATGCAAGAGAATGCATATGATGATGAAATTCACAAGGCCACATAAATAGTTTGTTTATTATTTTCTTAATCATACAGAACAAGCATAATTCATTGAGTTCGAACCCCGATACGAGGTAGAGAACATAAGTCCGAAGACCACCATCACGCATAGCGAAAGCTTCCAATCAGGCATGACCCGACCTTCCGTTAGTGCCATTTGATATACCAAAGGCTCGCCCAGGCAAGCATGCATTAATGTGGCACGTATGAACATATACCTATGCACAATGCATGTATTGACAACAGCATGATAAAGATAGTTTAAACTTGGACAGTTTCTTTTTATTTGACTTATGGTTGGTTATGTTGATTAGCCCTTGTCGTAGAAGGCGAGGGTTAATCCGAGAATGAGTGAGGGGTTTAAACGGCATGAAGAAGGTAATTTATTCAAATCCGACGCGGTTTGGCATAGGTAAAGCCTAATATGGCGCAAGGGTAGCGTAGGTGAAGCCTAATACGGCCCGAGGGTAGCATAGGAAAAGCGCTGAAACGACGCAACATGGATAGGCAAACTTCAACGGCGCGGGTGGCTCGGTGTGCGCCAGAATAGGGCGCGCCGGTTAGCATGGGCTGAAGCCGCGGAGGGTTTAAGTGTGAAGCTAAAATGGCACGGTGGGGTACCACGCCGGATTTGGGCACGCCATATTAGGGCCGCGCCGAATTAAGCCATTTTCTTGCTATTTTCAATCTATTTGAGTTATAGGGTTGCTTGTCGACATTTTTGATGTTAATTGAGTTGATCAATGAGTGAATTCAAGTTCTAAATGCCCTGAAAATGAGGTCAAAGATCGTGCGAGGTTCATACTCTAGCACGAAAACTTGTTACTTTGAAGGCACATCTCATTAGGCCTGAACTATGATGGCAATTAATTAACTTGGTTTAGTGAAATTTGGGTAGCATCTCCCCATACCCAAAGGATCACGCAATGCTTGTTATATATCCAGGGTGAAGTATTCAAGTTCTTTTCATTCGGAGGGGAGCTCCTCCTGCTTGCCCACGTTGCGCTGGGTTGCTATCGAGCCTCCTCGCTTGCCACGTTGCCGTTGCCATCACTTGCAGGAGCGTGGGCGGCCAGCCGACGGAATGGGCGTTCGACGCAGGGCTCAATAATTTCCATTTAAAGAGTATGTTCGGTCACCCTCCGAATCAAAGCAGAAGTTTAACCATTTCAATCTGTTTATCGACGTGCCATTCCTAGAAAATAGGGGACCGGTGTGATGACGGGATGGAAAGATTGCACGCCGGATAAACACATCAGAGAATAACTTGCTGGGCACTTTGGGCACGTCGGAATAGGTGTTTTGGCCTTCAAAATGAGCATGCCAGGTATGCCATTTCAAAGGATAATGACCCTTCAAAAGTGAGCGCGCCGAGTAAGGTTGTGCACAAGATGGTGCTGGTTTAAAGCTTGGGCAAAGGTGGAGCGCGCCGTATTTGGGCAACCAAGGGAGCGCACCGGATTAAAGTAAAAGCAGAGGTGAATGGGGGGTGCGCTAGGTATGCCAAGCAAAGGGGGGTGCGCCGGTTTAACCCGCGCTGATTTAGGTGAAGGCTGCACCGATTGGGGTTTCTTCTCGGAGTCGAGGTCATTCATATGAATTTTGGCGTTCTCGGAATGTTCTAGTTGCAATGCATGACCTCCACAATGTTTACTTCGCAGTCTCCAGGCTTCGATCCCAGGCTTTGCGTGACTTTAGGCGCATGCCGGACCTGTGCTCGAGTTCCCAACCTTTTTGTGATTTAGCTCTCAGCACGATCAGTTGGAGAATGATGGCCGTATCTTTCACTTGGGGGGCTTCCTTAATGGGTAGCAGACCACCAGGCAAGCTCTCATCCTGATCGGGCGAGGTATGTGTTTATTCGGCCTTCCCTTCTTCGACTTGCACTTGGATGCGTAGACAGGAGTGCCGTATGATCATCATCGTCATTTTTTGACATCCACAGTGATCCATATCAATTTTGTCAAAAACCATCCAATTCACCAAGGTTCAACTAAGAATATCAAGCGTAAACCTCAACTTGTTTGGTATTTTTACAAAATTGCTTTGATTGAATATTGTTTGTTTGCATAATGTTTCGCCTTGATAATCAAACCAACATGTTAAATCATTCGTCCTTACTTGAAGTGACTTTTTTGCACTAGCCGTAGCTTGCTTGGGTATGCATGTGCCAACCCACTTGGGAGTAGTGGAGAGTTAGACCTGAGAGAGATAGTTTTGGGCTGGTTTTCGTAGGGCCTCCCACTATGGCGACTCGAGTCTGGGCCAGAAGGAAAACCAACTAGAGGGCCTGACGTAGCGCAGTCAGTAAGTGTGAGCACATGTGGTCTGGGACTTCAGACGCATGCTGACGAGCACTACCCTTGTCTTGTGTTCCGTGTACAATGTCTTAGTTTCTACCTGGGGCATGTAGGGGGACACCTGAGGCTGTAGACTAAGTCATCAGTGGACACATTTGGCCTTGCTTCTAGTGGATAGTACTCCAATCACTCGAGTGTGGCGACCCTAGTTTCCTACCGTTGTGGCATAGTGTTCAGGCGGCCGAGGGTATCCTATTGTACGATATCGATTTGTGGGTTTTTGTGATTGGTCATGGTACACATGTGACTAGGTTCAGAGTTTTGGTGGCTACATGTCTTGGCAAGGCATAATGGAAACGTAGTCCCTTGCTACCTTCGAGAGTCTTGCTCTGGTAATATAACTGTGTCTCTCCATTGACCAATCGAGAACCTACCTGGTAGCCTAAATTCTAGCGTACGTTCGCCTGTAGAGATGTTTCGAGACATGTTACCATGATCCAGTCTTTCTAGTCCAATTTACGAGAACTTAGTTTGTCATGGTTTATGCTCGGTACTAGAAGAAATCCATTATTGTGTAGGCTTTTGGCGGTTAGTGGTTTAGCGTGGTTGTGTGTATATATAGTGCTGATCTTTCTGCCTTACTGTCTTTCCTATTTACAATTCTTTATGGCTTTTATTTACCACACTGTTCATTACATTTTGTTGTGATAGGGATCCGCGGGACCCCTATTGAGCTAATGAGATGAGGCTCACCCCTTTTCTTTTCAGGCCTGGTGTGCCTCCTCATCGTACAGAGGCCTTGCACAGTGCCCGAGTGTCCTAGTGGCTGCGTCCACGCATTAAGGCAATTGCATAGACGCATCAGTCATAACTTTCTTGCATTCAGGGCAAAGGGTCAACTCATCCATTCTCCTTATTGAAATGTATGAATTTACTTGAGCTTAACTGTCTTACCTTATTCACCTTGCTTTCATGGCTATTCATGCTATTTGTCAGGGGGAGGCTTCGGGGCATACCCTGTGTTACACGTAAAAAAAAGAAAGGAAAAAAAAAGAGGGAAGCAGAGTACAAGAGGAGGGTCGAGGAGAGCAGCGCTCAGTCGATGCCCCAAAAGATATCCTTGAGGGGGAGAATCTCGACGCAAGGAAAGTCTGACATGTCGCACAATCGGCCTCTCTGCTCTTCAAGGTGCGCCAGCTCTATTTCTACGGATGCCGCCTCGGCCCTGACAACGGCGAGCGCCTCGCTCTCCCTCTCAACGGTCGCCTCGACCTTGGCCAGCTCGGACCGGGTTACAGCGAGATAGCCCTCCAGTTTCTCGATTCTATTCCTAAGGGCGTGGACGTCACGGTGACCTCTTTCCAAGGCCTTCTCGTGTTGCTCCTCGCCGCTGTTAAGGCCCAAGAGGGTGAATATCTGTAGTGCCTCGGTTAGCTGTATCACTATCGCATGCGCCCCTCGGTATGTAAAGGAGGGGTCGGTAAGCATCATCGACCGTAGCATCAATAGCATCTGCTGAACCGGTGCGTCTGAAGCGACATGGCCGATTGAAGGTACCGTCGGAAGATTAAACTCCACCACGCTGTCCACGGCAGCCCATATCTCTGCATCTACCACAGTCGAGGAAGAAGGAAGTGCCATAGCCAAATCACTAGGCCCTCTGGCTTCAAAAGATAACTCCCGACCGGCCACCGCCAGAGGAGCAGGCGAAACCATTGCCTAATCGCTTGACACTATCACTTCGCGGCCTGGCAAGACAGGAGTCTTGCTCTCGGTCAAAGGAAGGACGTCGAAGGAAGCTGGACCAGACATTATTGCCAAAAGACCCACAGCCCCTTCTGCTTGTGCTTCCTCCTCCCTGGGAATGGTGATGCTTGCCAGGATCCCCCGCAACAGCTGGGTCTCCTCCGGTGTCGAGAGCTTCAGAAGAGGCGAAAGAGGAACTATTAGCTCCAGGCTGGCCCCTGACTGTAGAAGCGACACCAGCGGCTCCACCTTCAGCCCCCAGAGCGATCTCAGCCTATCCGCTCCCGCGGGACTGAGAAGCTCCCTTCGCTTGGGGATAGCCCTGCGAGCTCCGGTGTCGCGCGCTTCTGGGAGCTCTGCCTCCTCTTGAATATACAAGATAGGGTTAGTCACCCATTGCCTGAGGCGAATCGCCCAAAAGTCATGAAAGGACAAAGGGAGAGCTCTAAACCCACTAGGATTGAGGTAGGATAGCTCCAAATCAGGTTAGGATAGGCTTTGACATGGTTTGGGACTCTTCACCCTCGGGTTGGGACTCTCCAAGAGAGTCCTGAGCGGAACTACCAGGGTTTCCTAGGCCACAGTCTATCGAACGACCGCGGGTGGCTGAACATGGTCCCCACTGGACCGTTTGATCACCTTCTACACACTTCACCTTTTAGGAGAGTTGCACGGTCTCAGGAAGGCCATTTTTAGCCCAAGCGGCCATGAAAGAACCGTTTTGTCATTCTATACGGCCCAACATGGACCGTTTATATCCTTCTTTGAGCTTTGAGCCGAACAAGCTTCAGCAGACTATCATGAGACCGTTTAGAGCCTGGAGCAGTTGTTTTGATAATTGTTTATCTCCCCGCTACCTTAATTGTGTCCTCTTCACATCATTCTACTCAAATCTCTTCGTCTCTCTCCTTCTCACTCTCCCGTGTCTGTCTAGGATTCATTGTTAGTCAGTTAGCATCAAGCATTCACACATTCATCTTGCACAGCCAAAAAAAATGAAACAAAAACATATCATATCATACCATTCATAACATCCATATGTACATAAGTCATAAAATACATTAGGCCTGTCCCTCTGGGCCTCGGTTGTCGCCTGTCCCCTTGTGCCTCTTCGATGGCGGGGCCATTGCAGAGCTCGCCTCCTCCCAGTGCCGTCGGCGCCACTCCTCCTCCTCGTTCCTCCAGCGGCCGGAGGAACTAGTGAAGTACCCTCCGAAGGAGCTGTGTGTGCCATGTGTACCCTGCGTGCCACTCGAGGCTCTGCTGCACTCCGGTCTCTGGCTCATCACCTGAAGAGACTACTGGTATGCCTCTACGGTGCCCTCCAGCTTAGCCACCTAGAGTTGGGACCGGTCCAACTCTACCTGGACATGCTCTATCTCTGCAGCCCTAGCCCGGAGTCGCTCCAGCTCTGCATGAAGGATCACTAACTCCGTCGTGTCTGACAGGTGGTTGCGCTCCATCTCCCTCTACCGAGTGACCTCGCTCAACGCCACTGCTAGCTCGATTGTCTACATATACATGCATCATGATTAGCTAGCTGCATTTCATAACCATAGTCAATTTGGAAGGTGTGGTTGTTTGCTTACCCTCTCGGCGAGTGCGGCCTCGGCCTCCTCGGCCTGTGCCACCATCACCCTGCTTGCTTTGCATGAAAGATGGGACCCGGTCAGCCGAGCATCTATATTCCCATGGGGGCATATGATACCAACTCTGGAGGACATGGCCCTGATTAGCGGCTTGTGGGTGCACAGCAAGGTTGTTACCGGGTGGGCATATGTGGACTATTGGGAGCTTGCCCAGGAGCTGCTCGATTTGGATCTGATGAGGCCGGGGCGTCCATCGTCCCAATTATCGCGATCGGTGCTACAAGAAAGCTTGGGACTCTGGAGAGCAGCCGTGGAAGTGGGAGAACTACCAGAGCAGCACGTCGACCGGGTGGTCGAGCAGGCACATCCGAGCGTGGCGGCGGAGTCAGGACCAGAGGGAGACAGGGTCCTTAGACGCTTCTTGATGCTGTTGTTTAGGAAGCTCTTATTCGCGACCTGAGCAGATGTGATCAGCTGCCAACTCTTACCTCTGCTAACAGATCTGGGTAGATTGAGAAAATATGCGTAGGGAGCAGCGGTGCTGGCCTTCTTGTTCCACTCGCTCAGTGCGACTGACCGGGTGACCATGTTAGGTGGCTTCTCACCTTTTCTGCAGGTAAATTGCCTAAATACTTCTATTATGCCTTCTATTATGCTTTCAATGAAATGCTGATATCTCTAACAAAATGTAGTTCTGGGCTTTTATATACCTACCTGGGATTGGCCGAGGAGTCGAGCTATATCCGGGTCGGTTTCCCATCGCGAGGCAGTGGAACATAGATCGAGGCACGGGGTCAATTCAGCAATTGACTCGGGCGATTCAAGAGGATCTTGACTCATTCCCTCATGCATCGGTAAAAAGCCTGAATTTTCCTATATGTTCCTACATGTTTCTATGTTTCTATATGCTGCTAAATGCTAAAAAATACTTATGAATGGCCCTTTCAGGTGTGTTGGACACCGTACAGGGATGAGGATCATGTAGGGCAGCCGTGGGTGGAGGCTTCCCTGGCCTACCGAGGATGGGACATCTGGCTTCATTGCATCAATGTGATCGAGCCACTTCACTATCGCTTGATCATGAGGATGTAGGGAGTGCATCAACCCGCGGTGAGATTCCCACACTGACATGATGAGCGTCTAGGAAAATCTGCCAAAGGGATTGGCAGCGACATCGACTGGAGTGGCCGAGCCAGAAAGTATGTTCAAGACTGGAAGCATAAGGGTAAGGTTGCAGATGGACGCCGAAGTGGCTCGAGTGGTGCTCCACGTACGGTACCGGTGGCTCGGCGTATCATGCTTCTCAATCGCCCGGGTGTCCGCACCAGCATGTCTCTGTTCCAGAAGGACTCGTCCCAGAATGGGAGGAAGACTCAGTACTTCTGGGTGTGTACATCTTCAGTGGATACGTCTTGGAATTTTCCAACAGTGCCCAACTTCCACCTGAACATTCCTTCAAAGCCTGCCGAGGTATCCCCAGAGGTGGAGAAGAGGGCTGCGGTTCTCCTGGAGAATCACCGACCGACGGGTGAGCTGGTGATTCCAGCTAACATCGAATAGTGCCTTTCCAAGCAGCTGTTGACAATGGGTAAGGGCCTCAGGAATCAACTTCTCCCGCTATTTGAGAAAATGCTCTTCTTTTCATGACCCTATCTTCTTTTGTTCAGACGCGAGGTGGCCGATTGAGGAGGAGGCGCCATCAACTGAGTTGGAGGTGATCGATGTGGAGGACGCGCCAGCCGCCGTCAAGTCGCGGGCTCCCGAGGGTTCTTCCTGAGCCCGAGACAAAGGCAAGTGGGCAGCCCGGGAAGGGGCTTCTGAGCGACGGGGGGCCAAGCGCAAGGATCCCATGGAGAAGATGCTATGGGATTCTATTAAGGCTTAGTCCGCGGAGAAGAAGTGGGCAAAGAGGGCTGGGGCCGCACGCTCGGTCAACGATGGTGCTCGCTCGACTCTCCCCTCCATTGAGCTAGAAGGGGCCGAGCCTATTTGGCCGACTCTCCCTTCCATCGAGTGAGTGGGGGCTGATGAGGTCATGGAGGTCGCAGCGGGGGAGGGCGACTCTTGGGCGGTGGTGGCCGATGCTGGATCGTCGGGCGAAGCCGGAGGAGGGCAGGGTGGAGGCGTCGGGGCCGAGCCAGTCGAGGCCAGAGGGGCGAGAGGAGACGCGACTCAATCCCAGCCGGTCGAGGCAGGAGAGACATGGGACGGGGTGGCCTCGTTTGAGCCAACTGGTGGGGCTCCCGAGGGAGTATCGCTCGGAGGGAGAGCCCCCATTCCGACCACTTCGGAGAGGACCGACCCTCCTCCCGGCATCCGGGGTCTCCTGTATCTCAAATGTCGTAACATAGCCTCGGGGGTGGTGCGAGGAGGAGATAGGTAGAATCCTCCGTCCATGGTCCTCGAGATGATCATGGAGGGCGGAAAAGAACAAAATGAAAAAACAAATAAGAAAAATAAAGAAAATGTGTGATGCCGGACGGAGACGTGGACTCGACACCGAGTTGGATATGCAACCTGGGACTCTAGCAAGCTCACAATAGTCCCTAGCGAGGGAAGCCTTCGGACCTGCACGGTTGAGAAACCAGCAGCGAGCCAAGGGTGGTCTACTCACTCTCTCATGCCTGGGTCGGGTCACGGGACGATCTTGCTCTCTCACTTGCAGCGGTGAGTTGAATTATATGAGCTAGGAAGTATCTACTCACATGTAGCGACAGTAAAAGCGTATACTAAGAAAGTAAATAACTATGACCACGAGAGGTGCCGAGTGTACCTCCACGCTCGGGGCGTGGGGAAGGCGATCTCGGTCAAGTCGATAACTCCCGGTGAAGATTAATTACACAATATTATAGCAATGACTATTTGCCCATTCCACGCAGGGAGGTAAAGGGCTACAGCGGGCTCGGGAGGACCGTTCTTGGGGTGACGGGCAGCACTTTGATCCGCTCCGTCGGTGCTGTCCAGAAGGCACTTGCTGCTGGTTGTGGGGCCCACGTGCTACTTAGTGGGGCCGAGTGGACCCAGAGTGACACTGTTGTGACGGGGGGGTCTGGAGGGACGCTCCCTCGGATGACGACGAGCTGGTTCGCCTCATGGGAGGCGAGGCGGCTATGGTCTCCAAGCGTGGATTTGCTGTCCACGAGCTGTCACTTGCTATTTTACAGCGCGCGACCCGGTGAAAACTACTGCGGCGATCAGCCCCGACATTAGAATGATGCGAGGTTGGTGGCGTTGGAAAGCTCTTTCAAAGAGCTATGATCCCAGCCTAGAACAAAATTTTAAAACTCCCTGTGCTAGCTGTAGCTGATTTTAGAAGCTGCTAGTTCCCAGATCTGGATCTGACTGGACAGAAAAGGGGGTTTCCTGAGAACGTGGTTTGACCGAGGAGTTTATGATAGATCTGGGTGATGAGGCCTTAACAAAAGTTGTAGATCTAGATGTAAGGAGCACCGATATACCTTTTATGTGATATTTGATGAAGGTATTGATTTTTGGTGGATTGTATAGTGGACGGGAGTCGGGCTTGGAAAATTGAGAACAGATAGGAAATAGGGGATTGCAGGAATTTTTAGGGAGGGTTTAAAAATTTCTAAATTTATGAAAAAATTGTGGGCGAACTCCATCGTATGAAGTAATCCTTGGGCTAATATTCTCCATCTGCTTGCAGGAAAAGAAGGAAGAGGAGCTGAGGGCGCTGCCCCACCTAGAGGAGGAAGAAGAAGAAGAGGAGGATGTCTTCCACGAGCTGATCTCTGTCGATCTATCCCAGCTCTAAAAGCGGATCTTGAAGACACATCTCTGGATGTCTCCTACGGGCTTGGTCGAGTTCCACTCCGCAAAGAACACTCTTCGACGCACCCTACTACTCCTTTGTGAGGATTTCACTACAGATTTGAGGGGGATCTTTCTTCTCTCATCTCTATTCTTCTAGTAGAGCATAGATAGTTGTTTGGGCGCATATTGTATATCCACCTTGTTTGTTAAACTGAGAATACATTGTGTGTGAGCGGAGTTGTATTTTCGCGTGTGTGGTTTTATTGTGGGGAAAGACTCCCCGTGTTTAGTTGTGTATGGACGGAGCTGCGTCTCCGCATGGTTGTCGTGTCTGGGGTACGTTCCCCGACCGTTTGTGTGTGTGTGCTGTAGTGGCAGCATGTTGAGGCAAGGCCTCGTGCCGTCGTGCATATATTGCTGTGGAAGCAGCGTGTGTGTGGTTGTGAATGATTTGATT
This sequence comes from Amorphophallus titanum, assembly GCA_024336825.1. Taxonomy (NCBI): domain Eukaryota; kingdom Viridiplantae; phylum Streptophyta; class Magnoliopsida; order Alismatales; family Araceae; genus Amorphophallus; species Amorphophallus titanum. Next base: position 13,699 of record JANBPO010006771.1, read on the forward strand.
TCTCATTGTACCATATCCCTATGCGTGAGTTGGGTCTTCAGACTAAAATCTCCGCCTTGTACCAGATCCTGAAAATTTAACAGGCTTGTGAATGATTTCTCATTTCTAAGCTTGTGAAATACTTTTGAGAATTTATCTCTAAATAATTTTTGAAAATAATTGGGTTGCATTGCTTGATTTTGATCACATTTTTGCACCATTGTTCATAAAGACCATGTCATGAAAAATACTTGTTGTTCATCATTTGAATGCGAATGCCCTCATGAGAAATCTGTCAAGATATTCTGAAAATCAAGCTTTTGCATCCTATTTTTGAGTCTTTCATTGCATTCTCATATTGTTATAGGTTGCATGCATTAGAATTAATGCATTAGGTACATTTATTTTAGTCAAATAAAAAACTAAAAATTCATATTTTACATCCATGTTAAATTTTGCAATGCATTTAGAATTTTTAAATGAAAATCAAAAATTCTGCATCACAGTACACTTTGCATTGCATATTGCATACATTTCCTTTGTGTGCTTGCATGTTATTATATGTTATTCACCCCCATCCTTTGGAATTTC
>JANBPO010006774.1:0-13183 GCA_024336825.1 Amorphophallus titanum
AGGGTACCAGATGGCCACTACGAGCACGCTAACTCCAAAAGCCGTGGAAGCAGAATGAACGACCACCACCTGAAAAGCAGGGGTGAGTCTCGTGTCACCGGCTTAGTAGGGGTCACGCGGATCCCCACTGGAAAATACGCAGTAACATGCTAAAACAGCGATAACCAACAGAAGTAGTGAAGCAAGAAAGCTAAACTACAAAGTTGTAAAAGAAAGGGTAGCAGGAGTAGGGAGCAACTAAGAGCTAGGGGAGCTAAAAGGAAAGAGAAGAAGTCGTACCAGACGAGCACGACTACCGAACTAACCTCGACCCCCGAAACTACTCTAAGCAGACACTACACCAAAAAAAGATAGAAGGGTTAACTCTGAACTGGGAAAAGTCAGAAGCTTACCAAACTGTCGACACGACGCCAGGCTCCGAACGAAGACCTGCAAGAACAACCGACGAAGCCTAGGAAAATCTAGACAGACTCAGACAAGATGACTAGAACGTCGTGCACACTACCCCATACACGACCAGAACATCGTGCATGCGACAGACACTGACCTCGAGTACAGCCACGAGAGGGCTAACCGGGGAGGTCACGATGCACAAGAAACGCGAAGAGAACCGCGAAGAGTCACGTGTCACGTGACTGAAGTGCCCCACACTAGAACAACAGCCAGCTGCATCCACTGACGTCTTATGCTACACCTACAAGCATCTCGTTTGATTTACCTATAGTCAGGCAAAGACCAAGACACTGACAGAACCAGAACAGTAACCAGGTCGCGAGTGACTAGACAAAGGAACGCCCGTCGGTGTCAGTCCAAAGCCCTGGACCATGTGTACACACACTGGCTTTTGCCTAAGCCAGGCCTCTAGTTAGTTTTCTCCCCCCATAAGACGTAATGGTAACCGCGGGAGCCGACGAAAACTAGCTTAAAAACTATGAACCGGAAGTGCCCCGCTGTAAAAGTCGTCACGCCGAAGTGTGCCGTAAGACTACGACTAGTGAAGGCTCACAAGACACAGACTCCAAAACACAAGTGCCGAAGTACATACAGGGAAGAGTGCCCTGTAACACGTACTTCGAAGCACCGAAGGTAGCACAGGAGACTACCAACAGACTCAGGACAAGGCAACTAGACCTACAACTACAATGGTCCCTTACTCCTACGACTCTGAGTTAGGATTGTCGTACATAGCCCACAAAGCCAAATCAAAGGCCAGGCTCAGCTCTCAAGTCCGCAAGATGAGCGTCCCGCTGCAATATCACCTCTTGAAGCCCATTGAGCTCGCACTGGAATCCCTCCACTTCCGCCTGTACGAGGTCTCGGGCCTCCTTGGCCTCTCGTGCCCGCTGTAGAAGGGCCTCTATCTCTCGCGCCAGCTCATCTACGCTGTGGGAAGCAACCTGAAGGTGCCTCTGTGCAGTCGCCACCTGTGTGGACATCTGCTCCTAACGAGTGCGAAGCCTGGATAGCTCCTCTTCCTCCTGCTGAATCAGGGCCTGTATTCGTAGCCTCCTCGCCTGGGCAATATGATGACGGGCAAACTCAGCCCACAAGGTCTACAACTGTGACATCCAGGTGGATCGAGGTAACCCAAATGCATGATATCCCCTCGTGCAGTTCGCCAAGTGGTCTCTCATGACCTCGACATAAGGCAGGGGGTCTATCTGTAGTAGAAGCTGAAGATTCTCAATAAGCCTTGCCTCCACAGTAGCATCTCCTAGAGCCGCCATGAACTGTGGGCCCTCTGGCCAGTCTACTCCGAGGGCCGAAAAATCTTCTAGCGCCGCTAAAGCCTCCTCTCTGACATCTGGAAGTAGAAAACAGAGAGACAATGCATTAGTGTCCAAGCATAATAAAGAAGGGAGAGGACGATAGGAAGAGGCTTGCTTTTTGCCGAACCTGAAGCGGCCCTAGGAGTGACATTGCCAAGGGAGGTGCGAGCATCCTCTGCTCTCGAGGGTGAATGACCTGTTGGAGTTGCATGGGGCCCCATCATTTATGAAGCTGCATCTGAGCCCTCCGGGGCCTCCTCAGGCCTCTCTCCCCCTACAAGGGGGCCGAGGCCGTCGTGCCTGTTTCTATAGAAAAAAGAAAACAGGGAGGTTGTCAGTGCAGCAGAATTACAAGATGCCAAGTGGAAAATTAGGGTTTAGACCCTAAACAATACCTAGTGGTGTCGGCTCAGCGGCGCTCATTTTCGCTGCATGATCAGTCCCCTCACCCAAGGGAGTCGGCGGCGCCTCTTGAGAGGAAGTCGCCCCTTGCCTGGAGCGATTGGTGGGCGAGGTCATCGAGACGTCAACAGCTGCAAAGTCAAGATTGTGATCGGTGCTATAAGTCGAGCCAATCAAACAAGCAGTAAAATACATACATACACAGCTATTGATGGACGGAGCCCTCTTTTTGAAGATTGGAATGTCGCGTTGCTTCCCCGGGGGGTTTATAAACATAGCGTGCGCTGTTGTTCCTAACCTTCATCGTCTAGGACTTTTTTCACCATCTTCGTGTTTGCGAGAGGCTCATGCACCGCGAAGTTACCCCGTAAGGGCAAAGAGTGGTAGCGGCCTTCGCGGAGCTTGTAGAGGTCACGGCGACGGTGATTCACCAACTTTCGCCTCCCCCTGAGTCATCCAGCACAGTGTCCTCTTCTTCCTTTGCCATCTCTCCTGATTGCTCCATGGAGGACCAACATCCCGAGGTCGAGGTGCAAGAGGTTGAGCGGACTTCCGGGGCTTTTATGGCGTAGGCGGAACCTCTGTACAATGAGCTGACTGAGGATGAGGTGAAGCGACTGGAGTGTCGATATGGGCTGCCATGGAAGTATCATTTCTATCCCGCAGAGCCTCATGAGCCCAGTCTAGATACTCAGTCCAACCTTTTTTGCTCCTTTCTTTTGGCCTGGAAGTGCGGGTTCGGCCTTCCTCTGCATCATTTTGTTGCCGAACTGCTTTGGTTCTACCGGCTGGCTCTAGTCCAGTTGGTCTCCAATTCTTATACTTTCGTGTTCTCCTTCATCTTCCTTTGCTGTTTGTGTGGGATCGAGCCTTCGCTGGATCTCTTCCATGCGTTCTTTGAGTTGAAGGAGCATACCTACAGGGGTAAGGGCTTCTTCTATCTCCAGGCGAAGAGGGGAAGGAGCTGCATGACCCTCTCTCCCAGAGATTCTTCCCACAAGGGCTGGAAGACCCAGTATTTCTAGGTGGGCATAGCCTTGGACAGCAGGGCTTGGAACTTCCTGCTGATCCCCACTTTTCACCCTAACATCCCTCCAAAGTCGATAGTGATTTCCCCGGAGGTGGAGAAGAAGGCTGCCCTTTTTCAGGAGAATCACCGATCCACTACCGGGTTGATGACTGAGGCCAACGTCTAGGAGTATCTTTCTCGGATGGTGAAGCCACCAGGTAAGGGCTTCAGGGCCTTGTATTGATGTTGGGTCGGATTAGCCAGCTTCTTTTCTGATGGTACTCTATTGTCTGCTCAGACTTGATGTGAGTGGCTGACGAAGAGAGGTCACCGACTGAGGTGGTGATCCTTGACGAGGAGGAGATGCCTGCTATAACCAAACCTCAAGTGTCTGGGAGTTCTTCCCGTGCCCGGGACAAGGGCAAGCAGCTTGCTCGGGATGGATCTTCTGAGCGTCGCGGGGCCAAGTGCAAGAATCCCGCGAAAAAGATGTTGCGGTCCTCGATGAAGGCCGTGACTGCTGAGAGGAAAAGGGCGAGAAGGGTGGAGGCCGCTCGCCCAGTCAAAGAGGGCGCGTAGCTGGCCCTCTCGATCATCGAATCAGAGTGGGTCATCACCGTCGGAGGAGTCACGACTGAGGTGACTGCGCTCCAGGCAGCGGCGGCTGACGCTGGGGCACCCATTGGGGTTGACGGGGCGCAGGGCGGCGAATCTCGATCTGAGCCAGTCGAGGCTGAGGGGTCACGAGGTGAGGCGACCCAGACCCAGCCGACAGAGGCTGTGGAGGTGCAAGAAGAGGCGGCCCGACCCAAGCCAGCTAGTGGGACCCCAGGAGGGGGATTACCTAGGGGGGATACCCCAGTCCCAATGATTCTAGAAGGGACCCTCCCTCCTTGTACTGTAGCTGCCATTGCCATCCGAGCCTCCTTGTACTATAGGTGTCGCTCTGTGACCTCGGGGGAAATTCGGGGAGCTCTCGAGTGTAGCTCCCCTTCCGTGCTTCTTGACCTAGTCATGGAAGGTGGCTTGATTATGGCCCAGCTGGGGGCCAAAATGACTGATTTGTTCACTTGGGTCAACTCGGAGAGGGAATCCCTGGCCTAGGCTCATGGTGCATCCAACCGAAAAATTGAGCGCCTGACCCACGACCTTGCAGACCTTCGGTGGGAGGCAGCCTCGCTCAGGGCGCAAGCAGAGTCGAGCAAGAAAGAGTCTCGGGAGTCAACTGAGCAGCTGAGTCAGGCCCGTTATATGGTTGAGCTAAAAGATAAGGTCCTGAACGTGGAGCGCAAAATGTCGGCTGGACTTGCCGAGCGATGGAAGGCCGAGCGTGAAGAGCTTGAGGGCCAGGTTCGAGAGGCCAAGCGGCAGCGGGCAGATGCCGAGGTCACGCGAGCCAAAGTCGAGCAGAGGCAGTCTAAGGGAGAATGGGAGGAGACCGAGCTCATGGCGAAGGCAGAGCTGGCGGGGTTGGAAGCACTCGAGCAATACAAATGCTCAGTGGGTTACCAGGCGGCGCTCTAGTAGGCTGCCTTTGCTTACTACGAGTCGGGTTATCATTGGAGCCTGCGGACGGGGTATTCCCAAGGCTACCGTCAAGCGACATCTCTGGCCTATGAACAGGCGCACGAAGAGCTCAATTTTCCTCCCGGACAACACTATGACTCAGACGAGGATACCACAGATACTTTCGTTCAGACGTCGAGCGAAGGCGGAAGTCGGGGTGCCACTATTTCGTCTATGCGATCGCCAACTCCGTTAGTCTCGGGAGGGCACATGATCGAGACAGTCCCCACACCAGTGGGGTCAGTGTCTGGATCGACCGTCATCGAGGGTGCGGGGGGTGAATCACTGGCTACTGAGGATCCTTCATCTATTGAGCTTCGTACTGGGCCCGAGGCCTGATGTACATTTTCACTTTTTCCTTTTCTTTTCTTTAGCATGACCATGTCAAACTTTCCTTGTGTCCACAAGTTTTGGTAATAGTACATGCTGAATTGACTATTCCTTACCGCATTTGGCGCAATTTGACCGTTGTACTTGTAGTTGTTGGAAAGGTGGTGATTCTTTCTGCAGATATCTTGCGGGTCGATTTGTTGGCGTGGCGCTGGCGCCTGTCCATCTTCCCATACTTTAAATGACTTGCCACTTTGCGTGTTTCCATCGAAGGGGTGTTGGTGGAAAACGAGGTAACCATCTTAGGGAAAAGGGTTTCTGTCTTTCACGATTCTTTGAGGGGAAAATCTTTTAAGGCAACAGCTCCCCTTCGGCCTATAAAAGGCTCCGAAGGGAGTTTCCTCCTCTCTTCATCGCTTAAGGCCATCCCTATAGTTTCTCCTCTCTGCGAAGTGTTGTGCTGTTAGTCTTGGTGACGCATGGAAGGCGTTTCAGAGGACGAAGATGCAGACGGTAGGAGAGAGGAGGGTCTTACTGCTCTGGCTTGAAAGAGGGTCTAATGGTCTACGGACGGCTTGTAAGAGGGTCTAACATGCTGGAGCATGTCACCTTCATACTTCTGGATGACCAACACTACCTTCAAAGGAAGATAGAAGCGGACGCATGGGGGCATCCGGCAACATCCCCTTGTCCCGTTATCTCCCTTCCTCCTCCCCTTCCCTGTCCGCCCTCCATCTCATCGCCGGTGGGGGGGCGCTTCTTCCTCTTTCTCCCTCTTCTGCTCTTCAACTAGCCTCTTTCCCTCTCTCTCTCTCTTTTTGACCCTAGATAGGCCTCCCCTCCTCTTTCTTTCACTCTTTGGAGGATGCCCCCTACCATCCTCTTTTTTGTCATATTCCATTAAAGGAGGATCTTCCAAAGCATTGGCAGAGGAGGCCCTCTCTTGTTTGGGGTGGCATCTCAGTGTTCTCTCCTCTTCTTCTCCACTTCTTCCGATACATGTCCCTTTAAAGTTCCCGAGCAAACTAGGTCAGTCACCCCATTTTTCGAGCCAGTTTCTACACTGGGTAGAGTCAATAGCCCGCCTTAGGTGTACCAGTCGAGTTCGCATTGAGCGAGACTGAGCAAATAGGTTGTACCAGTGGATAATGTACTTCTCATTTTTTCTTTTGATCTATACTATAATGGCCTTGGCCCATCCGATGTATCAAAGAAGTATTAATAATAAGAAGAGAAATTATTTCTGCTCTGCACTGCTTACATGTGTGTATTTAAGAGAGGCTCAAAAATAAAATTTGCATAGTGTTGCCACGTTCCATGTCCGAGGGATGGGCATTCCTTCCATGGTGGCCAGTCGGTATGCCCCCTTCCCGAGTGTCTCGACCACTGGGTAGGGGCCTTCCCAATTAGGGGCTAGCTTGCTCACTGCCTCCAGTGGTCGAGAGGCTTCGACTTTTCTTAGGATGAAGTCTCTTGGATGGAAGTGTCTATCTTGGACTCTGGCGCTGTAGTACTGGGTGACACGCTGCTAGGTTTTCATGGCTCGGATGCTCGTAATCTCTCAGATCTCACTCGCCAAATCAAGGTTCTCCAAAAATGTTTGCTCGTTCACCTCAGGTGAGAAGTTGGTGATTCGGAGAGAGGGGTTGCCGATCTCCAGTGGGATCACAGCTTCAGTGCCATACACCAGTTGAAAGGGGGTTTCACCGGTGGCCATTCTTGGAGTAGTTCGGTGTGACCATAGTACGCTTGGTAATTCCTCCAACCAGTCACCCTTGGACTTGCCAAGCCTCATTTTTATGCCTTTTAATATAGCCCTGTTAGCATTTTCAACCAGCCCGTTGGCCTGAGGGTGGGCCATTGAACTGAAGTGGTTGCGAATATTGAGGTCGACACATCTGTCTCTAAAATAGTGAGAGTCAAATTGTCGACCGTTATCGCTCACAATCACTTGGGGGATACCAAAATGACAAATGATCGACTTCCACACGAAACTCCAAACGACTGACTCGGTGATCCTGGCAGTGGCCTCAGCTTCAATCCACTTTGTAAAGTAGTCGATGGCGACGATGACGAACTTCTTCTGCGCCTGAGCCATAGGGAATGGCTCCATAATGTCAATTCTCCACCTAGCGAAGGGATATGGCTCGGTAAGAGTAATGAGCTCTGAGGCAGGCTGGTGGACCAGATGGTCGAAGCATTGACATCGGTCGCACCTCTGCACGTAGGTCGAACAGTCGTGATGAAGGCTAGGCCACCAGTAGCCTCGTCGAAGCAGGATCCTGACAAGTGATCTTCCTCCCTGGTGCATGCCACAGGTGCCTTCGTGAACTTCTTGAATTGCTTGGCCGGATTCATCTGCTCTAAGGCACTTAAGGAGGGGACCAGAGAAAGACCTTCGGTACAAAGCATCGTCTAAGATGATGAAGCGCCGGGTTTGGTACTTCAATCTCTGAGCTTCCTGAGGGTCAGAAGGCGCTTGGGAGTCTCGGAGCCAGGAGACATAAGGGGTCCCCCAGTCGCTCGGGGTAGCCGGGTCAACGATCATGAGCTCGGCATCAATGCTTGGTCATTCTAACTCTTCGAGGAAGACCGAATGGGTACCTTCTGGGCCGAGGGAGGAGGCCAGGCGAGAGAGGGTGTCTGCTCGGGAGTTTTCCTCCTGAGCTATTCGGACTTCCTCAAAACTCTTGAATAGCTGAGCTAACCCTCAGACCATTTGGAGGTACTTAACCATAGGTGCTTCGCGAGCTTCGTAGTCATCGTTGACCTAGCTAGCGACCAGCTGGGAGTCAGTGTGAATCCTGACTCGCTCGGGCCCTAGTCGTCATGCCATCCTGGCCCCTGAAATGAGGGCTTCATACTCGGAGGCATTATTAGACGTTTGGAAGTTGAACTTCAAGGCGTATTGTAGTTCCACTCCTTCGGGTGACTTGAGGAGGACACCAGCACTGCTTCCGACCGAGTTGGATGATCCGTCTACGAATAAGTCCCAGATGGGTCCTTGCACGGATGGTGACTCTTCCTCGATCGGGACAGTGCTCTCAGCGATGAAGTCCGCGAGGGCCTATCCCTTGATGGCTGCACGGGGGTGATAGGAGATGTCATAGGCCCCGAGCATGATGGCCCATTTGACGAGGCACCCCGAGGCTTTGGGATGAGAGAGGATCTTCTTCAAGGGTTCGCCAGTCAAGACGACGATAGAGTGACCTTAGAAGTAAGGTCGGAGGCGCTTGGTCGAGGTAACCAATGCTAGCACGAGTCTCTCGGTTGCAGGGTACCTTCTTTCAGCCTCGTTGAGCACCTTGCTAGTGTAGTAGATCGGCCTCTCGACTCCCACGTCATTTCGGACTAGGACCGAACTTACAGTGGAAGGGGTCGCTGAGAGATATAATTGCAATGCTTCACCCGGGACCAACTTTGATAGTACCGGGGGCGAGGCCAAGAATTCCTTGAGATCTTCAAAGGCCTTCTGGCATTCCTTGTCCCATGCGAACATGGCCGATGCCATTTTGGGTCCCCTCAACAACTTGAAGAAGGGTAGGCATCATTCGGCCGCTCGAGACAGGAAATGGTTGAGTGCAGCGATGCGTCCGGTACGGCGCTGGACGTCCCTGACGTAGGTGGGTGGCCGCATGTCCAGGATGGCCTGAACCTTGTTGGGGTTTGTCTCAATCCTGCGCTGAGTTACCAGGAAAGCTAGGAATTTTCCCGATCTGACTCTGAAGGCGCATTCATGTTGTTCTTGAGGAGGGTGCCGAAGGTCTCGGCTAGATCGGCAAGATTGTCATCAGCCTTTGGCATTTTGATGAGCATGTCGTCGATGTAGGCCTCGACATTCTGACCGAGTTGTCCCTTGAAGATTTGGTTGACCAGTCACTGATATGTCACCCCAACGTTCTTTAACCCGAAAGGCATCCGGGTATAGCAGTGCATGCCGAAGTCGGTGATGAAAGCGATCTTCTCAATGTCCTTTGGATCTATCCTGATCTTATGGTAGCCAGAGTAAGCGTCCAGGAAGCTGAGCAGCTCATTGTCGGAGGTTGAATCGATGAGCTGGTCGATGCTCAGTAGTGGGTAACAGTCCTTTGGTCTGGCCTTGTTAAGGTCGGTGAAGTCCACGCACATTTGCCACTTTCCTGAGGCTTTGGGTAAGAGAACGACGTTGGCGAGCCACGTCGGGTAGAGGACTGGTTGGAAAAGACCAGTCTCCTTCCCCTTGCCTAGTTGCTCCTTGATGATCGTCTATTTCTCCAGGGCATGTTTCTTCTGTGCTACTGGACAGGCTTCACCATTGGGTCGATGTTGAGCTTGTGCATTATAATCTCCCCGGGGATCCCGAGAAGCTACTAATCAGACCATGCGAAGACTTGGATGTACTCAGCAAGAAAATGTTTATATTGCTCCTGAACATCAGACGAGAGGTCAGCTCCGATCTTGACTCCTAGGGCAGGGTCATTTTTGAGGAAGACCGTTAACAACTCGCCGCCAGGCTCAGATGTCGCTGGTCCTTCCTCGGTCCCCTTAGTCCCTTTGTTTTTCCCTTCTAGCCTTATGGCTTCGACCGAGATTATATAGCACCTTCTGGCCATAGCCTGGTTACCCCGGACCTCCCCCATGCCATTTTTGGAGGGGAACTTCATTTTTTGGTGATAGGTAGAGGGCACCGCCTTCGTTCGGCTGATGAAATGGCTCCTTGATCATTTAATATTAGTGAAATGAATTGGCATTGGTACACCTTTAAATTGATTTGGCTATTTATATTCTCTCCTATTAACCGATGGTTCCGCTTTATGTGGCCATGATGGACGATTGTATTGTATGTTAGATTTTTCTTCTATTATTATTATTTTTACTGAAGGTAATATTTGTAAGGTGGGACACGAGGGAGTCCGTTCATCCTTTCATTGCGGAAGGGACGTGCTATCCCGGCCACCAGACAAGCAATTTTTCATTAATAAAAACAGTAATAACATAGAGGACTACAAACTTAGGGACGACATCCAAACAAGTGGTGGAGAACAACAAAAAATCAGAGAGCCCCAAAATCAAAAGAGGCCAAAGAGGCCAAAAATTAAACAAAGTCTCAATATCGAGTAGAGCTCGTAAAGTTGGATCTAAACAGAGAACTCCTGGGGTTGACACAATCGGCCCTGGAAAGAGAACGGGAACGGTCCTGGTCTTGCACGTCGACCCAGTTGGTATGAACAGTAGTGAAGTTGATGGGATCGGACGGCTGGAGGCCAGGGATAGTAAGAGGCCGAAGGAGAATAGAGAGCTTGACGAAACCATCAACTGAAGGGGACAACGAATCCTCACTCGGAGATTCAGCCACGGGGGAAGTAGCCAAGGCCGGGGAGCGGACCGAAGGCGGAGGGGCAGAAGGCTCAGGTGGCTCATGGTTAATGGCTCGCTTCAGAGCTTGCTTGAAGGAGAGTCTGGGGGCAACATGCGAGACAGCCAGGGAGGACTGCGTAGGCGAGGTGACTGTGGATCCCATAGCCTGGGAAGGGGAGGCGTGAGTAGCTCGGGCAAGAGGAGGAGACCATGCCGCAGCAGCAGCGTTTAGCCCCGTGCCGAGGACAGGAGTTGGAGTTGCCGCCGCCGAGTTGAGACCTCCAGCGGGTGGACTAACAACGTGAGTGGTCTTGTCACAAGCAGCGGATGCCGGAGGTGTCGAAGAAGACGGCAGGGACCCGTCGGTAGGCACAAGGGCACGAGCAGGTGGAGGGATGGCTTCAGCAGCCACAGGCATAGGAGTAATATTAATAACACCCTGCAGGCAAACTGGCCCAGGCATGGCTCCAAGACCCGCAGCAAGACCCCCACCCCCACTCTCAGGAGCACTGGAGACCGCAGGGGGAATAACGACGCCCACAGATGAAGGGGGCGGAGGCGGAGCAGCTCGGGTGGCCGGAGCAGCTTGGGAGGTCGAGGCAGGAGCCGCTGGGGCCGGCGGAGCAGGGCAAGGGGGGGCCCTCCGAGCATGCAGGCGCGAAGGGGGCCGCAGCAGCATCACGGGAAGTAGAAGCAGGGACAGGAAGATCAGCAAGGAGCGAGGTGGCCCGGCTCTGCTCAGGAACAGTGGCTGGGACGGCTGCGGGAGGAAGAGCAGCAGCAGAGGCCACGCTGCCACGAGCACCAGAAGGACGCCAAACAGAGGCAGAGGGACGTGCGTGGGCCTTAGCAGCAGGAGGAGGAGGGGGCTGGGCCCTTCCATAAGCAGTAGAGCTCCCAGACCCACCATGCGGTGGTGGGAACTTCTTCTTGCAGCCCTCCACTAGATGGCCAAGGAGCGAGCAGCGACAGCAGAACTGTGGGGGGTCGGGGTAGACGATGGGCTGCCAAGACCCACCGCCTCCAATACCTACCCAAACGCGAGGCGGAAGAGGCTTGGAGATGTCGAGCAGGACACACACCCTGGCAGCATGTCCGCGGAGCAGGCAGGAGGTGTTACGGTCCACTTGGAGAACCGGCCCAAAGCTCCCGGCAATAGAGCGCAGCATGGCGTCGTTGAAGAAGTTGACGGGGAGGGTAGGGAGCTCCAGCCAAACAGGGACGATGGGGGAGTCGGCGTCTGGCGAGAAGTCGATGGACCATGCAGAGAAACGGAAGGGCCTCCCGTGGATGAGCAGGGAGTCTTTGAGGAGGACCTGCAAGAAATCCTCCCGGTTCTGGATGAGGAGATGGCGGTTGTCCAAGGCACAGGTCAGGAAGTCTTGATGGAGGGCAAAGCGTTGGGCCAAGTGACCCCGGATGTCCTGAAACGGTGGACGGCCGCGCGGTGTCTTGGCGATGACTGCGTGCTGGAGAGGCTTGCAGGAGAGCTGGAGTTCGTCGAAAGAGAAGAAGGCCGCGGGTTCTCCACCGTCCGTGAAAGCGGGAGGGTGGACCTCCAGACCAAGAGAAGGTGGGGAGAAAGACTGCGAGATGATTTGGGCGAAGGACGGGCCAGGGGTAGCCGACGGGGAAGCTAGGGCATGCGCTGGCAGCCGGCCAACAGCCCAAGGAGACTTCACTGGTGGCGCAGCAGCACGCACAGAAGAAAAGGCAGAACGAGCAGCAGGAGGGGCACCGTGATCGAAGCCTACAACACCACCAGGAGGGGGAGCGGAGGGCGCTGCAGCGTCCACGTCGGAGAAGGGCGGTGGAGGGAGCGAGGGGGCACCTCCAGGCACAGCGGGACCGTCAGGCGTGGCGGGGAGGGTGGGCTGGCTGGCGACAGCCGATGAGCAAGGACCACGAGCAAACGCAGGGGGGGAAGAAGAGACAGCCGCCGGAGCTAGGGTAGAGACAAGAGCACCACCGGCAGGGGCGTGGGGCATCCCACAGCCAGCCGCCGTCGCCGGGGGAGAAGCCGCACCCCAAAACAGAGTGCCGGAATCCCCATCTGTCCCATCAAAGGCAGGGGAGGGTAGAGACTGTCCTAGCGGCGCCGGAGTGGTTGCAGAAGGAGCGCAAGGCGACGGGGAGAGGGAGGGGGAGCCAAGGCCAAGCACACTCCCAGCGGGAGCTGGGTGCCCGGGCATAGACAAACGAGAGGCGTGGGAAGGCTCAGAGGCGACGGCAGACGATGGCGTGTGGGAGGGGGGAAAGACGTGTCGCCCGTCCAGCGCAGGGGGCACGGCGGAGGAGAAGGAAGCGCCACCGCAGGGACCGGCCGAGGGGGGAGGAACAGTAGGAAAAGCCCCATCTCCAGGAGGAGCAGCCACGGGGCCTCCCACACTCGCCGGCAGAGAAAGGGTACTCACGTCCGTACAGCCTGCAGCGGCCACGGGAGACGGCATCGCAGGAACGGGAGCGAGGTGGCTACAGCGGGAGGGGGGTCTTCTGGCGCGGGGGGTAGAGTGGTGAGGTGTACCGCGGAGTGGGTGTGCCGCGGAGTGCTCGGAGGGAGGTGTACCGCGGTGCCATCCGACACAGCGGCGTGCCGGGGAGAGGGTCCTCCGGTGCGGTGGTTGTGTGCGGGAGGTTTGTGGGCCAGGAGGTGTACCGTGGAGTGGGTGTGTCGCGGAGTGCTCGGAGGGACTTGTACCGCGGTGGTGAAGGGGGTTCTCCGGCGCGGTGGGAGTGTGCCGCGGGAGAGGGACGGGAGTGTGCCGTGGGA